>VZRL01004924.1:28859-73150 GCA_013397895.1 Origma solitaria
TTGACGGCGGCGCCTGGCGACGGCGGGGCGGGGCGGGGCGGGGCCAGCGCCCTCAGACGGGTGCGGGTGCAGAGAGCGCGGCCCTCAGAGGGACCGGGACGGGCTCCGGGGTGGGACAGCGACACAGGCGAGGGACGGAGTCACGTAATCACAGTCACGGGGTCACAGAACCAGTTGGGTTGGAAAAGACCTCTGAGATCGTCCAGTCCAGCCGATGAACACATCCAGTCTTTCACAGATTGAGAATATCCTGAGCTGGCAGGACCCACAGGGGTCATGGAGTCCAGCTCCTGGCCCTGCACAGGACACCCCAACAATCCCACGCTGTGCCTGAGAGCGTTGGCCACACTCTGAATTCTGTCAGCCTCAGGGCTGTGCCCATTCCTTGAGGAGCCTGTTCAGTGCCCCAGCACCCTCTGGGGGAAGAACCTTTTGCTAATATCCAACCTAAACCTGTCGTGGCTCAGCTTCCTGCTGTTCCTTTGGGTCCTGTCACAGAGTGAGCAGATCAGACCCTGCCCCTGCACTGCCTCTCCTGAGGGAGCTTTGGCTGCTCTCAGGTCTGACCTCTGGGCAGAACAGACCGAGTGTCCTCAGCTGCTCCTCATGAGGCCCTCCCAGACCCTTTTCCATCCCCATGGCCTCCTCTGGATGCTCTGGAAGAGCTTAGTGTCTTTTGCCTTCGACACCTCCAGGGATGGTGACTCCACCACCTGCCCTGGGCAGCCCATTCCAATGTCTAATCACCCTCTCTGGGAAGAAATTCTTCCTAACATCTAACATAATTGTCCCCTGGTACATCTTAGGAATGTGTCCTCTTGTCCTGTCCCTTGTTCCCTGGGATCAGAGCTCGATCCCCACCTGGCTGCACCCTCCTGTCTCAGGTTGTGGAGAGCCAGAAGGTCCCCCCTGAGCCTCCTTTTCTCCAGGCTGAGCCCCCCCAGCTGCTCCTCATCAAACTTGTGCTCCAGACCCTTCCCCAGCTCCGTTCCCTTCTCTGGACACACTCCAGCTCCTCAATATCCTTCCTGAATTGAGGGACCCAGAACTGGACCAGGGCTGGTGGTGTAGCCTCAGCAGTGCCAAGCTCTGGGTTTTGTTTGATCAGCCCAAGCCCGAGCCTGACAGGGCACAGGCACTGCCCACAAGGTCCTCGCCAGCTGTGTTTAGTCTGGGGACAGGCACCAGAGGTGTTTTGGTGACACTCTGTTGCAGATCAGAGCACAGGAGTTGTTGCTTTTCCTTCCAAAAGCTGCGTGAGGGACGTCATTCCTGCCTGCATAAGCCTTGGGCTGCGCCATGTGACTGATAACAGAGGAAATTCAGCAAGGCTGAAAGAAGTCTCAAGCCATCTCTGCTGCTCTTCTGCCTCAAATAATCTCTTTTAAGAATGCTACTAGATACCACAGCAACAAACAAGCCCTTTAGATATGAATATTATATTGATGTGCACACAAGGTCCCTCAAAATGCAGAGAAATAGTGGGTTTTTTCCTTTTCTCACATGAAGCTTTGCAGGGCCCTTGTAAGACTTTCATTTGCTACAGTTATTTTTCAAGGAAGTGATGGGTCTGGGCTTAAAAGTAAAATCCAGGAACTGCTCTACATGTCCTAACAGGATTCTTTAATTAGGAAGAATAAATAGTGTGGGGTTACAGGCTCCTGTTTATGAACTGCTGAGTGCTGCGGTAAAGTGGGAAAAAAGACCTGTTGAAAATGGAATGAATTATAAGGCTTTTATTCAAAGCAATTAATGATGGAAATACTTACATTTTGAGAAAGAAATGGGTCTCTTGACCCTTCTAGATTTATTTTTTCCAAGTCTTCATTGCCCCTTCCCTGGAAGTGTCCAAGGCCAGGTTGGATGGGGCTTGCAGCAACCTGGTCTAGTGAAAAGTGTCCCTGTTGATGGCAGTGGGGTCAGAACAAAATGATCTTTAAGGTCCTTTCCAACCCAAACCATTCTGTGATTTCTCTATGATTCAGAAAACTTAGTGCATATTATGTCTATCCATGTTGGCTTTGTGTCCTGCAGTTGCTCTGCAGATCTGGTTTTAAACATTTCTGTCTGCTTCACAGAGGTGTTCACATACAAAATTGTGTTCAAAGGTTGCATTTTTATTTGTGTGTGTGTGTGTGTTATCATGCACCAAAGGACCCTTGTGGGCCCGATGGAATTGCCCTGGGACAAGTTCACTGGCCTGGGGTAGTTTAAACAGAAAGAGCAAACAAATTGTCAGTGCAGGGCTGGCCCAAATTCTGCTCTCACTTGCCATGTTGCAGTGCTGTGATTGGAAGTGTCAGAGCCACATGTTAGGGTGATGTCTGTGTGAAGAAGATGATCCAGGCCAGGAAGCATTGTTAGAGAGGGTGAAGATGATCTAAATTATCATGAAAGCCTGGTGTAGTGGAACGTGTCCCTGCCCATGGCAGGGGGTTGGAATGAGAACTTTAGGGTCACTTCCAACCCCAACCATTCCAAGGTTCTATGGTTCTTTGGCTACTCCTGTGATATTCTCAGTCTGAGTTCCTGCTGTGCCTTAGGGTCTCTTATTCCTTATCTATATTATGACAGCAGCTGCTTTTTAAATGCATGTTCTCAAGCAGAAGCCACACCTTCCCCCCCCCCAACTTTAGGTACATTTTATTCCTTAGTTTTCCTCTCACTGCTTTTTGAACGTCCCTCAGCCCTGAGCAAATTCATGCCCATCACAAACCACATGTTCTGAAGCAGGGATGGGGCTCCAACACAGACTTTGTTGTAAGTCTTTGTTCAGTAACTTTGTGACCTTGGAGATATCTGTGGTTAATTTATTTGTTAAGAAAACAGCAACTTAACAAACTTTGGAAACTTAGTTCCATTATCTGTGAAAAGAAAGGGAGCTGCTGATGGCCTTTCTCCTCTGTATTTAAAGCAAGTACCTACACTTTGATTTAATTCCACAGTTGCTCTCAAGGTATTATAGTAGAAAATGGGCATCTAGGCATGTCTTTGTTCCCTGTGGTAACAAAGTGACGTCCCAGCTGCACCAGAAATAAGGATGTTGGGGATAAAATATTGAGCTGTACTTAATTTGGGAAAAAAAAAGTAGGAGCAGTTCAGTGCTTTACAAAGAAGTTGTTGGGTTTTTTCCTCAGAGGAGGAAAAGTAGTTTGACATGAGTGTGTGACACAGAAGTAGAACTGAAAAGTTCTCTGTTGTCCTTCACTTCTTCACAATGATTCTTTTAAAAAGTTACTACTGACAGGAACTGTGTTACTTCAGCTCTGAGCTCACCAGCAAAGCAGTAATTAAGTCTTCTTTTCCTTTCCACATGTCCAAGTCAAAAATTAATTATATGTTTCAGAATCTGCTTTTTTATGTGAGCAATTAAAATTCCTCATGGGCCTTGTCAGTGTTAAGGCCCTGAGGGTGCCCCCCTTCCTGGGGGGTCTGCCCATTTGGGCTCAGGGTCAGCTTTGAGATAGAGAAGTTGGTGGCCAGCACAACTATTCCTGCTTCACTCCGTGCTTCCCCATGGGTTTGTTGGGCCACCTGGGCTCTCTCTCAGCTGAACCCGGGCACTGTCACCAAGGTGTCTCTGCTTGCTTTGCTCAGGTGTGTTGGGCTTGTGACAGGCCACCCTGGTGTCCCCACCTCTCCCACCCATCCCACCTCGCTGCTATGCTCACTCCCCAGCTTCCCTTCCCTTCTGGACAAGTGTCCAACTCTGCCACTTGCTGACAGCTGGGTGTGAGAGCAAGCCCACCCCTCACCATGGTGAGCAGGAATCCTGCACTGATTCCCTTGTCTTCTTTGTGATGCTTTTAAAATTAAGAGCCAGCTACTGTGTGGGCAAAGATGCTGTCATTCCACTGAAGCAGCCTGGTTTGGTCCTCCGCAGCTCCAATAAATGGAAGAGAATGGCAAAAATGTACCTGCAGGTCTGAAATTTCTGCACTGAACGCTGCATTTAAAGAGGAAATGCAACATGTGCTGGCAGAGCTGTCTGTCCTAGCTCCTGAACAGGCAAATAGAGAATCATATAAAAAATAACACAAGGTTGTAGGCACAGGAGAAGAGGAAATCAGTAAAACCAACATGTCTGTGAATGCATCAAACAGTGTTGTTCAGGTCCCACTGAGGAAAGTGGCTGTTTAAGGGTAGGGCTTGTGCTCAGAGAGGGAATCCTCCATGTAAAAGAGGTTAATGGGGAACGGCTGCGGTTTGGCAAGTGTTGTAACAAGAGAAATCACAAGAGGGGAGTGTTGTACAGCACTCTAGTGTCTGCAATTCCCACAGCAGTGACCCTGTGCCATAATCCAAGTGTATTTTACCAGAGGAAGATGCAAAAGTCACTGCCTACATCTCTTCTGACAGCAGAAACATTTTTCTCCATGTGAGACAAGGATTTGTCATGTCAAGATCAATAAGCAGGAGAATTGCCATCTCCACCTCTGTAGCTGTGTTGAAACCGAGTGTGAAATGACAGCGAGAGGTTTGACAGGTTAAAAAAATAGAATACAAAACAGAGATGTGTGAAGGATGAGTCAATCATGGCAATATTTATTTCATTTCTCGGTCTTACCTCTTTTTTCGTACTATAGGTGAAATCATGTGTGTTTGATCACTGTCTGGGAGCTGACTTCTCTTTCCCTTGCCTACTGTCAGTGGCAGGAAGAAATCATGACTCAGCAGGAGGAAAAGGTGTGTCCATAACCTTCTTCACCTTCTAATAAGGTGCTCTTAAGCTTTTCAGGAAGAGTTTCCTTCTGACTTTACTACCTTGCCAAGACTCCTCTTACTTCTCCCTGTCTCCTGAGAACACTGTGCCCTTCAGTAGTATTGGAAAAAACAATGCAAAGAGCAGAGAAAATCTCTTTCTGTTGAACCTGGATTTGATGTGTGCTTAGAAACCCAGGGAAAATGTACTTAAAAGCAGAGATGTTGCTTTAGAGATGATTTCATGGAAGAGGATTGACTCCACTGTGCCTGGCATCTGCCCTGGGAAGCCAATAGGGAATGATTAACTTAAAATGATGCCCTGTGCTGTGGATAGCTGGAGACAGCTCTCCTCTTCCCAAAACTTTGTTGAGAACGGGGAAAGAAGGAAGAGTTTGGGTGAAGGTGCAAATGTGGCATCCAGGAAAGCTCAATATATGGCTGCAGAGCTGATGTTGGCAGCTGATCTCAGCTGGTGTGCATGGACCCAGCTCCACGGGGAGCCAGCCTTGGCACAGCAGGGAGGGTGCTGTGAGAATCAGGCATGTCTGGCTTTCTCATCCATCATTGTTCCCTGCTCTCAGTGTTGCACAAGGAGGGATTTGCACTTGGGCAAGCCAATATGTTGATCTCCTTGCATGAACTGCTCACCCACACACTCTGACCCATCCCACTTCATTGTGTGAAAGGAGCACACTGGCAGGAAATTCAGGCCTTCATTCTTGCAATAGCACTCATCAACAGTGTCAGGCTCAGTTTGACCAATTTGGCTGGGTTTGGTTTATGGCTGGCAAGGAGAACAGTTCAGCATGTTAAAAAATCATGTGATGCTGTAAGTGAACTTGCTGAAAGCTGTACAATAGAGACAGACTAAAACTGTAATGTTTTGAAAGAAAAAACAAACCCAAACCTAACCCAAAACCTAGTAATAATCTGCCTGTAACTGTTTAAAATATCATTTAACATTTTAGGTCATTAAAATATGATAATCTTTTTAGAATGTCCTCTGCTAGTTGCTGATTTGCTTCTCTAAGGTATGAAATATTTGGTGCAGTAAGTGCCTTTAAAAACTGTGAAGGATGTAGAAGGTGAGGATGGAAACATAGTAAAAAAGGGGAGGGTTGAAAGTAGGAGTTAGGAATTATAGACACATCAGCTTACCTTCAATTTCCTGAGAAATCCTGGAACAAATAATCAAACAATTTGTAAGCATGTAAGAGAAAACAAGGAGATTAGAGACAGTCAACATGGATTTGCCAAGAACAAATCATGTCAAATCAGCCTCATATCCTTCCATGCCAGAGTAACAGGCTTTGGGACAGAGGAGAAACCATTCAAGTTGTGAGTCTTGACATTAGTTAGACTTTTGTTGGGAAAGACAGAAACAAGACAAGGAAATATTGTATATATGGAATTACAAAGAACTGAGTGCAAGGTGTTTCAGAGGTTCACCAGGAAGGTTTAAGAGATGTGTACTGACTAGGAGGGAAAGTCTGAAAAACGTGAACCTCTGTGGACAGTGAAGTCCTGTAATAAACTCCTAGAGAGGGTTATCAGGGAAAGCTCTCAAGAACAAAAATCACTCAGCCAATCCTGCCTTGTTACACAGGAACAGAATAGAGAAGGTTCTGCAGGTCTTTTTGTACTCTGTGGTTATTAAAATTCCAGCCATATAATGGCCTTGGATTGTCAAAGGTGGATTTCACACCACAGACTCGTGTGTGCAACAGGAAGCTCAGACCGTATCACTCACATTAATGTCACTGGCAGAGCACTGAAAACAGAATTAGCAAAGCATTTTGTGACAGCCAGTCTAATTTTAGTAGAAGTTGCACCAATGTTCCAGTATAAAATGGTGCATGAAACTGTTGCTTTCTTCTCTTATATGACACTACAGGGGCAAATTTCCCCTTCAACAGGATTCCTTCAGGGAGCAAAGGGAAAATAGATGGCCTGGGAAGTGAAACTCCTGCTTGCTCCACACCACACTGCGGCAGTGCTGGGCCTGTCACTCTCCCTTCATCATGGCATAGATATTTGAGATAACTAGAAACAGAAACTCCGAAGTGCTGCAGGGAATTAGGCAACTTAAACACCATCCTTGCTAAAATTTATTACTGTGCATGCATAAACCCATTTTATGCACTTAAGGCCAGTACATCCAGTACTGGCATTTTATTTGGGACTATTCATGACCTTAAGCTTAGATGTGGGTTTAAGTGTATTGCTGTCTGGGATCTCATTGTTTTGCTTGGATTTTTTTTCTCCCATTCACACTGAATCAGTTCCTGATGCCGCTGAACAATAACTCAGCTCTGATTTCCCCAGGGGAGGAATTCAGCTCGTCCTGCCTTTTCTACACTGAGGCTCAGTTGGCTCATGCAGGGCCAGGGATAGGCAGAGGTATTTTGCTTTTGGGGAGGAAACCCAAGTTTCCACATTTCCTTCTGAGGCAGAAAAGAGCTGCCTGCAGTGCTCAGAATAGTTCAAGGGAATTTTTTTAATGCTTTCAAAAATATCCTCCAAGTGAGCCTTGGCAGTGTCTTCTGCACCACCTGCTACTGATACTCTAGAAATCAGGAGTGGCTGAAGGAGGATGGCTGGGAAAAAAGTTCCCTGGGAATCTCACCTTTGCACTTGTGTTGATGCTTACCAAAGCCAAAGAAAAATAACAAGATACTTTTTGCTCTGAATTATTTTACTCTGTTTTTTCTTTCAAACATCTCTCTGGGGGGTGTGTTTAACCACAAAACTTCAGGACAGAGGATGTTTCGTTGATCCTTGGCTCCTGGAAGATCTCTGGATGTTGGTTCTTCTCTGTGCATGCACAGAGTGACCGTCTAGAACAGGTAGTGCAGTGCTTCTCCCTAAAACGTCAGAGGTCTGGAATGTGAGCCTGGTGAGGGCGAAGGGCAGCTGGGGAGCTGGGAAACTAAACTTTGTGTGTTTTGTTGGCTCAGTGGGCAGGAGGTGGGGCTGAGGGCATGGTTGGATGGACAGCAGCTGCTGGATATTGGTCACACTCAATGTGTGAGCTGGGCACAGGTTTGTCAAATCCTTTAAGAAAAATGTTTCCAGATATCCCATGCAAACCTTGAAGCCCAAGTGACCAATAATTGTGCATGGAAAAGAAGAAATGGTTACAAGACAGCCTAATTCAAGAGGTAGAGATCTCAGACCTCTCCTGCAATTACAACTGGGAATACAGGTTTGGATCCAACTTGGTCTGTGCACCATTTTCACATTTTCAGGTAGTGGTATCCAGTGTAGGTACTGAAATCAGGGATGGCACAAAGTGAGCTTTTCTTGTGCCTGTGTGATCAGAGAACCATAGAATGGCCTGGGTTGGGAGGGACCTTAAAGTCCGTCCAGTTCTAACCCCTGCCATGGGCAGGGACATCTCCCACAATCCCAAACTGTTCCAAGCCCTCTCCAGCCTGGTCTGGAACACTGCCAGGGATGGGGCAGCCACAGCTTCTCTGGGCACCTGTGCCAGGGCCTCCCCACCCTCTCAGGCAAGAGTTTTTTTCCAATATCCCATCTAAACCTACTCTCTGCCAGTCTGAAGCCCTGCTCACACTACATGACAGCAGTCAGTCTGGCCTAGGCCATGCATTGACCATTATTTGGCCCAGAGACACATGCGATTTTGCAGTGAGATCAGGAATTGCAATTTCCTGGCGCATGAAGGCTGTCCAAATGTCTGCATCAGGACTTGCTGAGCACTTCAGCACTATGGATGAGTGTTGGATGCTGCAGACACCACCCCAGCCACACAGAGCTCCCAAATCCTGCGTCTGCAGGTTCACAGCCCAGCTGAGCTCACTCCAGCCCCTGCACTGAAGAATCCTTGATTATTGCCTAATTTGAGCCTGGGGACTCAGCCATAACGAGTGGGTGATTGAATGAATCATGCCTCGCTTTCTCTTCCCCAACACAGCAATTCACCCACATTTGTTCATTACTCAGACTTGTTTGCCAAATAATTTATGCACATAATTTTGGGTCGGTAATTCATTCACATGCAGCCTGGGTGAGTGTTTAGCAATTGAAATGAGAAAGTCAAGATGTTTTGTTTGGGCTCACAAGTTTTTGTTTCTTGATGAAACTCTCAAAACCGTGTTGTAGGGGTGACTGCTTGTGTCAGTGAATTCAGAATGTAATTTCTGCATTTACCCTCTAATGCACACATACATTCATGATGTCTTCGCTTCCTGGTAAACGTTGATTGCAAAGTCTGTGAAAGGAGAACACAAAAGGAGCCTAAATTTAGCTAATTATTTAAAACAATAAAACATATGAAGAGCTAACCTGTTGTGTGATCTTTTAATTCTGTGCAAAAGAAAAAAAGGCTATCCTGAAATGTGGCCAAAAAGTAAAGTGATGAAATGAGTACTGGATGCTTTCCAGCATCCTCTGAAACATTCAGGGTAGAAAATGTCAAACTGCTTGAATTGGAATCTTTTAAAGACAAAAAACAAGCATCAGAAGTGTGACCAAAAAATCTCCTGGCTGTGGTGATACTTTCCAGAGGAATGGAGAGTGGTAAATGTGGCACCAGATTTTAACATTGTTGCATCATGATGTAAATCCATAAATCCTTCTTGGGTACCTTAGTTCTGGTTCCTTTATGGATGTAGAGGGGATATATGTACATATATACATACAGGGAGTGGCAAAAGGCTGTACATAAAGTGGAATTGGGAATGACAACAGTTGATGTGTGTTCAGGAGAACCAGGGAGAAGCATCAACTGAGGGTTTCCAGCTATCCGCAAACATTTGGCTCGGGAAGTTCCCAAGAGGAAAACTGTTGGAGGCTGAGAGAGTATCAAAGGAAAAATCACTTTATGTTCATCCTGCTCCTGTCCTTCTCCTAGATGTTCATTTTGGCCAATGCTGCAGACAGGACAAAAAGCGAGTGTGGGTTGGGTGAGTGTGGATCAGTGTGGTTACGGAGCTGGGAGAGGCAGGAGGTGCCCTGGTGCCCCAGCCTGGCAGCTCTTCTTTCTGTAGCAGTCAAATTGGCAAGTGTCATCTGGGATACGTGGATATGTTGGAGACTGGGGGAGATCAATCTCTGCAGAAGGACTTTTAGCAGTTTTAATGCAATCATTTTTTAAAGATATTACTTTATTATGGTGTAAGATGAAAGCCCTGTCAGGGATTTCTAATTGTTTAAAGAAAGAAAAGAAGATACAGAAACAATGTGCATTTTTCACTACAGAGAGGTTGTCAAGTAGGATCCCCTAAAGGTCCAGATAAACTCTTCAGGAACTGACTGGAAAAAAAGGGGATTTCTGGGTGCCACAGCTTGCTGGTATCACACAATTACTTGGGATAGTTAAAGCTGAAGATTTGTGTCCAGGGAAGAGAATGGATCCCAACTCCTGGTGACTGTGGGGTAAACTCCAGGGAAATTCTGTGTTATAAGTCCCAGTAATAAACATGGGAAAGAGTAATTAACTCTATGTGTGTAATCATAAACTCTGAGGAGTATTACCTGCTCAGGAAAGAAATCTGGGTGGCAGTATTGTTAACTCCATGGAGACAAGAATTCAATTCCCTGCAAAACTCAGGAAGATAAATAAAACACTGGGTTCACGTTTTCCAATCTGCCCTGCATTTGTGCAAGAAAAGATGATATCAAGAATAATGGAGAGATAGGGCAGGTCACTGGTCCCATTTTGGAGCAGCACTGACCAGGAGGTGCCTTGGCCTTCAGATGAGCAATATGTCAGCTGCGAGCACTTTTGGAACCAAGTGTTTGTCTTGGCTGTCTTGTTTTGCCACGCAGAGCAATGGCCGTGTCCAAGCAGGCTGGTACAGATGGCAACTGCCGGCAGAGTTAGGTCTTCATTCCCAAATGGAAGATGACAGGGAGCTGCTGCCAGCCCGGATCCATCTTCCCCATCACCTTTGCTGGGAGGGAGATCTGCTTCACACCAAGCCCAAGGCTTGGCAGCGCTGCTTGATTCCTGCAGTGGCTCCAAAACAGCTCCGTCCAAATACCCATGGATGTGGGAGCGCTCAGCTCCAAACAATCTTGGCTCCTCGCTGGGAGCCAAAAATTTCCAGCCCTGTGGAGGTCAGCAGTCACTAGTGTTGGTCTCTAGGTGAATTTCAAGGCTCAGAGCTTTGCTCCCAAGCCCCTGCAGACAACACCCTCCGTGTTGGGCCTTGCAGCTGGTGCTGGCTGCAGAAGGCTGCCCATCTGTGCAGAGGGAGAAGCCATCAGCACTGACTCACTGCTCCACCACCTCCTACTTTTGGCAGAAACCGGCACAAGCAGACTCAGAGGGCTCTGGCAGAACAGAGCACTTGCAGTAAGGGGTCGGGGTTGATGCTGAAGGGATGTGACACCAAACCATGCCCAGAGCAGTCATGCCCAGGTGATCATGCAAGCCAAGTGTGTGGCTTGCATGTTCCTTCATGGAGTCATGGAATCACTGTGTGGACTCACTGTACCCTCAGAGAGCTGATCTGCTGGAGGGCAGGAAGGCTCTGCAGAGGGATCTGCACAGGCTGGATCCATGGGCTGAGGCCAATGGGCTGAGGTTCAACAAAGGTAAGGGCTGGGTCCTGCCCATGGGTCACACAACCTCTGCAGCTCCAGGCTGGGAGAAGAGTGGCTGGAAGTGACAAGAGGGAAAGGGCCTGGTGGTGCTGGGGACAGCGGCTGGACATGAGCCCAGGGGTGCCCGGGTGGGCAAGAGGCCAATGGCACCTGGCCTGGATCAGCAGTAGTGTGGCAGCAGGACTGGGACAGTGAGTGTCCCCCTGTGCTGGGCACTGCTGAGGCCACACCTCGATTGCTGTGTCCAGTCCTGGGCTTCTCAATTCAGGAAGAACACTGAAGGGCTGGAGAGTGTCCAGAGAAGGGAATGGAGCTGGGGAAGAGTCTGGAGCACCAGGAGTGGCCGAGGGAGCTCGGAAAGGGCTCAGCCTGGAGAAAAGGCAGCCCAGGGGGGACTTTCTGGCTCTGCACAACTGCTGACAGAAGGGGACAGCCAGGGGGTTGGGCTCTACTCCCAGGGAACAAGGGACAGGACAAGAAGAAATGGTTTCAAGTTGCACCAGAGAAGCTTCAGGTTGGATATCAGGAGGAATTTCTTCACAGAAGGGTTGTCAAGCATTGGAAGGGGCTGCCCAGGGAAGTGATGGAGTCCACATCCCTGGAGATGTTCAAGAAATGAAGGGACATGGCACTCAGGACTCTGGTCTGGTTGACAAGGTGGTGATTGCTCAAAGGTTGGGCTCAATGATCTTGTAGGTCTTTCCCAAACTTAATGTTTCTGTGATTTTGTGATTCTCTGAAAGCAGGTCTCAAGCAGCAGGAATGAATTTTCAAATCAGTTTGGATTCCCCTAAAATTATCCCCCAGGTGATCTCTTCCCCCAAAGTGTTGTACAAACATATGTCATGTCCAGGCAGTGGAGCTGAGATTTGCTGAGCAGACACAATTTCTACAAGCACCTAGAGCTGGACGAGACACCTTTGGCTCCCTTTACATGCACTGCAAGACACTTTTTAATCCTGTGCTCCGTGTCCATCCTACAGCCGCTGAGTAAAGGAGTTCAGGTGGTCTTGCCCTAGAAATCCTAGAATCTGTACTAAAGAACCTGAGTAAATAGCTCAGATCATGGAAATATAGAATCGTTAAAGTTGAAAAAGACCTCTAAGGTCATCAAGCCCAACAATTAACCCGGCACTGCCAAAGATGAAGTTAGGACACCTCTTAAAGACTGGGGAGAAGAACCTCACCCTGCAGACACAGGGACCCATCTCCAGAGTTTACAGCTTTAAGGAGCCTGAAAATAAAAATATCCTTGAGGCAGAAAATCCCTACCCAGACATGCAACAAAAGAGTCCCTGCTCCAAAATCCTAGTTCTTCTCCCCAGCCAAGAATCATGGCTGGTTCTTAAAGAGAGGGGGATCCCATGTGGGTGGGAGGGTAGAGCCAGGACCCTTCTCTTGCAGAGGAGGAGAGGTTTTCACATGATCCCAGCAAAACGCTCGCATTTTCCCAAAGCTGTGGTGCAGGCACACTCTTGTGGTTACACAGGGCCAGTGCACACTGCTCGGGGCCCGCAGGAGCCGCGGGGCTTTGCAGCTCCTCCTGCCCCTCCTACAGTCTAGCCACCGCATCCACAATGACCCAGGCTGCTGTGGCAGCCCCTGGGATGCTGTGAGAGCCTGCCTGAGTGCTTTTATCCAGCTCTGCCTCCGGGCAGGGTGTGTGCCCTGAGGCAGTGAATAATTTAGCACTGCGGATATTGGGAATGAGCCTGGTTCTGGGAAAAGGGACACCTCAGCTGCCGGGCTGGGGGGGTGGTTTGGGGTGCCCACTCCAGTAAGAGTCATGGGATTCATGTCATCCCACACAGGGCATCCTGTATGACTTTATTTGTCCTGGGAACAGGCTTTTATTTATCCTGGGAACTGCCTGCCCAGGTGAGCAGCTTTGGATGCTCTCCATGTCCCACCCTGCAGCCTTGGAATTTGGCTGGTGGTGGTGGGTCTCCTCTGCCTTTGCTGTTTGGGGTTTTGCTGAAGGAGCGGCAAAACCTTCCTTGCTGACAGCCTGGGTGAAGCCCATCAGCCCTGCTCATACCTGAGTGAGGAAAAAGCTGTTGGCACTTGGCTCTGAAAATCAGAAAGTCACAAAGTGGTGCTGAAAGTGGATTTTTTTCCCTTTCCTTTTTTAAATTTTTTTTCCCTTTTTTTTCTTTTTTCCCCTTTTGCTGTCAGGGCGTGCAGATCCCATCCAGGAGACTCCACACTGTACATCATCTGAGGTCCTGGGGTCCATCAGAGACACTGCATCAGTGACCCCACTGAGTTCTTCACAATCTGAACAAAACCTCCTTTCCCCCTATTATTGGGAGTGCCCAGATGCAGGAGGATTCACCTTGATTTTTTTCCTTCCTTCTCACCTGCTTGCAGCATCTCCCTGCCCTCTGGAAAACACAGAGGCAGTGGCCCTGCTGTACCAACTCCATGGGCTGTGCTGCTTCCCAAAAATCATCTCGGTGTAGCTCTGATCTGTGGGGTTTCAGAACAGCCTGTGTAAGGACAGGGACCCCTGAAAGTTCCGTGAGAAAAGCTGTCTCATGCTGCCACTCTGAGCTACATATATACATGAAAAGAGACATGTGGATGGGAAATAACTGAGATTGAAGTGGAATTACAAATGCCAGCATCAGTTGTATGTTTTGTATGCATTCAAATATATGCTTCAAGAGCAGGTTGTTCTCTGAGACACCCTGGGGTTGTTCCCCTGTGTTCATCACTTCGTTCCCATTCTGCCCTAACATTGGAGAGGTCATTTGAGAAAGTTATACTTGAAAACCACCCCCAAAAAACAAACTGCCAAAATCCAGCCCTGAGCCTTTGGTGGGGCTGTAGGACAGGGAAGTGGCTTGAACAAACACTGGATTGGTGCCTTGTGATGACACTATCCTAAAATCCCAGGGACCCTGGATCCTTGAATTACAGAATCCCAGAACAGTTTGGGTCAAAAGGGACCTTAAAGTCCATCTCATTCCAATCCCTGCCATGGGCAGGGACACCTTCCACTATCCCAGGTTGCTCCAAGCCCTGTCCAGCCTGGCCTGGAGCACTGCCAGCGCTGGGGCAGCCACAGCTTCTGTGGGCAATGTGGGCCAGCGCCTCAGCAGCCTCAGAGGGAAGAGTTTCTTCCCAAGATCCCATCTAACCCTGTCCTTTGTCAATCTGAAGCCATTCCCCCTTATCCTGTCACTCCATTCCTTGTCCAAAATCCATCTGCAGCTCTCCTGGAGCCCTTTAGGCCCTGGCAGGGGCTCTCAGGTCTCTCCCAGAGCCTTCTCTTCTCCAGGTGAGCACCCCCAGCTCCACCAGAGCAGAGGGGCTCCAGAGCAGAGGGGCTCCAGCCTTTGCAGAATCTTTGTGGCCTCCCCTGGACTCACTCCAGCATCTCCACATCCTTCTTAAGTTGGGGCCCTCAGACCTGAACCCAGTACTGCAGGTGGGTTTCTAAATATTAATTTTTTTTTATTTTCTTGCTGATGGGAAACATGGCATATTTGCATTTTTGAGCCTGAATAGTTTTAATTCAGTTTTTTATTGTACAAGCTCAAGAGGAACATTTACTTTGTTTTCACTGATTAGTTATACAATTATTCCTTTCAGATACCACATGAACCATGAACCATAATATTGTATTCTTTGCTAATACATTTTGGCTGAGGTATTTACATGAAAACACAATACATAAATGTAATGAATTTTTCAAATGAACACATCGGTAATATAAAGTAATCTTTTTTTTTTTCTCCGTATACCAAAATTTCATTAAACTTTTCTCAATTAACAAACTGACTTTTCTAAATAAGCTGCTGATTGAGCACAAGCCAGTCACGCAGACCAGCTGGATTTGATAACGTTGGATGGTGCCTGCCACCAGGGAGGGAGAGATTATCTCTGCCAGCCCAGGGCAGGCATCTTCTCCTGGATCTGACACCACTTGAAGGGGTACCACTTCCAGCTGCCCACCAGTGAGGAGTCAGGGCTTGCTAATGCCTAAATGAGAATAATCTTCTGTCTAGGAGGTGAAATGAAGTCCTGGGCTGTTTCCAGCCTTCAGGCCTGTATCAGCATCTGTGCTGTGGCCAGCCAGCTCAGGGAGAGGAGGAAACTGGGAATGAAGGAGGACAAAACCTGGTTAGTTTTCAGCTGGATGAAGGCACAGATGCGGCTGCTCGTGTTCCTGCAGAGCTACAGGTGTTGTGGAAGTGTCCCAGGCCAGGTTGGATGGGGCTTGGAGCAACCTGGGATAGTGGAAGGCGTCCGTGCCCATGGCGTGGGGTGGAACTGGATGGGCTTTAAGGTCCTTTCCAACCCAAACCATTCTGTGACTCTGTGATTATGTTCAATGATGACACAAACTGATACAGCTTAGAGAAGTATAGTCATCCTCCTCCTGAAGTCAGCACTGTACTCTAGCCTTTATTTGTTTTTTATTTGTTTTCATTTTTCTTTCCCCCATAGTATCCAGAGGTAATAATTCCTTTTGTGGACTCCTTTAAATAATCTCTGCAAAAGCCAGTGAATGATGCTGAAATCTTGGTCTCACTGAAGTTAGTGGGGAGCTTTCTCCTGGCTTTGTTGGGGGGATTTGGCTCTGGCTGAGTCTTTTTGTACGAAGTGGAATAAATCCATCAGGAGTGGAGTGTTTCAGCACAATGAACACCTCCCAGTGCCTTTCACATAGATCACACTGTTATATCATGTGCCTGACCTACTTTGCTTTAATAAGCTCATCTGTGTGCAGTGGAAGATAAGCAAAACCACTCTTCTGACACGAAAATCCATCCTGTCTATCAACATGTGTGTGCTGCTCTTGGCAGGGGCTGATCCTGGACTGATAAGGAGTGGTTTTCCCTCTCATGGAAGCAAAACTTCCATTGGCATTCGGTGAGGCTCAAACTGGGAGGCACTGGAAAAGGCTGCCCAGAAAAGCTGTGTCTGCCCCAACCCTGGAAGTGTTCCAGCCCAGGCTGGATGGGGCTTTGAGCAGCTTGGGACAGTGAAAGGTGTCTGTACCCAAGGCAGAGGGTGGAACTGGATGGGCTTTGAGGTCCCTTCCGACCCAAACCCTTCTCAGATTTTATGGTTCTATGAACTGCTTTGATATGTGATGAGCCATGGGCGTGTTTCTCTTTGAAAACTTTGTTTTCATGGTACAGCTCCCCAGGGCCACCATGGGGCCTCCAGGGTTTCTGCTGCCATGGGACAGCCCAAGCTCCTGCTCCTGCAGGACATCTTGGTGCTTGTGTTTCCCACCAGGCTGCAGCTGAGCACAGGCAGCCCCATCTCCAGCACCTCTGCCTCTGCATGGGCAGGATCAGAGAATTACAGAATATCCTGAGTTGGAAGGCCCCCACAAGGGTCATCACGTCCAACTCCTGGCCCTGCACAGCCCCCACAATCCCACCCTGTGCCTGAGAGCATTGTCCAAACCCTCGCTGAGCTCTGTCAGGCTGGTGCCGTGACCACTTCCCTGGAGAGCCTGGGTCTCCAGTCCTACCCAAAGATACGATGTTCCCTTGGAAAATCCCAGCCTTTCTTGGGAAAGCTTCCCCCACAAACTGTGCTAGATATGTCAGGGTGGGTGTTACGGCTCTCCTTGTCAGCGGCATCCCTGAGACAACCCCTCCCAGTTCAAAGCATTTCAGCAGTGCAGAAAAGCTGGTTTGGCTCCCAAAATAACTCCCGCACGCAACGAGGCAAATGACAAAGCTCATTACCTGGGTCACGTTCTGGGGCGTAGCTGGCAAATTCCTTTGTGAGAGGAAATCCTGCCTGTTATGGAATGCCCTTGACCAGCCCTAAACCTCCTTTTCCTGGGCTGGGAAGAGATGGGAGCAGAGACAGACCTGGCTGAGCAGCGGAGACGTGAGCAGGACCCTTGTCGTGAGCATGAACCAGAACCAGGGTGCATCTTGTGGTGCCCTCCCTCTTTCTTTTGCTTTTTTGCTTTGCCAGTGGATTTGGGTCAGTATTTTTATCTTTTGCTTCCCTCTTTATTTATTAATTTGTTTGTTTATTTGTTCTCTTCTTTACTTTTTTTTTCTTTGAAAAACAGAGAGAAGATGGGAAAAAAGTAAATAAACAAATAAAGCAAACAGCGTGGAGGACAAGGTTTACTTTTCATGTAGTCCCTCTTTTGGAGACACAGGGATTTTGCTTTGATTGACTCAGCCTTGAGGATGAGAGGTGAAAAAAGGCATCATTTCAGCTACTGGAAAAACCTGATGGGAGGGTTCTGCATGAGCTTCATCCCAGCTCTGATCCTGACTTATCTCTATTTATTTTCTCCACCCAAGGAGCAGCAGGATAACCCAGTGGCCGCTCTAACAGAGTGCAACACTGGCTCAGTGTTGGGACCACTGATCCTGGCTCTGTTGGGACCACTGGATAATGTTCCTCCAGCCTGGAGAGCTTCATGGCTTGTCCTGACCCCGACTTTCTAAAGGTCTGAGGCTGCTGCTGTGAAAATACTGATCCGTTAGTGAAAGCAGAGCGTTTTCCTCTGGAGCAGGGGACAAGAGGAGCAGCAACTTCTAGGCAGAAAAGACATGGAGACATAAATAAGGCCTCTGTCAGACTCTGATTGACATAGCTTCTTGCAGGGTGTCATCCACAGAAAAACCTGTGTTCTTCAGCCACCTGACAACAGCCGCTGTGACCTGCAAGCTGCTTCTGGATCCAGCAGTCCTGTTTGGGAGGAAGCATTAGGCTTGTTCATGCCAAACTGGTGTAGGACCCTGTGGAGCAGAACCCAAAAGCAAGAACTGAAAATTTAAGTGCTTTGCTGAGTGGGGCTGGAATATCCCCACTTTGGGCTTTGATGAGTCAGGACCTCATTTTCTCACCCAGCTGTGATGGAAGGTAGTGCGGGAGACAGCCTGGTCCATTTTTGGTGTCAATGTGCTGCAACAGCTCTGAAGATGAATTTAACCCTTGGTGTTTTACAGTGAGATGAAAACATGCCTTGAGAACCCAAAAAGGTTGGTCTGATTCCTGGGAATTGGACACCAACGTCCCTTCAGGGTCAGCAGTGCCTTTGTTTGCTGCTCCTGATGTTAACATTTGGTCCTGTGGAACATCTTGGGCTCCTGTTCTTTCTGGTTAATCACAGCCTTTGTGCAGTCTCCCCTTTGCTGGGGGGAAAGGCTAATGCAGCACTCACTGTGCTACAGCTGCTGGCTGGGAATTGTCAATAGGTCATAAATAAATCTACCACTGCACAGGAAAGACAATGAGATTATACATCCTCCTACTACTGCCAATTACAGTAAGAGCAACAATTATAAGGTAGCACTCCTACAGCTACCCCGGGGAGAAAATGAGAGGAAAATGTTCCATTAGCCTAATGAAGAGAGAGTGGTGGAGCTACAGTCAAATTTTCTCACTATTAGCCCTGACTGTGTGCCACTAACACACGAGGGAAGCAGGAGTCATAGGGTAACAATTAAAGTTGCTGGCAATTAACCCCTGCCACGTGCATGCCTCTAATCTGATGAGAAAATTAAAAAGAGGCACGGTTACATTTTCTCACCGTTAGTCCCCAGAATGCACAAAGTGGCATTTGCAGGTGACAATGAAGGTTTGTCACCACTGAGGCCTGGGAAGTGCCACGGGTGTTGCAGATTTGGTGTTAAAATGTTCTTGGGAGCGCTGGGGTGAGGAGAAGCCATGTGGAGATGGCTTAAACCCCCTCTATTTAACACAGAGGAAAGAGTTACTGCTGCATTTCCTCATTAGCCTGAGGAAAGGATGGATTCACCGTGAGGAATTCTGTGGTGTCCGGCCCCTGCCATATCCCTAGAGGAGAAAAAAGAAGAAAGATCAACTTTGGGAGGAGCAATGGGAAATATAGGAAATATCTTGTTGGATTGATATTGGCAAAAGGACAACCTGAGCCCTGGCTGACAACATCCACTGGCCACACCAAAAGCTTCTTCATTTCTGAAGGGATGATTTGGCCAGTGCACTCCAGTATTTACTGAGGTTTCCTGAAATATTGCTGCTTCCAAGGCTTTTTAAGGGAAGAGAAAGACTATGTTATCCTGAAAACCTGCCCAGGGCAAGCATTAGGTATTCTGATGTTTGCTGGTGACTTCTGAGATGTCTTGCAAAGCCACAGATCAATTTTCACATCAGAAGTTCTGGAGTAAAATTCCAAACATACACTAGGGTGGACCCAGGCCCAGTCGTCAAATTCCTTGTTTCTGCTGTTGCCTGTGTCAAGTTAATATTAGCTTGAGGATCACAGGCAGGAGCCAGATTGGCATCAGGCTGGGGTATTTGGGCTGGGATGGGAATTGGCTTTATTTCCACACCCCATAAAATGTGAGAAGGGAAAAATCTGTTTTCAGACCTCACACGGACTCGTGGTGATGGAGTATCCCAGCACCGCTTGGGCTGTAACAGAACTATCCTCAAAAAGCCCCTCTGTAGAGGGTGTCAGAACCTTCTTGGGATCACTTACAGATCGGATCCCTCCAGGAAAAAACACCCACCCCTTTACCAGGGAGCTGCTGGCCGGGCAGCTTTGGTCTGGAAGGCACATCCTGGAGCAGGAGCAGGAATTACCCCATGGTGCTGACAGACCGATGGGGTCTCCTGCCTGCAGCTGCCCCTGCTCAGTCTATGCAGAACTATGTGCACTAAAGGTCTTGCCCCACATCCCAGGAGGGTTTGTGGCACTTTCCCAGCACCGATTTTTGAGCTGGGAGGGTCAGCTGGACCATCCCATCTCTGCCATGGAAGGGGTTATAAAGGCAGGAAGAGGAGCCCCCTGTGCTTGGGCTGGGCACGGTTCCCGAGCAGTCCTGGACCCCTGGAGTGTCCCTGTGGGACCCTGGGTGCAGGCTGGGGCCCTCCACTGCCATCCAAGCAGTGGGGTCTGCAGCTCCAGCCTCCTCCTCTCCAGGGCTGAGATCCCCACCCTGAGATGGCTCCTGCCTTGCCATTTTGGGGAGCAGCCATGGATTAAGCCGTGCTAATTCCCTTGTACAGCTTTAGATCATCCTCCCTCGAGCTGCACTGAGCCACACTTTTCCTAACTTGCTGCTCAGCAGAAGGGCAAAAAGCAGTTTTTGCCATGCCTACAAACACAAAAAGGCTCTGCATCCCTCTCCTTCCCTTTCTTTGCCACTGTAAGCTCTCTGCCTTCCGAGATGTCCATCACTGCCACAGATTTACTTTATTTTCGGCAACTCGTTTCCGAGCCTCAAAGAGAACTTGGCATCCATTTATTTGTGTGACATTGGGAATGAGAAGCAGGGAGGGAGTTTCAAAGGCAGCAGAGAGGTTTAGAAGCACAAAGGAATGGTGGTTAAATCCTAATTACCTGCTCAGACAGGGTGTCCCAGCACAGCCCCTGGGTAATTTGTTACCAGAGTGAAGGTGGGGCAGGAGGGAGCTGGAGGAGGAAGATGATGGCTCTGAGACCACGTTGGACTCTCCAGAGAATCCTTTCCATGAGTTAGAGGTGGTGGGGCTAAAAACTTCACTGCTCTGAGTGATTTGTGTAGTAATTTCAGAGCTGACACGCACTACATGGCAAATCTGAATTCCACTTTTAGCCCTGTTAAGAGATAAGAACAGTGATTATTATAATTACGATGTGGTTACTTTATTGGTTAAATTAACATTTCGTTGTTGGGGTTGCTGTGCAATATACAATATTATTTTACCTACTGTGCCTTCAAAGTCATCTTGTCACAGCAACAGCATGGCAGCATGGAAAAAGCCTTTTAACAAGTAGGTAAATACATGCCTTTGGGGGAGGCAGAGCGATAATTATGTCAGCTTCAATACATTTGACAGTGGGGAAAAAAAAAGCTAAAAATAAGTTGAAACAAAAACTGAGAGAAAATATTGAATGCTTGAAATAAAGCCACTGGAATTAAAAAGGTGCAAAGTATTTAATACAGTGACCTTGCTCTTTGGATCGGGTGTCAGTAGTCAAACTACTCAGAGTGCTGCGTTGCTTTAGGTTTACAGGGGGGTGTAAAGGGATCTTACAGCCCTTCTCTGGGGATAAAGGAAGATTTATTGCTAATCCCACCTGGAATTGAACAGGTATAGAAACCCAGGATGGTTTGGGTTGAAAGGGACCTTGAAGTCCCTCTTATTCCAACGCTGCTGCCATGGGCAGGGACACCTTCCACTCTCCCAATTTGCTCCAAGCCCTGTCCAACCTGGCCTGGAACACTTCCAGGGATGGGGCAGCCACAGCTTCTGTGGGCAGCGTGGGCCAGGGCCTCACCACCTTCACAAGGAAGAATTTCTCCTCTATATTTGACCTAAATTTCCCCTCTTTCGGTTTTAACCCATTCCTCCTTGTCCTGTCATTGCAGTTGCCAGTAAGAGTCTCTCCCCAGTGAGTTCCTTTTGTTCCATACATAACCGTGAATAAAAGAAAAGCAGGGGACATTTTCCTCTCCATCCTTTCTTAGGGCATGATGCTGCTGCAAGTTTTCCTGCAGAATCCAGTGCAGCTTGGCAGTGACAAGAGCGCCTGTGGATTTTTTCTTGAGCGAGTTGTTTAGGTGGTGGCTTTGTGGAATTTGATGGCAGCGTTGTGCCAGACACAAAGATGGTCTTTGCTTTGGGGCTGCATCGTCTCCCACACACAGGAGGGGAAGTGGGAATATGGGAGAGAAATGACAGAAAGGATTTTTCCTGGAAATTTTGGGTTTTCAGAAGGAAAACAAAGCAACATCTCCTTGTAGACACACGAGTCTTGCAGCAGAAGCTTTGCTGGCCACAGTGGCCTCGTTGCAACTCAACCTGGTGCAGCTTTGGAGATCAAATGGACCTTGGTCATCATCCAAGGGCTGGCTGAGTGTGGCTTCCACCCCCAGCACAGGGTGGAGTTGTTGTGGCTCATTCTTTGCTTCCTGGGGAGAGCCAGAGTGAGCACCCAGTGTTTGCCCCAGGGTTCACTTTGCTGCATTGCCATGGGATTCACTCTCCTGCTGCTCCTGGAGAGTGGGGCAGGAGAGATTTTGTGGCCCATGGAGTGCTCTAGTTTGGGATCTGCAGGCAAAAGATCATCCCCAAAATTCTCTTGCCTTTCTAGAGAGAGGTGGCCAAGAGCACCCAGCGCATAAATCCTACCCCTGGGACCAATACTCTCCTGGATGATGGTCTCTCCTGTCTTTTCTTCCACTGACCCTAGATGTCAAGGAGAAGGAAGCCACAGAAAAACTGAAAAATTCTTTCTCTGAACAAGCACTGCCTCAGCTCTTGTCTGTGGGCCAGCAGGCACGAGCAGCAGGAGAGAGTAAAGGGATTTGGGGCTTAGCTTTCCCAAATAACTGACAAGGACAGAGCTGGATTTGAGGTCATTCCTGCAAAAAGCAACACCAGCGCTGCTCTCTGCTGTGTGCCCATCACACGAGAGCCAAGGAGGAGGGTGGCAAAGGGGATTGTCCCTCTATGGATGCTGTCCCAGGATTTTTAGGGCAGAGTCCTGGAGATGCTGCACCCCACTGGGACATCTGAGGTCTCCCCAGACACAGGAGCGTCCATGGGACCAGCGCTGTCACAAGAGAGAGGAATTTGATCACTGTGATTATTCTTCCAGCTCAAACCATTCACTTGCACCCCAGCTGGGCACTTTTCCCTTTTGTTTACCCCAGCATTTTATCCTACAGGTGCATTGGTGCTTTATTATCTATAAAATAAAAATCCGGGGCATAAGTCAGAAGAAGGATGTCTCATGATGCACTTACAATTTCCTACTTGTGTCCACTCCCAGAGCAGAGATTCCTCTCCCTCTCCTTCTCCACTGCTCATTGAAAGTCAAAAAGGTTCAGTGGAAATTGCAGCTGTGAACATGGAATTATTCTTTTTACAAACTAATGAGTTTCCCATGAATATGGGGTTACACAACCACACACAATTAAACAATAGCCACACACAAGTTTGCATCTGTGCAAAGCATTGATTGGACACTTTGATTGAATTATTTGCTGTGTGCCCTGGTCTCCATGAAGGAAAGCAGCAGGACTTTTTATAAAGCACATGGCAAGTCAGGCATATACATAAAATGACATTATTTTTGAAGAGAACTTAATTTAGAATGAGAAAAAAATCCCCCATAGCGTGCTTTTTCCTCAAAAGGAGTCCTTGGGGACGAAAGCTTTCTCCTGAGGGTAATCTTCAAAATCTGAGTTTTCTTTCATTAGGCTGGGAGTGGGAAATATGATTTTATTGGTTTTTTTCCCCCCACAATAAAATGCTTGTTCCCACTGCTCTCCTCTCCAAACGGTGCAGCCCATCCCGAGCGGCCGAAGATGAGACTAATCTACCTCCAACACCCCAATAAATAAAATGTAAATGTTTGTCATAAGAATGCCTCCATTGTCGGCACCATCCCGGGATTTTTCAACCTCTGACTCCCGGCAGTGACCGGCTGAGTAGCAACAGCCGAGTGCTGAAAGAATTTTTCAACAGCAATTTGCTTGTTCCAATTTGCTTTTCAGGGCTGCTGCTCAGGATTGCTGGCCGGGCTGTAAAAGGATCTCGCCCTATTAATTTGGCCCAGCTTCCCCTCTTGTTCCCGTCATATTCGGTTTCTCTGGGAGTTCCAGTGAGTAAGTTAATTGAATTGGAAGTGCCACCAGGAGCCGGCCGGCGGATCTACGGTTTCATGTAGGAAAAGCGGCTCCCGCCGGCCGCAGAAACGGATACGGGCACCTGTTGAGGAGGTGAAGAAATGTCTGGAGATGACTTATTCCCGTGGCAATAGCCCCCAGTTCCCCTCTCAGACTGATCAGACAATACAGCTCCCTTCATTTGGCATCATTTATTCTCCAGCCAGACCCTTGGGCAAGCTCCAAGGAGGCTGAGGAGCAGCATCGATGTGTTAGAGCAAGGATTGGGAGTGATTTTGTAGGAATGGATGGATGTCGCTTCATTCTGGTCGTTCCCTGTGTGGCTTGATGCCAAATGTGTCTATTTTAGCAATGCAAAGTGTTATTTTTTCTAATTTCCTGCTCTGCAATCCCAGCTCACCCTCTGGTATCAATAAATACAACCAGCCTGACAATGATTCTACTGGCATTCAGTTAATCTCAGGGATAAGTGCAGATACACTTTTTCTTCCAGGGAGTAGCAAAATGGAAGCAAAAATCAGTTCATGGTCACTATTGCATTTTTAGTCAGGTTTAGGGATGAAAGGTTTAAAATATTGCACTCCTGAGTCTTGAAAGGGTGAAAATTCTTCTGAAAAGTTGAAGAAACCTTGGAGAAGTCCTGCCAGTGGCAAAGCGATTCCAGAGAAATTTGTGAATATAATCCTGGGTCCATTTCTAAGCTTTGTTCAGACTTTCATAGCCACCAGCAATTCTCCCAGAGTGAGGGACTTCTGCTCACTTGGGCCATCCCAGGGAGCTGCTGTGGCCCGGGATGGGGCTGGAGGGAGCAGGAGCTGCTGTGCCATGAAGCAGAGAAAGGCCCTAAAAGTTTGCAAAGGCCAAGCTGTGGGAGCAAAGTCATTCCCAGCCCTCTCTCACCCCCAGAATTAAGCCAGACTCTGAGGAAATGTCTGCCTGGGTGAGCAATGCATGACAGAATAAAATACGAAGGGTGAGGACCAGGATGGCTGAACCCAAGGAGCAGAGCAAAGTGCTCACACCACAGAGGTGCAGCAACAAAATCCCACAAGTGCATCCCAGAATGGTTTGGCTTGGGAGGGACAGGAAAACTCATCTCATTCCACCCCCTGCCATGGGCAGGGACACCTTCCACTATCCCAGGCTGCTCCAAGACCAATCCTACCTGGGCTGGGACATTTCCAGGGTTGGGGCAGCCACAACTTCTTTGGGCAACCTGTGCCTCACCACCGTCACAGGGAAGAATTTCTTCCCAGTATCCAATCTAACCCTTCCCTCTGTCAGTCTGAAGCCATTCCCTCTTATCCTCATTCCAGATCCTTTGGGAAAAGTCATCCCACCATCCCCCCCCCCCAAAAGAAGACAACCAAAGAAAACCCTAACCAACCAACCAAGCAAAAAAAAAAAAAAAAACCAACAAAAAAACCCCCAAACAAACAAACAAACAAACACCCCCAAAAACAACAACAAAGAAACCCCAACAAACAAACAAACAAAAAGCCCAAAAAACCCCCAAAAAACAAAACCACAAAACAAACCAAAAAAACCCAGGTAACCTGCAGACAGACAGCCCAGACACCACAAAAATCAGTGTCAGACACGGATCCATCCATTCCTGCGGGGATGGTTTGGTTTGGAGCTGAGCTCTGGTTTGCTGCCACCACAGGGGGGCAGGAACGACCTTTGGAGAACATCAGCCTTTCCCAGGAAAGCTGCGGCAGTGCTGGAGTGGGGAAAGTTCTTCCTTTATTAATATATCCCTGCCCTTTATTGGGATCGGGAGGTTGACCTACTGCACAGTGCGTTTAAAGCAGAGCTCTGTGTGGTGGTTTGGGGTATTTGTCCTCTAGAAATAATCCCGAGGGCTGAAAAATAGAAATTATCTGCATTTCAGAGATGTTGGAGATGCCTTCTGGTTTTGAACAAACCCCTATTTACTAAGCAATTAAACATAAGATTATTATAATTAATTAATAAATAATTTTTAATGTAATCAGAATAGAATATCATCCTTTATTACATATATAATGGAAACCTATTATTGCTCAATTTGGGAAAAATGGCCAACAAAAGTAATAAATGCCATTCAGCTGTTTTGCCGTATTTCCCACCTTATTTATGCACATATATATGTATTTATTGTATATAAATGAACACAGACTCCCACAAGCATCACAAAGCAGCAGCACACCCTCCCCACTTTTCTCTTTGCTCAAAACAGGAGTGATGCAGTTGAGGTGTTTTCTGTATCTCGTACAGATACAACCCAATTTTCTAAACAATTTCATGTAAATTAAATTTCCTAAAATTATTTTCTAAATATTTAACTTAGCTAAACCAAGTCATCAATTATCTATCACTGTTGAGGCACTACAGAGATCAGCATGGGGTTTGTGGGTCTTTGCTTTGACTGCTTGCAGTCCCCATGTATTTATTATTCAGACAACAATTTCGGTTTATTTTCAAATATAAATTTCTCTCCCTCAGTGGCTCATTGCAGAGTTCATATAGTCAATAGAGCAAATACAGAAAATATTTTAAAACCCTGCCATCTTATTTTTCCTGACTTGTAAGTGGGTAAACTTCCATTGGAAAGCACATGTAACATTATATTTACTAGAAAGACCCTAAAGCCTTACGGACTATCACGTTACTCCAGAGTCTGGCATTTCTTAAAAGGGATTTCTTTCTTAAAGCCACTACACTGTAATGGCTCTTGAGAAGCTGTTACTGTCTCGAGTGCAAATCCTTCTTAGTTTGTGTATTATTGACCTGATCGAGTGTGATGGGGGCCTTCGATGAGCCTTTGGGGGGATTTTGCCGCTCTGGAATCCCACAAGGAAATTTTCACTGAAAATTAAAATTTCCCTGCCCGTGCCCGGCGGAGGGTTGGAGCTGGATGATCTTTAAGGTCTCTTCCAACCCAAACCATTCCAGGATTCTATGATTCTATAAAACGGGAGTAAATGAGAAGGGGATGCAGGGGGAACCCCAGGGCAGCTCCAGCCCCTTGGCGTGGAAGTGCTCACCCTGCAGAGCAGCTTTTGAAAAATCCCAATTATTTGACATAAGGGAGTAAAAAAAATAACGACGTAGCTGAAGGATGGTTTCCAGTTTGCCTGTGGAGTGTAGAAATGCCCAAATACAGCCCCAATTCCGCAAGGACTTACGAGCATGGTTACGCTTTAGGAGGTTGATTTTAACAGATTCTACGGACAAGGAATTTGTTCAAGCAACCGCCTGATATCTCAGGATGGGTAAAGTCCTAAAAGTGGAATAAGATAATTTTCCTCCCCTCTCTCAGCCCTATTTACAACCAACCAACCCCCCTAAAATCGACGAGTTCTGAGCGGAAATCCCGGCAGCCACTTTCACCGCGGAAAGGATCCCGCAAATGATATTGTTCCGCCTTTCCCTCGCTGTAAGGAAATGCAGCTTTGTGCCCAATCCTGTAATCAGCTTCTCACGGGCTGACCCAGCTAAGCCCCGGATCAGGACCGTGCTCCCGTGGTGCCGGCTTGGTCGCTGCAGCATTTTTGGAGCGGATGCTGCTACAAAATGATGTCATCATTCGGTGAAAGGAGAACATGTTGGTGAATGAATAACCAAAGGGAAAAATACTTTATTTCAGATGTCAGGCAGCCACGGAGCAGTTGTCTGAAATTTTTTAATTTAAGTAATTGTTCTGTCATTTGTAGTGATGTATTTTCTTTCTTGAATAGGTTTTGGCACAAAAATTTTACACCGTGCCTGCTGGAGGCATAAATAGGTATCCAGCCATATAAACCTGTCCCAAAATGATCCCAAAGAACCCCAGGGGAGACCTGGTGTTCCTAAGACAAAGGCCAAATAAAAAAGGGTTGCTAATAAACAGCCCACCAGTTAAAAAGGAAGTTCTGTGTTGTTTTTTTTTTTTTAAGGATTACATCTTAAGTTCCAACAAATCAGATTTAGGAGTTACTGGAAGTGAGATTGATCCATCTCTCAGCAAAACTTTCTTTCTGATGTCATGTGGCTGGTTAGCTCTATTATCAGATTTTTATATATATATATATTTATAATATATGTAATATTTATTAATGTATTATATATATTATATATGAATGAATATATATAGTCGCTGGGGAAATGCATAATGGATTTTTTAGCAATAAGCAAGAAATAATAGCTCGAAACTGGGAAAAATCCTCCCTTATCTGCCTTTCCCAAAAGCAAAAGTCTTCTACACAGTGCCATGCACCGATCTGAAATAAAGTGTCAGCTTTGGAAAAGTAAAAAACTGGCTGAAAGCAGGGTCAGAGCGAAAAAAATCCCAGAGAGTGGGAATATCTCGGGTTGGGAGCCGCCGCTCGGTCAGGACCAAGCCCCACTTGGTTTTCAATTGACTTTCTAACTCGGGAGCCAGGACTTTCCATCTTCAAATAGTGGGAATAGATTGCATTCCTGGCCCTTCCCTTTGAACGGCTGGGGAGAATAAACGCACACCCTGGCCGTGTTCTGGTGATCTCCCTAATCTCGGTTGCACTTTGTCAGGACGAGGTAACTGGTAGTTAAGTGAAATACCTTAGATCAAAGGGGGATTAATCGCCAACTGAATCCTTGCTGAATAAACCTGTCATTCAACAAAATTATTTCCACTGAACTTAGCAGAGGATTGAAGGTATTTGCATAACAGGGACCCCACCGTACTTCAGCCAGGTTAAAAGGTTCAGAATTCAGGCAGTGTTTAGCTTTTTGGCTCCTTTTCCTTTCAGCGGCCCTGTACAATGGTTTTTAATCTGATAATGCAGCTAACTATCTAAATGATGTCAGAACAGGAAAGTATTGCAAAGTTTGGCTGAGGGATGGATCAATTTCACTTTCAGTAACTCCTAAATCTGATTTGTTGGAATTTAAGATGTAATCCTTAAAAAAAAAAAGGGAAAAAAAAAAAAGGAAAAAAAAAGTCTCTTTAAACTGGAGGGCTGTTTATTAACATCCTTTTTTTATTTGACCTTTGTCTTAGGAACACCAGGTCTTGCCTGCTGCTGTTCCTGGGGCTCTTTGGGATCATTTTCAGCAGGTTTAGACCATCAGTGATGCCCACAGATCTATGTGCCAGTGATCAGGTGGATCTGGGCAAACACACAAACAGATTTTCAGGCTTTTCTCTTTTTTTTTTTTNCTCTTTAAACTGGAGGGCTGTTTATTAACATCCTTTTTTTATTTGACCTTTGTCTTAGGAACACCAGGTCTTGCCTGCTGCTGTTCCTGGGGCTCTTTGGGATCATTTTCAGCAGGTTTAGACCATCAGTGATGCCCACAGATCTATGTGCCAGTGATCAGGTGGATCTGGGCAAACACACAAACAGATTTTCAGGCTTTTCTCTTTTTTTTTTTTTTTTTCTTTTTAAGCCCATCTTTCAGATGTCATGCTGAATTCGAATGTAAGTGAGAGGGAGATAATTAAATAACGGGACCCAATAGGCTCCCATCATTTTCTAGGATCAGCCCTTGGAAGAGATTTAAGCACCACAGCCTCGCTCAGGGTTTGTTGTGCGGTTGTGGCAATAATTTTAAACCTCAAGAATTATCCCTGTTTTATGGCAGTCGCTTTTGGCTGTGACTATTCCTAGGGAATTCATTTCTCTAAAAGTGAAGAGGAGCTCTTCCAGGGCTGGAAGGGAACAGCTTTTTAATCTGTGCTATAAAAATTGAGAAAAACTGTTAAAAATATGTATATTTCTGGAGAATGCTTCATGCCGTCTCCGTCCCCAGCCTTCCTGGGGTTCATTTGCAAACGTTTCCACCTCTCCTACCTTTGGGGCATATGGAATGATGTCAAGCTACATGGAGGACGTCAGGTTTCATAATCAGATTTTGACAATAAGTGGAATTTAGGCACTTCTGCATCCAGCCTGAGCCCAACACCATTCATTCTTTCGGTGGGTGCAGTTCATATTCATCACAAACTCAAAGCATCTTTCAAGTTAAAAAAATCACAAAGAATGGTTATCAAAGAAAATGAATAAAATCCATATTGAGATAATTTTTTTAGAAAATGATTGAAGTTTTAACCCAAGAAAGGACTCTTAGAGTTTCTTATAGCTTAGAATAAGAACATGTCAATCACGATTAAGCTTCTGGAATTGGAATCCCTTTGAAATGCAGCTGTTTCTTCTTTAATTGTGGCAGCGGACTCAAAAGAAAAGAAAGGTCCAGCCTTAAAGATGAGTAAGGAATACAAAATAGCTCAGGATTAGTTGTGGAGTTCAAAGGTCGCTAATTACACTAAGGAGTTCCCAGACACAGGGAAAACATTAAACAGGTCACCTACCAAACGGGAAACAGACTTTGACTTCAAAAAAATAAAGAAAAAGGGAAAAGAAAGGTCCTGAAGAGATAGGTTTCTAGAGAAAATCAAAAGCGACCAGCTGATCTCATTGGGGGGAAAATGGGTTGGGTTTAGCTCTTTGCTGTTACGTGTCACTACAAATGGCATCAGGCTTTCAGAAATTATCTAGAGCTCAACCAGGCATCTTGGAGGCCTTGAAAGCAAGAAGGAGAAAAGGGGGCAGGCCTGTGCCTCAAAATATCTGATTTTTGGTTGTACTGTGGGTCAGGAGTCCTTGGAAAAAAGCATCCCTGAGGGTTGAGAGCTCCCTGGTTTGTTGAGGGTGTGGCCTCTGGGGGGACAGGTGCACCTTTCATGGGAAGCCTTTAGGGAGAGCCCTTTGAGGCCGGAGAGGTTTGGCCGGGGGAAAAATGGGCCATGCCAATCCCTTGGAGAAGCACAGCTCCCCTGTTTTCCAGGACTGGTGGCACTCCAGTTCCAGGGACGCTGGTTTCCTTGGAAAGCCTCTTGGGAATGCTCACAGGGTCCCTTGGATCTGGGTGTGGGTGGAGAAACAGTGCTTTAATGCCAGCCTGCTCACGAGAGGGAGAATTCCCATTTTTAGGGGAAAAGAGACTTTTTTCTCTCAGGTCCTGCTCCCCTGCATGAATTACCACCTTATTCCTGCAAAAATCAGCGGATTGGTGCATCTCAGCCCCATGAGGTTTGGGGAAATCAGGAAGAGGAATTTGAGATGGTCAATGAGCTTCACCTGTCCCCATGCTCGGGGTCCTGCTTGTGCCCCAGGATGTCCAGGGGAGTCACACTCAGAGTTAAATCCCTGTTCCCTGCACCTGGATTGGTGTATTTGGATTGTGTGGCAAGAGTGGAATACAGGCATGGGAATGGAATTTAGAAACAATCCCAAGGTGCCCCTGTGGGATTCTCACTGACAGCCACAGAGTCCTACAGCAGCGCTTCCCAAATCAGGATCCACAAAATTCTCATCCAACGTCTCCTTCGGGATCGAGGGCGGCAGGGATTTCCTGCCATGCTGCTCTCAGGATGGACTCAGCTTTGGGTGGGCTTGGTTTTCCCCACTGTGAAAGGTGTTGGTGGTACCTTTTATTTTGTCTGTCCTCTGAGGATGAGAGAAAAGGGAGGTGGTGGTGAGGGAGTCAGCAAAAGTAGCGAGGGACAAATATGGACTTAAAAACCTCTCCTCTGGCTTAAATCTCAGCAGGGCTTGTACAGATAGGACAAAGTGTGGCCAATTTCTAGGACAGCGTGAATAAATAGGGGACAACTGCCATGGAATGTTTAATGCCTCGTTTGTTTCAGTGTTTACTGTTAACAAATGCAGTTAATGCCGTCAAAAACAGCAAAAAATGCAGAGGTGGGAATGGCTGAATTATGTAAAAATAGTGACAACTTCCAAATTATCTGAAGGAACAGGATTTACCCCAAAGTTCTCGAGGAACTGGCCCATACCATCTTGGAGCTCTTACCAAATACCTTGGGACCCTGGTAGGAGCAAAGGCCTTGCAGAAAACTAGAAAAGCACCAAATTACTGAGCAGTGACAGATCTGACAACATGGAACCATGTTAGGGGGACTAATTCCCTTCTGTGGTGAGAGAAACAGTAATTATAGCTTTTCAGCCTCTGGGAATTTCAGTGCAAATTCCCAATTTCCTTCCACACCTTCCACAAAGTGTTAAGCAAAACAGTTGGGCTCCAAAAGATGTCTGATGAGGGTTCCCCACCGCCACTGTATTTGGAAATCTCAGCCATTTTTACTGTGTTTAGTGGGTTATATACGGATTTTGCATTATTTTAATTTCTTAGAGATGTGTTAGATCAATTCTCTTTGCCAACTAAATGTTCTCACCTAAAAAGCTTTGACAGTGTGTATTTGCTTTAAATTCATTTCAATTGCTCTTTCTCACGTTACTCCCAAATTTTAATGAAATGAAACAAATTAATTTCACTAATGAAGTGAGTTCCATATTAACTCCTTAATATTTACACCCAGTATTTTTTGGGGGGAAAATGTCAGGTTTGCAAGCCACTATTTAAGTCCTTACACTTAGTGTTTTCAGTTCTTTGTATCTTAGTTTTCTTCTGGCCCTCTGAAATAAAATACAAAGCCTGGATAATTCCTTGGCCACTCCTTTTGGAAAGTCTTTGTGGAAAGTTACCTGCACAAAGATCTCATACAGTCTATACTTGTGACAAAATTATAAATATAAGCATTTCAAGCAGCAAACACTCTTGTAGAAGAAACAGTACTCTGTACCAAAAGAAAATTTTTATTTTTTCTCTTTAACACATTTTTAAAGAAACTTATATTAAAAACTTGTTTATTTTATTAAAGAGCTAAAGGAATGCCACTGAACTTGATCACCTTTAGAGCCCACCAGAACCTCTGCTAGAACCAGCTCTGCCCTGGGAGCCCTCGGGGTCATGTGAGCTGTCCTTCATATCTTCCTGATTTAGGTTTTCAAGGGTTTTTTTCCTTCTTAAAACAGGAAAAATGGTCAGAACACATAAAGAAGCAATGAAATTGCCTGGGCAGCTACCAGGGAACAGAGATACACAAAAAGGCTTAGTCATTTTTAGCTCCTTGAACTCTTCCAGTGTTACCTACCCAGTGTCCCCACTTGTACCTGAGTGACACAAAATTGTGAGCCATTTCATTTAGTAAGTTTACTGCTAAGCTTAGTTTACTACTTTCCTACCTTACTAATATTTGTGAAGTATCCCTGAGAGTGGGCCCTTCCCAAAGGCCAGGAGAAGCTCTCCGTCTGCCTTCTCCCCAGCGTGGGTGTCCCACAGGGGTCGCACAATGCTGGGCAGAGCCGAGTGCCTCTGACCCGGAGTGTTTTGCTCCCTGTCCCGTCCCTGGTGCTTTCCGAAGAACAGGGTGTGCTGCACACTCCCATCTGCTCACAGAGCTCAGCCACTCTTGCAGAAGGCACAGCTCCTTCCCCCAATTCTCTCACTGCAGAGCTGGCCCTGAGCGGGGGCAGAGCATGCAGCAATGGTGCTGGAGTTACAGTCCAGAGGTTTATGGAGCAAAGCCTGGTAACAAATCAAAACAGGTGAGGTTGTGAAAAACTGCTCAGGGCTAGAAGGGAAACATCACCTGCCCCCTCCCTCCAGACCTGCCCTACTGGGTGTGTGCAAAGCAACCCAAAGCCACAGCACTCTATTCCCGAGCACTACGAGTCCCCTAGCTGTGACAGAGACATGGACAAGAAGGAAACACAAAGGAACAGGATTTAGAAGAATCCCCTTCTGTCAAGTGCAAAGGGTCTTCTTTTCTGACATACTGCGAATTTGGGCAGTGCCCTTGCTTCCCAACATTTACTGGGGAGTGCTCTTTGAGTAAGAAAAGCCATTCCTGCACAGTGCTGCTGTGCAGAGCAGAGCTCCCACCTTTCTCATGGATAGCTGGAAACCAAACACCGTGACCTGGTATCCAGAACAGGATCTAAACCCTTCCAGAGAGAGCTCCTCTTCCCACTCACACCCTGGTGTCCAGGCACATGGACAACCCCAGCAGGGAGGGGCTAGATCCTGGGCAAAGTTACTAATTCACCTTTTGCTACTAAACAAAACACACATCACCTGTGTGAAATAGAGCACAGCAGAGCTCTAAGTTTGCACAGCAGTTTCAGCTGAACAGCTTTTCACAAGAATGAATCCACCCTCTTGAACATTTAATCAACCGATTACTCTCTCAATCTAAGTATTTTTTGAAATCATATTTTCCCTGTATTATTTTCCCTCCTTGCACAATCCCTAATCTGATTTACCCCACAGGGCACAGTGAAACACGAGGCAGGGCAGGAGCAGCTCCTTTAGGACTCAGCATCCTTGGCTTTTGTGCAGCTTCTCACCAGCCCTTCAGAATCTGCACATTTCTGATGACCCTCCTAAAGTCAATTTCCCGTGATCCTGCACGTCACAAAATCAGACATTTGCCTCTGTAAACAGTGTCTTTTTCTACTTACTTTTCCAGAAAAAAAACAGCTCAGTGATGTTTTTTGGAACCTCCAGCAAACTGAGCTGATTTTGCCTCCTCAGAGCCAGGCTTGTGAGCTGAAAAACACAGTTCACACCTCTGCTTTCAGAGCAAGCAGACCCCAGGCATGTGTGAAAGCGAACTCACCACTTCTGCTGACAGAGGCAATAAAGGTTCCTTAATAAAAGTTGTCTCCACTTTTAGAAGTGCTGCTCATGCCATACTCCCCCCCTTGAAAATTATTGTAAATACTGGTGTGTATTCTGTACACATGTTGTGATAGTATCAGAACTCCTGCTTTGAACTGTTCTTTGAATCTGGGGTCTGATCAGATTCTTGTGACTTCAGGACATGAATAAGATGCTGAAACCTCTCCCATCCTGCAATGGGAAACCAGGGAAGTAACTGGGAGTAACTGGGAATCTTGATGTCTGTACCTGTAACACCAGGGACTTATTTTGTACCAGTTAATGTTAGAAGGGAAAGTAAAAACAGCCACAGCACGTACATTTCAAATGGTCTTCTCTGCTGCCAGCCAGGACTCAACAATTTAAAAACCAACTCATGTTTTTAAGATAAGTGGCCTCTTGTTTTCCATCAACAGAAATTTTTAAGGACACATACAAAGCAAAAGTGCTGAAGAGTATTTATTTTTACTGTATCATGACATAAATCTTATTAAGACTGTGCTTTGTTTAAATATAAAAGCTATTCACAAGTAAATTAGTCAAGTAAGGGTTTGTACACCATAGGTGCTGGTGCTTTGGAATTCCAGATGTAGTAATCGGAAGAAATCAGTTCCCGGGCTAAAGGAAAAAAACAGGCAAGAAAAATAAGCATTACAGGGTGCCTTACAATCAGACATTCCTTCATCCAAGTTAAGTGACTACTAATCCATCCTTACCAGTTTACAGAAAAGGTATAATGGCCTATTTAAACTGTAAGACTCTTACTATTATTTGAAAATCGTTTCTGATAATGAGACATTTAAAGTCTCAGCTTCAATTACCTTTACTAATGTATCAGTCATGAGCTTAAAATTCAAACAGAGGTTAAGTCAAAAGCAGGTGGATGGCTTGGATTTTGTTCAATGAATATAAATTGCATGCTCGATATAAAATATGAAAATGCTGCTTTTTCTATATAACAATTTAGGGCTGTGTGTGACCTGTCACAAAATTAACAGTGTTGACCATGCTTTCAAAAGGCATTTACAGAGTTCTCCTACCATGACTGGCAGAAGTTGCAACAGAGAGACAGCTACAAATAAAAATGCTTCCATTAGGCAGAGGTGCCCAGGTTTTATGAGCGCTTTCTGTGTGCCATTTAGGGCATTTGTGGTGCAGGCTTGGAAGTGCTCATGTTTTAACTCAACAAGAAGCAGATTTGGGTTCTGCTTCACATATTCAATGTAGAGCCACATCCACCAAGGGATGCTGGTGTGGTGACACTGACAGCAGCAGGCTCACCTTGCATGCAGGAACTGTGTTCTCTACCTGGGTACAGCCAACCCACCTGAAATGTCCCTGACAAAGATGTTCTAAACAAGGGGCCAGGCTATGGAGGATCATTCTTTGCCCCGAAAAAAGTTCTGCCATTATGGAGAGTATGGGAACCAGCACAGAGCAGAGGAGAGAGAGCCCCAGAGAGAGACTGACTTTGGAACTGAGTGTAGGAGCTCTCATCTCAAAGGGAGAGGCAGTCCCTACTCCAGGGATGCTTTAAGCAGCACAAAAAACCCCCCAAAAACCTGAAAGCAGAGAACAAGAGTTCAACTTTAGCTACGAAATTTTAGTCATGGACACCCAGTTTGTAACTTCAATATGCAGTTTTCATAAAATCAATGACATTTTAAGCAACTCACATGCAGTAAATTTGGGTTTCCCTGGGACAAAGATCTGAACAGAATGCTGGTCTACGTAACATCCAGTAAGTGTAAAGTCTGGGATCCTAAAATACAGCTACAAAAAGAGAGGGAAAACATGATTAGATGCACACTGTCACCCTTGCTACGCAAATCCTGGCAATCTGCATCACAACCTCTGGGTGTGCAAGTGTACTCCAAAGTGGCAGGATGTCAAATCCTCTAGGCAGGAAAACAAAGATCATGCTGAGAATAAGAGATTTTAAATCAATGTATTTTCAATTTAAGACAAGAAAAAGTGACTACTAAGGCCTGTTTTCCCAGAGCCTGTGACTTACTTTTACATAAGCAGTGTTGCCAGTGCACACATAATCAGTTGGGTGCTCTTTGCCTGCGGTGCCGAAAGACACGGTTCCAGTCAGGGAAACTTCCAAAGATTTGGGGAACTTCTGTCCTAAAGGCAGAGACAGCATCTGTGAGAAGTCACACAGCTGTGCCACGCTGCAGAGAAGGGGCTGGGGGAGGAAGGACAGTCACAGGGGTGAGTTCCTTACCAATGACCCAAACCAGGAGGCTCTTCTCCCGGGACAAATCCAGTTGGCCGTAACTAACTTTGTACTCTAAGTGAGCAATCGGGCCCCTACATGTGACAGAGGAGAAATAAAACCACTGGAATGACTATCATTCAGCACTTGTTAATGCCTGTTTTGTTACAGAAAGTGAGGAAATGCTGACAGACATGATTTATGCGCATACAGACAAATCACACCTATCTGAGCACACTGCTAATTTATGAGAAGAAATTACAGGGCAGGACGAAATCACTGTACTCTCAACCCAGTAATCACAAAGGAGCCGTTGATATTTAGTTCACTGATAGTGTTTTACTAACACTAGGATCAGCATCAACAACTTTGTATCATCCATCTTTGAATTTTCATGATAATTACGTGGCAGCCTGGTCGTGACAGCTGTCAGAGAGGCTTAGATGAAAACTATCGTTTTAATTTGAAATAACTATATTTTTGATAAGCTGATCTGTAGCTAGGATGAGCAGTCTTAAGGAACAGGTAACCCTGGCTTGGAAGTGATCTCCAGCTTAATCCACCTGGAGGATTGTGGTAGAGCTTCACATGAGAAAATACCTCAGGGAAACAAGATGAACAACGGAAGTGCTTGGAACGTTACCAAATATTCTGGTGCAATTCTGTATTCTGGAAATTAAAGGAATTCCAAGGGGGCATCACAACATTGGCAAGGTTGGTGTCCACTGGTAGTACCTCGATGGAGCATAATCTGTTCTAGTGACTCCTGACAGGTTCATTTTGGGAAGATAACAGAGAAATGCAAGAAATTTATTTAGGCTTTCTTTATTCTTACCTGTTGAAGAAAGGTATACGAGCTTCACAGTACTCAAAAGAATTCTTTATGCTTTCATGAAGCTTTAAATTAACCATTATTTTTATCTGTGATCCTTCTTCAATGAGTTGGTAACATCCCAAAATTGGTGGAACAGGAACCTGGAAAAAACTATATTCATTCTCAAGATATATTAACACCATCATCATAAAATCAGTTATAAAGTACTTTAAAAAAATCCCCAAAAACATATTAATTATTAACTGTGCCAAGCTCTTCAGGCTGCTTGTGATACAGAGATCTGGGGAACAGACACTTGACATCTCAGACTGACTATATTTTGTCTAATTCAGGCATTTCAGTGGCTCATTTAAAAAGAGCAGTGTTGCCAAGCACAGGTACCAGTAACTCCTGAACATGACTCAGAAAACTCAAGTTGTCTTCCAAGCAGTTTATTACATAAAAACCACTTTATATAATGTTTTACTACCTATATTTGACTCAAACTCATTCCAGCATGCCCAACGACACAGGTATTTTTATTTCCTTTTAAAGACTCAAGAAGAGTGAGGGTTGGGGGGTGTTGTTACCTGGGAAGTGTAGTAACACAAGTTGAAGGAATCTGAAGGAGGAATGAAAGGGAATTTGTAAGGTCCATTATACACAGAATCATGCAGAGGCTCAGCACTAGTGGACATCAGCATGGCAGGGTCCACAGAAGTCACACAGTGATGCACCACGATGTCCTGGAGTGGGGGCGCATTCGTTGGGAGGTTCAGGCTGAGGGTGACGTTTGGTGCAGATCCCTCTATGTCACACTTGGGAAAAGGAAGTTAAGGCATTATTCTAGAATACTTGAATAACGTCAGGAGGAGATGTTCAAAACTAAAACGCATTTTTAGCATAAAAAAAAAAATCACTGGAAGTTTTCAGCTGGCTTCAATCATTAGTACTAACCACAGGTACTAAGATATCAGTCTCACATGTCTGCTGACAGTTTAATTAATTAGGGTGCTTTTACAACATCCACTAAATGGATTCCAGCACGCTCTGATGGCCTCTGTGGTCCCATGCCAGCTCTGTCACAGCAGCCATGGGCAGCCTGTCCCGTGTCTCGTCCCTCCCTGCGCCAGCTCAGCAGGGCACGATCACACCTGGGCTTTCTTCTTGCCTAAGGCCATCCACCCACCCTGCAAGATGGCCTGGAAATTGTCCCTCTGAGAGCAGGAAGCTGCTCACCCATAAATCCCTACCAGCATGGCTGGTGGGAAATAACCCAGGCTTTGGAAATGCAGCATTTAGGCTGGCCTCCTTCAGAGATGAGTATCCTACCTCAGGCAAATAATTAAATTACCACTTTATTAGCAGGTCTCTCTCTTCTTAAAACACTGGCAGTTACAGTGTACCAAGATAATATTGTGTGCTCCCTCAGCATAATTCAGAACAAAGAATGAATTATAGTACAAATCATAGTTACAGATTTTAATGTATTTCATAATTATTATGGATCTATTTAGTCAAGAGTACCCAATTTTTTATATTAAACAATGCCCAGAGGAGCTCTGGCTGCCCCTGGAACCCTGGAAGTATCCAAGGCCAGGCTGGATGGGGTTTGGAGCAACCTGGGATAGTGGAAGGTGTTCCTGCCCACGGCAGGGAGTTGGAATGAAATGATCTTTAAGGTCCCTTCCAACCCAAACCATTCTGTGATTCTACAATGAAAACCGCTGTCACATACAAACTATCCAAAATAATTATACAGCCTGTTTCTTTGACCAGATTCTTTATCAACTGTTCTTATGTCATGAAACACTAACATTTGTGGGTTCAGAATGTTGCAGTAGAATAAAGAAGGACAGAAGCTTAAACTGTCATTTGGCAGGAAACTGATTAAAATGTTCATGTAAAGACTCTTGTAAAAGACATTTAGACATCTCAGCCTGGATATATTTTGTCTAATTTCAGTGATTCATTTAAAGGAAGAGCAGCATAGCCAAGCAGTCAAAGGCACCAGTAACTCCTGAACATGACTCAGACAACAAAACTGGGAAAATCTTCAACTCAATATATCATTTTACATCAGATGAGTATTTAATTTGCACAAAAACTAATTTGCTCAGATGTGCATACGAAAGGCTCGCACCTTGCAGTTCACAGCTCCATAAACTTGCCATGTGTCCACCACGTCGCTCTGGTCATACTGCATACACTTGACCTTCTCAGTGATGCACACATTAACCTGAGGCTTGCCCTTGTAGGTGCTGGATCTCCAAGCTGGCTGATCCTTATCCGCAGGCATCTCCTGGATGTCCTCGAAGGAGCTGTTCAGGCTGCGGATGTTGGTGTTCAGGGGGGTGCCAAGGGGACACGCCTGGATGAGCAGATTTCGGAGCTGCCCTATCTTTGTGTTCATCTCAACCTCGTTTTTCCTGCTGGGAGAGATGTAGTCCATAATTCCTAACAACAGAGCCAGTCCCTGCGAGAGCCCACTCACGGTGAGGAGGGGTGGCCGTGGCTCCAAGGTGCCCTCCACCAGCGGGACACAGGCGTAGATGAGGCCGCTCTTGTGGAAGGCCAGCACGGGCCAGAGCTCCCCGGCGGTGGTGGCCACGGAATGCACGGAGGAGTGGTTGATCCGGGTGCAGGTGTCCCTCTGCTCCACGAAAACGTGGTCATCCACCAGCCTCAGCTCAAAGAGCAGGGCCTTGAGGAAGGCGCTGTCCGAGGGCACGGGGACGTGCGTGGAGCCATTGAAGGTCTCTGCGCGCAGCTCGACCGTGGGGTAACGTCTGCGGGGAGGGAATCAGAGCATCTCAGTGCCACGTGCCTTTGTCACCCGAAATATCATCCCAGCAGAGCTTCCAGGAGCAGAACCACCCAAGCCCGCATCTGGCTGCAAAAGCCTTATGAAATCCTTGGATATTAGGCTTCTCTTTGTGATTCATATAACTCCCCAAAACCCAGTGGTCCTAAAAATAAACTCATGTACATGGAAGCTAGCGGCAACTTGATCGAAACAGTGGTGGGATCAGAATCTAAATCACTCTCAATAAAAATATTCCATGAGTAGCAAGGATTCATTCTAGCAGGTCTAAACTTCGAGTAAATACATTCTCATGAACAAATACCTATTTTTTTTAAATAAAATGTGAATCTGTCCATCTACCCCGGCTGTCACAAAATTGTAGGATGCATGCACAACACAAAGAAATTACTCTCACCAGTGCAGCAGAATTTCAATATCAAAATATTTCTAAGAGGTGAGATCACAATGAAGAGAAGTTCTCAGATATTTAAGAAAACAGATGTTCTATGTAATAAAATGCCACTACAACAGCTTTTTACCTAGATAAGAGTATACTAGTGCTACAGCTTTGCTGCTCTGATAATAACATTAACAATAATAATTCCACACTGCACGTGCAATATACGTGACTTAAAGCTCTCATGACTTTTTCATCATTTCATTTTTTCAAGTATTTAAGATGTAATGATAATATCATAGATTTTGTATATTTTAAAACCGGTATGTTGCAGTAACGTATATATTTAATTTCAAATTAATATTGATCAATATTAATATAATTATATTAAATAATATATAAAATTAAAATTATATTAAATATTAATGTAATATTTAATTATATATCTAGAGGTAATATTTAAGAAAAATAATAATAACTGTTTAAAACTATACCTACTATCTTGCAGCAGTATTATTTTTTTAAGGGGAGTGGGATGAATTTCTTCTCAAGCTAATCTAAATCCATCAAGAGGAGCTGAAGAGTTGTCTTTTAATAAACAGCTGAGAAAGAAAAATTATTACTTCACCTAATGCACTGGTTTTGCCCTGTTTTGGAACTGCAGATTCCCCTGAGTATCTGTCAGTTTGCTGACAGCCTGGCTTTCCTACGTTCTCTTTTGTGGATTCCCTTAGTTATCCACGGACCCTCAAAGTGCCCATCACAGGTCACACACACAAAGTTAAATCACTTTATGGATCACCTTGCAACAGATGTTCTCAGATGCTTGTTTGCTCTCAGAATCATGCTCTCACACCAACACGGGAGAAAAAGCTACACAGATATATAAATGCCCTCATTTGTTCTCCTTTTTATACCATCTTTTTAAGGACACGCTGACATTCTGCTTCTTGACTTGCCATGGAACTTGCAACTCCAGCAATGAGGGACTTTGTTATATCTATGACCTCGATCTGTGGCACTTCCCTCCTGCTCCTCAACACTTCCATGGATCTTATCCTGCTGCCTCTTAAGTCCCACCTACACCATCTTTTCTTAACTGAATAGCTGAAGGCAGCTACACTTCCTTGGGCATATTTTCAGTGACTGTGCTTTTTTTTCTTTGATTCTTAATCAGGCATCCAAGGCTTTTGGTGTTTTTTCTGGTAAGGGAAAAGCAAACTTAGAGCAAAGCCAGAGCTACAAAATCCGTAAACAGGATACAGATGACAGCAAAACACCTCCCTGTGGTTTCACGCCTATTCTGAAGAGCAAAGAAACAAAGTGGGTTCACAGCTCTAAAATTTATGAGGCCTTGTAGAGCCAGGTTGTTGATAAGAGGCTGCATGTAACCTTGGAGAATAGCTCTTATTTTTGGCCAACGTTTCCAAAACACGGGAAGAGAAGATATTTCAGTCTAGTTTTGTCTTAGTCAAGTCCCAGTCTCTCTGCTCCATTTGCTGAAGCTGTCCCCACACCACAGCAGCCTTCTCCTCCTCCCACTGAATTCTCCCAGCCAAGATATTAGATCATCAGTTAGCCCTTCAGATCGCAGTTTTTCAGTATTCCCTTCTAGAAAGTGATGCAAACTTCAAAAGATGAAAGTTTCCAGGGATGAATAAGCTTCGGTGACTCCCTTGTTGCCTGAATTAAGTTATGATCAGCTCAAAAAAAAAAAAGGGAATGCTTTGATGTCCCCGATGTCCTCCCTGAGGTTAAAGATCAGGGCTCACGTATCTCCAGCTGAGTGCCTAAGTCCCGAAACCAACAGTTTCCATGTGATCCTGGCATTCTTTATATTGTCTGTGCGCTTTGTTGAATTTAAGGTCAGTTAGGAGGATAAACTTGGGGCTTCCACAGCCCTATTATTTCCTCTGGGAACTTGAAAGATCTAAGTCTGGAAATCACTTGAAGCATCAAGGATAGTTTGCCCTTTTCAAAGGAGTGCTACTCCTTGTCTCTGCCGCTCACTGTGTGACAAGTTACTTCACATATCCCTGTCACCAGCCCCCCTTGCTCCGTGGTGATTACACTGGCTGAGGTTTTGGGGACAAGGCTTTCTCTTTATCTGTGTTTGTAGAGGGGAGGCCTCATCTCTAGTCCTGTAGGTAATACAAGGACCATAATACTAATCCTAAAACAATCAGAGGAGTGTCCAATGGAGAGATCTGTCTGCATCTGAAGATGGAAGATAGACTACTTGCTCTTTTTTTTTGTTGCGGTTTTTTTTTCTCCTAGGTTCTCTCTCTGGTTTTACTGAATTCAGACTATGACTGTAGGTCACTTTATCCAGGTATTTTCTTTTTTTCCAAACTTTCCCTAGCCCCAGTTACTTTTCCTCTCATTGTTTGCATTTCTCTGAAGGCACAGAGGAGAGAAAAAAGGGTAACAAATCTTTCCAGCCCGCCAAAAGCAGCCTGCCTAGCCCAAAGTCTTACTCAAAACCCGGCAATAATTTTGAATAAAAACTCTTCCTTTGGAGGACTCTTTAGTGTCCAATAACTTAAAACTCCTCCAATAACTTAAAACTCCTCCAATAACTTAAAAAACGTATTTGTATGCAAAAATTAACACCAAATGAAAAGTTAAATTTATGCCTGAAAATACATTACTTTTTGTATAGCTACAGAACAACATGAAGAGAACATAAGTAAAAGATAAGCAATAATATATGCTTTCTACTTTGTCCATTTTGTTATTCTGACAGTATTTCACAATCACTGCCTTGTCCTTTTCCATACTAGGACAGTGAAGAGCTGGGCAAAATCTTTACAGTGACAAACAAGAAAGAGGAACAGCAAAGAAACTCACGTGCAAAATGCAGAAGTTGTTAAAAAAACCCCATACTTAGTCAAAAGCATATTATGTGAACCTGACTCTAAACCTTTTAAAATCGGGGTCAGAAACACACAGCATTCAGCGGTGCCGGGACGAACCGAGGGATTTATTCAGCATTAGATGGTTTGGTATTTTTGCATCTGTTTCGGGGGCCGAGGCTGCTCCGAACACCCCGCAGTGATCGGGAGCTTCCTCTGGGCTTCCCCTGACCGAGGGCAGGAGGGGCCGAACCCCAGCCCCACAGGGCACCAGGGCCCCCCAGGACACCAGGATTCCCTTCAGGGCATCCAGATCCCCCAGAGCACCGATTCCCCCAGGGCAGGGATTTCCTTCAAGGCATCCAGATCCCACCCGGGCTCCTCAAGAGCACCCGCGCCCTCTGGGGCCATCCGCTCTCCCCAAAGCACCAGGCTCCCTCCAGAGCACCCACACCCCCAAGAACACCCGCTCCCCTCAGGGCACCCGAGCCCCTCAGAGCACCCGGAACCCTTCTAGATCACCTGGAGCCCCCAGGGCACCCAGCCCGACCCTCGGACCTGCCCAGCCCGCCGTGCCCGCGCCCCCTCCCCGGTGCCGCCGCTACCTGGAGAACAGCACGGCGCCGCCGGCCGCGGGGTCGTGCCTGAGGAGCCACAGCGCCCGCAGGGCCATGCCGATGGCGCCGATGGGGCCGATGCTGGCGGGGATGCCGATGGGGCTGATCCTGATGGGGCCGACGATGGCGGTGATGCCGCCGGTGCCGATGGCGGCCGGGGAGGAGCCGCCCG
>VZRL01004924.1:73278-102768 GCA_013397895.1 Origma solitaria
CGCTGGCCGGGCCGGCTCGCCGCGAGGATGCGGCGGCCTCTCCCTGGGGGAAGGCGGGCGGTGTGTGGGGCCGGGGAAGCGGGGGAGTCTCAGTGCCGGCCCGGGGTGCGGTGCCCACCTTGCCCCGCTGCAGGGCCTCCCTCCCGGCCGGCTCCCGGTGCTGGCAGCGGGCGGGTGACAGGCCATGCCATGCCAGGCCCCGCGCTCCGCCTGCCAGAGGCACCCCCGCGCCCGACCCCGGCACTGCGGTGCCGCTGGGGCTGGAATGGGATAAAGAAATTACTTTGGCCTCCCTTTACCCGCGGTGGGAGCGAGGCACGGAAGGGGAATAGCTCAGCCAAGGCCACGCAGGAGCAGGGCAGGAGTAGCAGAAGTCTGTCAAATTCTTCCTGTGGAGTCACGGAATGCCCTGAGTTGGAAGAGACGCACAAGGATGATCTCCCTCCTGAAGGGAGCCTGCAAGAAAGATGGAGGGGAGACTTTTCACAGGAGCATGTAGTGACAGGACAAGGGGAAATAGCTTCAAATTGAAAGAGAGTAGGTTTAGGTTAGATATTAGGAAGAAAATTTTGGCTGTGAGGATGGTGAGGCCATGGCACAAGTTGTCCAGAGAAGCTGTGGCTGTCCCATCCCTGGAAGTGTCCCAGGCCAGGCTGGACGGGTCTTGGAGCAGCCTGGGATAGTGGAAGGTGTCCCTGCCTATGGCAGGGGTTGGAATGAGATAATCCTTAAGGTCCTTTCCAGCCCAAACACTTCTGTGATTCTATGGCTCCAGCTTCTGGCCTGGCCCATGACCTCTCTTTATGTGACCTGTGATAAACAAAAAATGTGTGTCCCCACTTCCTCTTCACAGGGAGGTGGTGTTGTCACCAAGTGTCCTGTATTTGCTGTCCAAGTCACTCAGGAGCTGGTTGTTCATCTGGTGGGTTATCAATGGCACTTGCTTTGCCCAGCCTTCAGGAAAGGGTCTTCCTGTTCCTCTGAAAGATCCTCTGCCTGGGGTTTACAGAAGTGCATGGTGTGCACTTGAATTTATGAATCACTGTAATGGCACATGAGTGTTATGACTCACATCTTCTGGTTCGCGTAGCTTTAAAAAAATATCAGGACTAAAATACTGTGTTTGTGTAGCTGGATGCCAGGTTTTGTACCCTCCCTTGATTTCTCAACATCATGACAGTGCAGTTCTGTTCTTTGTGGGATGTTGAGTGTGGGGTAACTTAAATATGAAAAGAAAACTGTGTGTTTTGGCTGCTTTGGATCGTGCAACAACTTTTTCCATTTTGCAATAGCAGTAAAGATGAAATTGCAAATTAGGTGAGACTTTTGCCTGGAGATTGGGGCTAGAAAGTATGTTTTCCAACATGGATGGAATCCAGTATTTCTGTCTCTCATGCTTTCACATCTCTTTCATTCCAGAGGCCAAGAGTTTTTGTTGATGTCCACTAATTTAATGTTGCCTACACAGTTAGTTTGAAATTGCTGCCTTAAGAATATAAAAACGTGCCTGTTACGCGAGTAACCCTTGGCCGTGTACTGAGGGTGGAATTTAATTACCATATTTTCATGAGTGTGTGTTTTAAATTAACTTTCAATATAGATATGTGAAATTGTATAGGAGGATCTGTACTGGAAACAGACACAACATGGTCTCAGTTCTCCCTCGCATAACTTGTGGCATAATTTAACAATGGATACTTCTAAACTGGTTTTTAATTTGGCTGGGTCCAGTGTAGTTTCATTTGTAAACACCAGATCAAACCGGGTTATCATCCACTTCAGGCATATCTCTTATTAAATCAGGAGTATTGGCTGAATGGATGGGATCACATTAATTCATCTGGAGCCAGAGGGAAGTTCAAAGCTGAAGAAATTGACTGTTGGGGCTCATCTGATAACAGGCAAAGGACTTGCAAATGACATTTGTAATAGCTGATTTTCAGCAATTTCTGCAGAACAGGATAGGAGACTTAAAATAGGAATTAGGCTGTCAGCTATGGGTAACCCTGTTATCAAGATAGCATTTAAAAAAGCAAATGTGTGTGGAAGATACAAACTAAAGTAAAAACTTCTGGATCTGCAGTGGAATCTGGGAAATCACGGCGTAGAAAGAGACTGTTGAACCTCTTTTATTCCTTATAAATCAAGTAGATTATTTTTAGCACACCCTCTGTGGAAATTTGGAAGAAAAAGCTCATTTTATTTCTCTGTTGATCAATATCCTGCACATAATATCCACTGCAGCTAATATTTCTTAAACAATGCGGAACAGGATTTATATGGTTAAAAAACTGAAGGACAGGTCTCCTGTGTAAGTGTTCTTGGAAAAACAGATGTTTTCCAGGAAGGGAGCTGCAGGTGGTCTGGGTACACATGAACTCAAGGAATATTTAGAGCTGTATAGAGGCATGATGGATGGAGAAAGATTGGCATTATAATATTTTTTTGAGGATCTGGGGTGTGTTCATCAGATTTTCTAAGGAGAGGAGGCTTGCAGAAAAACTCTGTAAGTGTTGTTTTACCAAAAGGCGAAAAATATTTGAAGTCATTATGTGTGTAGGTGAATTGCCTTTTAGTGTGAACATCCGGGGAGGGCAGAAATGTAGAAAATGTTTTATCCACACACAGAGTATCAGTAAACCCTTTATATAAGGTCTTTCCTTACTTGACATTAGAATCCTTGCAACCAGAGTGGTGCTGCAGCTGAATTACAGGATCTTCAGAGGAAAGGTTGTGGACTTTCATATAAAGGAGTCCTGCAAAGAGCCCTAATGTAATTAGGAAGCTGGAGGCCTCCCCTGAAGGAAATGTTACTGCATGGAATGACTCACTTCACCTATAATTAAACTGCAAAAGTGTTCCCAAAGTTTTAGATACCGAGTTGGCATAAGGAGAGAATTTACATTTGGTGGGAACATATGGCACTGTGACTTTTGATGAAGAGGATTCATGTAAAGGAAACTTCACATTGTGTATCAGGAAGAACTTGGTTGAAGAGATGAGCGACTTGTAGGGAAATTGTTTTTGTGTGGTATCAACCAGTTATTTTTGAAGTTTAGCCAAAGAGGCTGAGCACAGCACAGTTATGTGAGTCAGTCTGTGAATGAGGAGTTCCTGACTGGTCTGTTGAAAGGGTAAAATTTCTGCCCTGTCTAGCAGGATTCAACATGTTGCAAAGTATATTTAGAAAACTTTTATCTTCCTGTTTAGTGGCTAGGCCTAACTGGATAGGGCATAATTTGTTTCTGAGGAAACAGACCTTGAACAGGCAATATTTGCTTTTCAACCCTTCCTTTTAGTTAAGAAACAAGCTCTCTAATTTCCCCCTCCTTATTACTTGTGACAAAGTTTCAGACATATTGATACAGTAACCAATGTAATACCTCTGGAGGTCTGTTTGTTTTTTACTATTGTCTTTTTTTTCAACCAACTTTTAGAAAAAGCAGTGGTGGCATGTTCACTTATTTTATCAAATACCCCTATTAACCAGAGCCACTCCCAGCTCTGATTTGGGTTGTTTCACACTTTTAGGACTGCTGCCGCTTGTAATTTAAAAGCTTTCTATAAAATGCTGATGGTTGTGAGAATACTTTTCTTACTGGCCTTAGAAGTGTTGAAGTTGGTGCCTAATCACTGCTACTGAACTGATAAATACTGTTTTTATTAATGATAGGATTTGGACTGTGTTTAAAGTAATGTAGTATTAACGATGGGATCAAGTGTTTGAGCTGGTGTAGGTATCAGGCCAGCTAAAATAGGAGGTCTTGAGTTTATAAATGAGACCTCTGCCTTCAGAAAACATTGTTGAGTGGAGAAATAATCTTAACTCTTTACCCTTGAGCAGTGTTTTTATGGAAGAACCAACAAATATTATGGAAGAAACTTGTGTAACCTTGAGTTTTAGTATCATTCATGCCCTGTTTTTTCTACTTGTGGAAATCAAATTCATCCTCTGTTTTTATGCATTTTTTCCCTCTTTTTATCTGCTCTGTTTCTGCAGCTGCAGTTTGATGTTGGGTTGTGTCCAGTGGCATCTCGTGCTGATTTTTTTGGGCAGTGCCTTGGTCAGTTCTGCATGTGATGCCATGGTGTGACAGAGAGTTGAACAACTGTAAAAACCCCTTATTTTGCCACCTCATTTTTTTAGACAGATGCGTTCTCTGATGTGTTTTGCTGTGCAGCTGATGGCTGACTCTGGTGATGTAACCTCTCAATTCAGCTGCAGGGTTCAGGCGCTTTGTACTGACAAGCCACAAGCTCAGCTGCAAATAAGGTCATTTAGAGCCAGCTCTTCACAGACCTACAGCAAATTCTTTGCAAATAGTCTGATATTACCTAGATTTGATATTCAAACTCACCGTAATAAGCGCAGTGTTCTCAGCAATAAGAGTGTAAACCCAAGAGGTGATGAAATAATTGTCAGAACTGTACTTTGGATTGTAATAAAACTTCTGAACACTTTCAAAATGATGTGTGAGCACCTGCTGAAGGAACAGCCTCCTGTGACACTTTGTAAGGAGTTTTTCTTCTGTGGCCAGGAGCCTTTTGTGGCAGATGAATACATTGAACGCCTGGCATGGAGAACACCTGGAGGAGGTTCCAGAGGTGGAGAAGCTTTCGATCCGAAAAGGTAAAAATCAAATTGCACAATGGCCAAAGTGAATGGATCCCTAATTGTACTGTTTTATTCCACATATAACAACAAGCCTCTGTGTACTGGTACTGTGTGTCCAAGGAGGTTTTCATTTGGGAGAATTGCTACAATTGGTGACCATGAGCCAATTATTCAGAACTAATTATTCAGTAACAAGAGTAGGGAAAGTCACTTCCTTATTGAGACCTTTTGAATGAAGGAGAGTTGATGTTGTTTGTGCTTGTCAGACATTAATGTTCCAAAGTACTGGAGTTGCTGGATTAAAGCACAATATGAGGCTTCACTGCTATGATAGTTAAGCCAATTTAATGAGTTCCTTACTTTAGTTTCCTGAGCTGCCTTGTTTTAAGCCACAGTAGTTTGCAAATAAGAGGCACGAACAGGTAGAATGGGAAGAGAGGCAGCTCTGGGGATGAGATCTCTTGATAACCTAATTTGACTTACTAAAATGTCAGAAAATTAACTTTGCACAGTCAAAGGACATTTCTTCTGGAGCAGTCTGGCTCTTTGGAGGCATGAGAGAAGAGAAGGAATATTGTTGGATTTCTAGCAAGATGTTGAACCCCTTGACGTTCAGTCTGGGGCCTGTATCCTATGCAGAGCTTTGTATGTGAATTAAGCAGGAAGAAGGCTGGAAGTACACACCATGATTCCCTGGAGCTCTTCCTCCATGCTTGTGCCCAGTATATATTTCAGTGTAGTTCATTTTGCGCCAATACTTACGCAGTTTGACAGATGTCCTGCTCGTTTGCTTGTGCTAACTTCTGTGAGGCACTTTCGTACCTTTCGAGACAAGCGAGAGAAACCTGCGACAGTAAATATTTTTCTTGTGGCATCTTCTAGTATTGGGCAGGGAGCCAAAATTAATATTCAAAAAGAAACAGACCTTTTAATGTATGATTTTTTCTTTTCTGTTTTTAGAAGATGTTGCTTTTGTGTGCTAGAAAAAGTGTTGGAGTCTTTATTTCTATTCTGAAAACCTGACCAGCAGCTGCCTCTTCTGCTTGAGCATTCTTTGCTCTCTTACTATATTGAGCACTGTTGCTGAATAAGTGCTGAGTTGACACAAGACCTGTTTAGAAAACAAACCCCAGCCTGAATCAGTTTGTTAAAATTAATACAAACCGCTTGCATTTCTCTAGGCTTTTGTTTGAAAGAATGCTTTGTGTCACTGTCATTTAAATTTTATTTTCAATATGCTTCTGTAAACTTAGATGTGTTCTTTGTGGTTTTCTGTGGAATCTGATGCAATGTTCTTGCTCATCTGGCAAGCAGGGAGTGAAGGAGAGGAGTCACCAACATCTGCCTTAATCCAGTTTTCTGTAAGAAGGTGTGCCTTTGACTGGGCTAAAAGCCTTTTCTGGCGTTAAACCTGGACAGCAGAGTTCTCAAATGTTTCAGGTGTTTTCAGTTATTAGCATGAGTCTTATGGCTGTGGAGGATCTGGGAATAATCCATTCCTTGACCAGTGACTGGGATATTTAGATAAGTAGGAGCTGAAAAGATGACAGGACTGGGACAGAATGGACAAAAACAGAGAGAGAGATGTTTAGAGTACAATGAAAAGAGCAGAGGAAATTTAAGAATGCACACAGGTGTACTGTGACTGGAGTAAAATGTGAGTCTGAAAGAAAAATCAATGATGGGAAAAGGCAGAAAAAAACCCTTAAAATGGGAATAGGAAGAAGTGAAGTCAGTCAAAACAACATTATGAAATTATGACTGTATTAGCTACTTCTTAATAATTACTTATTGTAATGCTGGTTTCCAACTTGACAGTAACATGTACAATAGAAAATGTTTTCCTGTTGTATCCCCTACACTGAAGGGATTTAGTGGCCTAAACTCTCTTTTTCCATATGAGACTTTTTTTAGGGAAGATGGGGTTATAGGGATCTGTGGCAGAGCCATGTTCTCGAGTGATATTTTGGTATTCCCATCTCCTTTGGCCCACCATACGCAGAGTTTTTATGTTGACATAGAGAGCTACACAACCAGGGAGATGTAGTTTAAAACAAAATTCTAGAAACAGAAATCTTCTAAAATATTTAAAATTTAAATTTATTCATTTATTTAAATTTACAATTTAGGAACATTTCTAAGTTAGACATGGTTATCTCAGCCTTGATAAGTTATTTTCTTTGAGGTGTTTTAGACTCTGCAGAAGACAGTGTCTTTCAAACTAAAGTCTGTTTTCCTGTATTTTATTCTAAATCAGACTATTGGAAGAATTTGTAAATCATATCCAAGAATTACAGGTAATGGATGAAAGGATTCAGAGGAAGGTGGAGAAACTAGAACAGCAGTGCCAGAAGGAAGCAAAGGAATTTGCCAAGAAAGTACAAGAGCTGCAGAAAAGCAACCAGGTAAATCCAAAGGGTAGAGTCAGTGGGAAGCTGTGCAAGTTTTTAAAGCATCCCGTGCTCCTTTAACATTTCTTGGTGCAGGGTGTTGCCGTTTGAGATAAGAATAAAGAGGGTTTGATGACAAATTCTCCTGTCAAAGGGGGCTTATCTGTGTGTTCCATTAATGAGCATTAGCAGTGCTGCAAGTAGGGAGTCTTCACAAAATATAGACTCTAAACTTTAATGGGTTGTGTGTAATTAATTAGCGGTTCTGAGTAGCTCTGCGGTTCTGAGATGCAGCACCTGCATTCACTATGCTTCTTCCTGGTGGAAATCTTGTGTTTCCTGAAGTGCGTGAAATGGAAATCATGAGTTCAGTGCCTGTGTCTCTGTTCTCCCAGGTTGCCTTCCAACATTTCCAAGAACTAGATGAGCACATCAGCTATGTAGCAACCAAGGTCTGTCACCTTGGCGACCAGCTGGAGGGGGTAAACACACCACGGCAACGGGCTGTGGAGGCTCAGAAGCTGATGAAATACTTTAATGAGTTTCTGGATGGAGAGCTGAAGTCTGATGTTTTTACAAACTCTGAAAAGGTAAGAGCTGTCAGCGGGATGAAAGCAGTTCAAAGCAATAAGCGGGACTGCCCTAATTACAAGCTGCTACCATGACTTACCATGGTCAGACTTCAAACCACTGAGTGACTGACTTGTTAAAGTTTCATTGTTCTGAAATGTAAATTAACAACACTGGGCTGCAGATTGCTGATAAAGCATTTGTATTCAGTGATGCTTAATGTGGCAATGTTGGCATTTTTCATTTTATGAAATTATCGGAGATTTGGGAAACGCTGGGAGGGCAACTTTGGAGTGCAATACAATATCTGCCTCTTTCCTTTGAACCCCTTGCCTCAGATCCATCCTGTAAAGCAGAACGCTTCTGAATGCAGCTTCTTTGTGAAACTTTGCTCTGTTGGGTCAGTCCACTGGCCTTGGATACCTTTTTGTCACAGCATGTCTTTGGGCTTTGTATAGTCCTGTGGTTATGTCTCCACCCTTGGAATTTAGAGGAACCAGGCAGGAAAACTTCAAAGAAATGTTGAAGCATTTTGTTTTTCTTGTGCTTCAAGAGTACGTTCATGAAGCAAATACAATAGGAGTGATGTGGCAAACAGAAATAAACTGAAGGAAAAAAATCCAGGTCTAAGCAAAAGGATACATAGTAGATTTTCCAATTTAAGTAAAGTTGTTGGTTTGGGTTTATTGGGGTTTTTTTGTGTGGTGTATCCTGAAAAATCTTTCTTCTCTCCTTAAATTCTGTGCAGTGGTATGATTGTAGTCAGGAAAAAATTATAATATGTAGTAACAGCAAAAACTTGATTTGCACATTCAGCAAAAAAAAATGTGCTTGAAATGCAGCTTAGAGAAGACCTGAGAACAGGTTAATAGTCACCCCCTCCCCACTGAGCCAGAGGTATCTCTCAGGGAAATGAAAAGCTAATCATTTTATATAGTTGTATTCCCAAGAAGTCAGTTGCACAGTGACTTTTGATTCATGGTCTGTGGATATATGGTAATTACCAGTTGATGGCTTGCCCTAATTCAAGAGGGAGCAGAGAAAAACTTCCCTGATTTGCAAGGGAAACAGAAAGGTTTCAACATACTGAAAGTTCTTCTATGGACAGCCTTTTCCAGATCTGCCTAAATTTTTTTCTTTTCTTCTTTCCTAAGTAGTAATAAAACATGCATTTTAAAAATATTTACTGGCAGTATGGTAAATAAGTAAATATAAATTAAAGAATTATGTGTTGTCTGCTCAAGAAGCTCATAGAATTCAACTTTTATTTTATTGGTAAATTAAAGTTTCATGATACATCTTGTTGGAGGACCAGAAAAATCTGGCAGATAAATAGGATAAACCTGGAAATTTGTAAGCAAATGAATCTCTGTACACCCTGAAGAATAATAAGATACTCAGCAAATCTGGAGGAAGACAAATATAAAGGCCCTAAATCTTGTGCCAGTCTGCATGGGAAGGGTGTGGGAACACAAACCAGAATTTCTGGATAAAAGTTATCTCACTGAGCCTAATTTCAGCCAGGTGGATTCTTTAACTTTTTACCTTCTGGTTTAAACAATATCTTGAAGAAGTGTTTGTAAAAGAGCCTGCTGAGCCAGGAGCTGTTACATCTTAATGCACCTTTGAACTAAAAATACTTCTAAAGTAAGAGATGGTAACAAATATTCTTAAATGTGAAATCTTAGTGCTTTCTCAGTGTCTTCTGATCTTCAAACTGATGGGGGTTTTAGATAATGTTATGGAGGATGTTATTTTTTTTTGTGCTATGCCAGCCCTCACAAGTGTGGACTTTTCTGTGAGACATCGAGGGGATACTGTGAAAGGAGAGGCACAAAAAAGAACATAATAGTTATTTCCTAATTGATACTTTTCTCAATAGTGTGTGTTCTTAAAATCTGTTGGATTCCTTTTTTCTCCCTACACTCCATTTGTTGCTTCCCACTTCCTCCCAGCCATACGGAGCAGTTTCTTATCTCTGTGAAGCTTTTCCTTGCTGTCTTGCCTGCCCTATATATTGTGTCTCCATCCTCTGAATCCTTATAATTTCCCTTGTGCTGCCAGTCTTTCTCCTGTACTCAAGATTCTTGAAGGGACCAAATCAAACCAGTTAACACAATTAAACTATCAAAATGATCAGCAGCTCACTTGTTTATCATGCAATAACAGTTTCCTGCTTGATGTGTTTACTGTTAGTAAAGATTTCTCTGTTAGTGTTCTGTACTTAATATTATTTCATTATGCCTTTTAACTTGTGCATGTTTTGTGTTAAAATTCTCTCCTGCCATCATTTCTCCATGATTTTTCAGTTGGCTTTTTTTCCCAGATACATTATAGCCTTTAACTTGTATTTTACAAAATCGATATTTATTTTGATTTTAATTGTTTACAGAAGCCTGATTCAATCAAAAATTAAATATGTCTGGGTTTAAGCAGAAACTGTGGAGAATTGATTTGTCATGGTTTCTCTTGTGCATAAAAAAAGGTCCTGAATTCAATAAAATCTAAGTTAGTTAACAGCTATTGTGTGACGAGGAGACAAAGAAAATGTTGTGTTTGTGGGATTTTTTGGTTGTGGGTTTTTTTGTTTGTTTTGATTTTTATAGCATTGGTAACTGCTAATATATAGACAATTCTACTGACATCATTATTGATCACAGTTGTTAGGTATTAGGGTTGCTGCAAGCTAATAGAAATAACTGCTCTTTCATTGGATGTATTTGAGGAGTGTAGCAGCTTCTGCCTTAAGAGGCTATTGTAAGCTGACAGTTCAAAACTTAAGCTGCTCTTAATAGTCAGAATGGATACACTTTGAGTGCCCCTATTTTTGCTGAACAACCAACATAGTGTGATGCCTGTGCTCTCTATTCTTACCTGTGTGTCTGCTTCTATTCTTGAAAAGTTTTAATCCAGCCTGCTCTAAATGGTGGCAAAATAGGATTTCATTGCTTCCTTCCCTCTCACTTCAGTTCCCTGGATCATCACTATTAGGAAGAGAAAGATAAACTGCATATTCTCCATGTTCTCCATTGTGTCAGCTTATAAAGGTTTTAGTCAGAAAATAATTCAGGTTGCAAGAAATCTCTAACACCATCAAGTTCAACCATTCCCTGGCACTGCCAAGGCTACCACTAACCCATGTCCCCAAGTGCCACATTCATGTGGCTTTTAAATCCCTGCAGGGATGGGGGCTCCACCACTGCTCTGCGCAGCTGTGCCAGTGACAACCCTTTCCATGAAGAACTTTTTCCTGACATCAAATCTAAACCTCCCATGGGACAACTTGTGGCCATTTCCCCTTGTCCTGTCCCGTGTTCCCCCTGACTGTCCCCTCCTGTCAGGAGTTGTGCAGAGCCACAAGGTCCCCCTGAGCTCCTTTTCTCCAGGCTGAGCCCGCCCAGCTCCCTCAGCCTCTCCTCATCAGATGTGTGCTCCAGCAGTGTCTGCTTTGGCCCAGTCAGCACTGTTGAAATCCACTGAAGCTCAGTTGCAGCCAGCTGCTTTCCCCATGCTTTCAGATGTGTGTGTTTTCCATCATTTTATTCAGCCTAACGAAGCAGTCACGAAGGACCATTTAGATGCACTTCCTGTACTGATTGATGGTGGAAAAGTAATTGATAAAAGGTTTCGCTGCCCAGGAGAGATCACAAATTTGCACAATGTGTTATCTTTATTTATCAACTTTTGTATTCATACAGCTATTCTTATTTTGTAGCTAGGTAATTAACTGACTTTCATCTTGATTTTTGCTTTGGACCTCAGAGTTTATAATTTCTAATGGAGCTTCCATTTCTGCTTCCTTGGGAGAATGCTCTGCTTTGATCCCCTTTTTCCTCTTTCTCCCCTCTCCATGTCAGGCATGGCCATGGCTTTTTTTGGTATGGTATTTTTGGTATTTTTTTTTGTCCAGACATCTCACGCACCTCCACAGACATCCCCAATGGGAACAAGTAACAAGACTTTTCATCATGTTTTGACCTATATAACTTTATATTAAAGAAAAATACCTTAAGCATCTTAAAAGTACATATGGGAACTTGAAGGGGTTGATCTCTTCCACGGGTATGTCAACTCAAACAGCTTTAGAAATAGGAACTTCGTGTATGAAAATTGGACAGTGCAGGGGGAGGAAAGCAATAGCCCAAAATCAGGCCTTCTTTGATAATTCTGTCATGTTTTCCTCTCACCAGATTAAAGAGGCAGCTGATATTATTCAGAAACTGCATTTGATTGCACAGGAACTGCCTTTTGACAGGTAAAAATCTATCTGAACATCTTTTTAAGAAAATAAATCTTCGCATAGCTGTGATTTTTCTGATGCTTCCCTTGTCTCCCTTTTTGGTGCAGTGCTTAGTGATTCATGGAGCTTTTGAGCTGGATTGTGTGCTTATTTCTCTCTCCTCTATTCTCAAATTTGTGTTCACGCACTCATGTTGTAGGATCATCTTTACATACACATCCTAAACTGCTTAACAGACTTTTAATGGGATAATTTTGCTTTGCTGACTTAATGCTAGATTTGAATTAGATGCTTGTAGGTTTTTAGGGATATAAAGCGGGTAACTTTTCTGTCGTCTTTGTGCTACATGTTTTCATTTTTAAGCAGAGTGCCTGCTATTCATGATCCAGCATGTCTGTGATTTCCCATGTGATGTGGATTTGAATTTAATCATGCTATTTTTTTTGTTGTTAACAGGTTTTCTGAAGTAAAATCAAAGATAGCAAGTAAGTTATCTATCCAGTTCAATCCATATTCCTGTATTTGAATTGTTAAAGATGATTAAAGAAATAAGCAATACTGTCAGTATTACAGTTTTTTCCTGTATTACGTAGCCTGATGGGTTTTTGTTGTTATCCCCTTTCCTCTCCAGGTAAGTACCACGATTTAGAGTGCCAGTTAATTCAAGAGTTTACCAGTGCTCAGCGGAGAGGAGAAATCTCCAGAATGAGAGAAGTAGCAGCAGTTTTGCTTCACTTTAAGGTAAAAACTGAGGGGTTTAATTTAAATACATGACTAAAACCAAGCCATGGTATAATAAATGCACGTTTTGTGTGAATGTGTTTGCGTGGGCACAGCCCTCATGTCAGATAACACATGTAACTTCAGAAGTACTGAGGGGTTCAATCTGAAATCAAATGCAGGGGAATAAAGGAGGCAGATGAAGGGGATTGGGGGCAGCATCAGTGGAGAATTTTCTAAGATAATCTCTTCTTGCAAGTCAGTGTGAACTGACTTGTGTGCTTGAGAAAGAATACTGAAACTTGAGGTGTAGATCCCTGTAGAGTGGTGGTAGATCTGTAACAAAAATGGGTTTGGAAAAGTCTACATGTTGAATGCATCTGTATTTTTTTTGCAGTAACTTTTTCATAGGCCTTGTGTTTCCTTGATTTCATTTCATACTGAAAGCATGAACAACCTCCTCTAACACTGAGTTGTTTTGCTCCTTCCATAGGGCTATTCCCACTGTGTTGATGTGTACATAAAACAGTGTCAAGAGGTAATGCAGTTTGTTTTAAAATTTTTCTTGATTTACATTACATTATTGATTTCTTTAGTCCTATAGGTTGTTGTAAATATATTCTGAAGTATGCTTCTCAATCCCTAGGGTGCATTCCTGAGGAATGATGTCTTTGAAGATGCAGCCATTCTCTGCCAGAGAGTGAACAAGCAAGTTGGAGAAATCTTTAGCAATCCAGAGACTGTGCTAGCCAAACTCATTCAAAATATCTTTGAAGTTAAACTTCAGGTATTTCAGATTTTAACATGTTGAAGTTCATTGAGAAACCTCTTGAAAAATATTTTACCTAGTTAAAAAAAAGTTTTAAAAAAATTATCTAGTAATAGCAAGTAATGAGAATTTACAATATTTGTAATCTTTGTGTAATGGTGTAGAATCATAATTCATTACTCTGTAAGAATTCAGACGGATAATCAAGCCAATATCAAATAAATCTGCTTGTGCTCTGAATACAGGGTAACTGAAAATACTTAAATTCAATATGTAAAATTATTAGGGAATTGCTGTGTTCATTGGGTAATTCATGAGATGTCATACACATATTTGATTTTTTCTCTATGCCCCCTACCAAGAATATGTCAGGAAAAGAACTTCCACATTCCATATCTTTAATTTGCTCGCTCTTGGATTTGGGTGTCATGTGAGGTTAGCATTGAATAAATGAAAATAATTTATGTTGTGAATGCTCTCTTGCAGCTAATGCAATACGTATACAAAAATTCAGATTAATTGAAAATACTAAGTTTTTCGTCCTGCAAATACATTCATTTAAGTGCTTGAAGTCAACAGCATGACTTTCCTTGCAAAAAGCAATTTCCCTGTAGATGTTGTTCTTAGAGTGTAGCGATTGAGCTTGTGTTTCAACCCCAATTTTGTGTGTCAGTTTTGAATTAATATTTTATGGTAAATAATACTTTAGTCCAAATATTGAATGGTAAGAAGGCTCTAAGCTTGTATCTGCTCTGTGTATGTATTATGATAAGCAAATATGTAACCATCTCCATGACCCAGTGTCAACTGCAGAAATGCCCTGAGGCTTCTGGTGCTTTTGATTCTTAAAATGAGGGGATTTTGTGTCAGTTGGTCAAACATATTTTCAAAGCCATCTGTCTTCTGTCATTGCTTCACACATTACTGTTTTGTATTATTAAATAATTTTCTCTTACAAGTGCATTTAACTCTCTCTGTGGATAATGCAGGAAGTGTAAATTAGAGATGTAAAAACAAAGGATAGATGAATTACCTTGGGTGAGGTTACACTTTGCAGGAAATTCCACATAATCTAGGAAGTAGTGAGTATGAGCTGTGGTTGTCAGTTGATCTTCTAACAGATGCACCAACTTTTACAGAGTTATGTGAAGGACCAGCTGGAAGAACACAGGAAATCAGATGCAGAACAGTATCTTAAGAATCTCTATGATCTGTATACAAGGTATTTATATATCAATGATGAAATTATTTGATCAAAGTTGTTGGAAAATAAATGGATTTATTATCAAGAAAAAGAACCCCAAAATGTAAACTTCTCATAAAAGCTGAGAAAAAATTGTCTATTAGCCTTTACAGTGATGGGTTTCCTAAAGAAAATTTAAAATGGCCATTATTATTTTCAGTGGAAATTATTGTGATCTTCAAGAGTAATTTTAAAACTGTGCAAAACCCAGTCCTCTCCATCTCACTGACAACTTGATTGCAGTGGTGCTGTGTGTAATTAAACATGAATTATGTGAAATTCTTTACTTCAATGTAAAACTGCTCCAAGTCTTAATCACCATCAGGGTTCTGTTGTGCTGTGTACTTTACAAACTTGTAATGCTGTTATTCATCCACATTCAACCTTTTCCTCCCGTTCCCTTCTTTGTTTCTTTTGCATAAAGAACCGCTAATCTGTCAAGCAAATTGATGGAATTTAACTTGGGTACTGATAAGCAGACTTTCTTGTCTAAGCTTATCAAGGCCATTTTCATTTCCTACCTGGAGAATTACATTGAGGTGGAAATTGGCTATTTGAAAAGTAGGAGTGCTATGATTCTGCAGCGCTATTATGATTCCAAAAACCACCAGAAGAGGTCCATTGGCACTGGAGGGTAAGTTCCTTCTGGGAAGTTCCATAATTTTCAAGTGGAAGGGAGGTGGTGAGGGGAGAAAGGTTGTATTTGCCATGTCAGATGTACAGTGATGAACTGCCAAAGACCTACAGCTTTTTATAATTTGCTTTCACTTTGTGTTCTGCTCAAAAGTGTGTTGCTCTCAGTACATGTGAAATGTACTCAGTGCATGGTATTTGTACGTACTGGAAATGAAAAATACCAGTTAAACCTATGTTTCAACTTAGGATCCAGATCCACAAAAGGACTGAAGCAAAACTAAGGTACCTAAAGCATGTATATGTGTGTATCTAAAAGCATACATTTTTTTTCACCTGCCCAGGTCTTGTGGTCCCCTCCCAAGACCTAGGAAGGGGAAAAGACCATAGCAATGTCAGTGAGAAAGCTCTTAGTGAGCCCAGAAGATGCAATGGACTTAGAGAAAGGTAAAACAAGACTTCATTATCCTCAGGGTAGAAAAACTAATGAAGGAGTAGTGAGAAGTGGGATAGGAAGCATTAAAACTTGTGTGAAGCAGAGGTGCTAAGGCTACTGCACCTTTGAAAGAGCTCCTGGGTTCAGTGTGTCAGGAATGAGGAATGATACAGAAAAAGCAGCCATGAAGTAATTTAAAAAAAAAAAAAAAGCAAAGCTGAAAATTTAATTTTCTTGGGGAAAATTAAATTTATTGTAGTGTGTAACTGTATGGGTTGTTTTATGCATGGAAATGTGTCGGAGCATGCTTGACTAAATAAAGGACTGCTGAGATAATGGATGAGGATGAGAGGATTTGTGGGTGTGGATGAGATAGGAAGCTCTCATTAGTGTTTGGAAAGGGCGGTGTGACAGAGTGTACGGAGGCTAAATTTGCCCAGAGCACAAGTGCTGTAGGATTCCAGTGAAATTACTCTGATCCCACAAAGGGGAATAACTGCTCCCATGTGTGAATGTGCCATGCTAGAACGCAGTTGACCATGGAATCAGAGATGGTAGTTTTGCATTTACAGGCAATTTTTTTGTTTTTAAAGCTTGCAAGACTTGTCTTAATGCTTGCACATCCTAAACTGTGTCTTGGGTCCTGTTTTTTTAAGTTAACAACTGAAAGATCCTAAATTGTTGTTGAGTTTGAGTATTAAAATTTCCACCCAGTGAAATCTCTCGGGGTCTATCTTTGTTCCAGTATTCAAGACCTCAAAGAGAGACTAAGGCAACGAACGAACTTACCCCTGGGGCCAAGCATTGACACACATGGGGAAACTTTCCTGTCACAAGAAGTGGTGGTGAACCTTTTGCAAGAAACCAAACAAGCTTTTGAAAGATGTCACAGGGTAAGTTTGCTTCCTGTGATCTCCCTTAGCGATATAATTTTGTGTGTGAGATTAGGCTTTGAGCTTAAGTTTTTGGTTGAGATAGAATAGGAAGAAGACATTGATAAATTCTCCTTTGTGTTTTCATGGAAATGGAGCCACAGTGGAGGCTGAGGGTTTGCTTTTACACGTGGATCTAGTTGTATTTTGTGGGTATTAATGCTGTCTACTTTTGGAAGAAGTGGGGATGGTTAAACCGACTGGCTACATTGCTTTTCTTACTAAATTAGACCCAAGACCTGAGAAACCTTTAGTTGGGTTTTCATTTCCTGCTTTAGAAATTCACTGAATAGTTCAACAGTTGTTTTCCTGCCTCAAGTGTAATTTCTTCTTACATTAGTGAATGGGCACCAATAAAATGCTGAGAGGAATAATCTTAAACATTGTTTACATTGGTAACCCTCTGCAGTTCTTTAAATGCTTTAGACTAATACGAAAAAGGTATTTTACTTCTGATTAAATTGCTGGTTTTGCTGCCTGTCAATCATATTTGTCTGGTATTTGGTGTAAATGAAAACCCTTGAAATTTAGTTGCAGACTTAAATGGTAGTGATTTTTTTATTAGCTAAACACACTGATTTCTAGGAAATTTTAGTTCTTTTACCATTCTAAATTAGCTTAGGGCAGAAAAACTTCAGATATAGACTTAGAGGGGCCAAAGACAGAACAGGATAGAGACACAGGACTGTTACCTTCACACATTGGGATCACCACCTTCCTCAGGGTGAGAATCAGTGACTGTAAGACAAGCAGGTAGATCATTATTTTTTTCAATATCATAGTTGCTAGAAGCAGTTGTTAAGTTCATGATATAAACTAACTTTTTCCAAGTGTGCATAACCCTTTTTTTTTTCCCCTGCCTTCCTGTTGGGATCAGATTTAGTATAAATTATTTAAAAATCATTGTATTGAGGTGGAAACCCAATGGATCTTGGCATGTAAGGAGAGTTCTGGAAATTAGGCTTTTAGATTTTAGGGGTTTGTGGTCAAGGCAACTCACTATGCAAAAGATAAGTTAGTCCTTGGCTATCTAATTGTGGTATTTATGTCACATTGCAGATCTGTGCAGATACACTGGCTCTGCCAGCTGGGACTGCTTTAGCAAAAACACATTGGTAACTTTGATGTAGCCATATATTGAAATATTTCAATGTTTGGGAGTCTCTGTTGTTGGGTTCTTTGAGTTTTTTGGGGGGACTACAGCAGAAATATTTGAGTGTTGTGTAAATTACCTTGAGTTGCAATAGTAATCTTTCTTCCTTGAAGCTTCATGAAAGTCTTCACCTAATTCCTTAAGAACCAAAGCTGTATTTCCTAGGTACAAAAGCCCTGTCATGTTTTTCTTTAGAAAAGGGATTTACTGACAGGTTGCTGTCCGAAATCCCACGTTGCTTACAGCTCATCAAAGTCCAGATGCGGAGTGTAAATGTGGGCATTGCTGCACTTAATAAAAGTGTTCATGCTCCATTGACTCCAGCTGAACTGTGCTAAATGTAGCCGAGGTTCAGCTGCATTATTTTTGCTCCAGTGATAAAAGAACACAAACTGGAGGTCCAGCTAACCCAATGTCCTGCTTCTCACTGTGGCCAGTGCCAGAAGAGTATTAAAAGAATGCAAATACAGGATATGGATAGAGTAATCTCTTCTGTACACATTTTTCCCAGCATCCAGTGGCATTCAGGTCAGGTAATTCCTGAGATTGCATCTGAAAAATCGTTGTAAGGATATTAATTAATATCTTCTTTTATTATTACTCTTACTATTATTAGAAACTGTTTATGCTTTCACTTGTTGTAGCATCTTGTGGCAGCTTTGGTTTACTTGTAAATGCTGAAGGGTTATCGATGCTATAGGCTGCTCCTGAATAATTCTCTGTATGGATACTTTTCATTTAGAATAAAATTCCAATTATTCTGGAATATTTGTTACATTTTGAGCTTATCCCTTATGCAATATCCAATAAACTTTCAAATCTATGCAGAACTGACCTTTAGGATATTTTCTTTCTTTTTCTTTAAAGCTCTCTGATCCCTCTGACTTACCCAAGAATGCTTTCAGAATTTTTTCTATGCTTGTAGAGTTCTTATGTACTGAACACATCGATTATGCATTAGAAACAGGCCTTGCTGGTGAGTACAGTATTTCCTGAACATTTCATCTCCTTGCCCTTTCCGTGCAGATGATTTTTGCTGTGCCTTATTGATCGGCCTTGTTCAGGATGTGTTGGTTAAATGAAATTTGTTTTGTGTGTTTGGGGGTCGACATTTAATGACTTCTAAAGTGTAACTTTCATTTGGGGAATTGATGCACAGATGGAAACGTGCTTCTGTCTTCAAAAACATTTTTATCACAGGAATTGGGACATCAGCAGTCCCTACTTCTTCTAATTGTTCTCTGTGTCACAACAAGAAAATATTTTTATATTAAGGCTTAGTGTCTTAATTTTTATAGGAATTCCATGCTTGTGTTTGTATATTTATTCATTTTAGTCACAGTAAATAAGAAAACTGCTTTTTTAAAGAACTTAAAATCTTGACAGTGAGAACCTGTCTTTTTTTATAAGGCAGCATCAATCTCACATTTTGAAGGAGTTTTTAAATTGACTGTTCTGTTTTGCTGTCATAAATTTTACCAGCAAGGTATTTCTGTGCTTATGCTTGTTACCAATATAGCTATGAGAAGAATTCTATATATGGCACCGTGGTAAATTTTTGAAACTCTAAGCCTGTGATTTAAGCATTCATGGAAAAATTCTGCATATTTAAAAAGTCATCATGCTAATTATAAGAACCGCATATCGTTACAATTCTAATGAAACCTTCTTTGCTTTAGGCATTCCCTCTTCTGATTCAAAGAACGCAAATCTTTATTTCTTGGATGTTGTCCACCAGGCCAATACTATTTTCCATTTATTTGACAAGCAGTTCAATGATCATCTGATGCCATTGATCAGGTACCTTTGTTTTGATTAGCATTTTCTCTGTAAATGGTCTTTGTTTTTTTGGTGAAGAAAGCAATTTTTTTCATTTCTCATCTCTGTTAAGAGGAGTTTCTGCTCGGAGTAGTTCAACTTGAAATTGTGGAAGATAAAATACTATTGTGGGAGGGGGAAGAAGGGAAGTTTAAGCAAAGTGGTTCCTTTGGAAACAAATGTGGAAAGGGTGAGCTCCAGGAGTCTTGGTTGGAAGGAGAGATGTTACTCCTTGGAGACTTTGCTGCTGCAATCCAGGTGGGACTGAAGGGGGTTTGTGGCTGTGCCCTTTTCCTGATGAGGTGGGAAATCTTCACTAGATCCTGTTGGAAGCAGCAAACCCAGCAGACAAATTTGTTTTGATATTTCAGCATTTCACACATCTTCTGTATTGTTTCAGTTCTTCTCCTAAATTGTCTGAATGCCTTCAGAAGAAAAAGGATATCATAGAACAAATGGAAGTGAAGCTGGATATGGGCATTGATAGGCAAGTAGAGATTTAAACCTTCTCCTAATCTTACAAAACACACCTTTGTGATATATGTTAACTGTCCTTTTAAGCAGGAATTATTGAATAATTAATAAATTATCCCTGAACACAAAATTGATATTTTAGTTTTTTTTAAACAGATAAACATCCATTATTGTGCATAGGAAATTTAGATTTTGTGTGAGCAGAGGGTCACATTTTCCATGGCAAGTTTCTGACCCATAAATGCTTCTGGAAGGATGTTAAAGGATTTTGGCTACATTGAAAGAGTGCAATAATTCACTGTTACCTTATTGTCTCAAACTGCTTTTTTTTTCTGCTTTGAAAGAGGGAGAAATGATGATTGAAATAGGTTAAACATTTGCAGGATTTCCATTAGGAGCAAGGTTTGACAAAAATAGGTTAAATGATTTGCTGGAATCTGTGCAGTGCTATGGATTAGACCGAGTCGTGGAAGTCTGGAGACCTGGAATAATTTTGATTCTGACATTGACTTGCTTTGAGGTTGTGACTCATTTAATCTTTTTTCTATTTCTCGGAATAAAAATGAGGGGATAGCTATAAAAATTGCAAATTAAAATCACAGCTGTTTTGCAGCAGATGAAAATAATAAACTAACAAGCTTAATATTAGGAAATGGAGCTGTTGTGTGATGCCCTACTTTTGATTTGCTGTATTATTTTCTCTAAGTGCAAAGAGAAAGGTGGAAATAGGGGATATAAGTGGCAGTTGAGATTTTAGCTGCTCCTGCTGCAAGTGACCTTAGAGGTTTAAGCACAAAGTTGGAAATACTTGAAGCACTGAGACCATAAGCTTAGATCTAGACAGATACAGGTCAGTCATCAGTATTACAATGGTTTGTATCTGTTTGTGTTCAATAATTAATCTTTTAAAAGTATTAGTAAGACTTAGGAGAACAAGTCCTTGTCAGAAGACAGCACATTCAAAGGTTTGTGGATGGAGAATTCAAAAAAATTTGTGTTTCAGCACATAAAAAAGAGAGATTAGTTTTGAGATTAACATTACATGTAAAATGTGTCTGTGGGGCTGTTTCATGCTGCTTTGTGGTGCCACTGATGCTGTTGAGAATTGATTGTCTTGCTTAAAGGAATGAATTTGAAAAATAAAGCAAATTTTCAAAACATTGATGGTTTCAGCTTTATCCAATCTGGAAAAGTCCAAGTGCAGCTTCTTGAAAACCGTTCACAGTAATTATCTACCTCAGTAAAAGTGATTTATTAGCCAAACAGAATTAGTTCGACTGGTTTTCTCTCAGTATGTATTTTGTGTAAATAGCCTTTTGGGAGTATTTATTTCAAATGAAAATTGAGCAGAATGCAAGATATAATTTCTTTAAATTTCCATTGGTATGTGGATTGTGGAATGAAGTACACCCGAAATGCAAGCCAGAGCTCTGTGCATAGAAAAAAAGGGAGTTTTTTCCCTCTTTGGATACATGTGTTGTTTTCCACCTCACGCCAGCTTGAATCCTTCAAGGCCTGTAATGTCCTTGACAGTTGTCTTTGGGAAGGATGGAGGGGTGAGGGGGGTGATGGAAAAGGGAAGGGAAAAGAGGAGAGCCAGAGGGATGTTCCTGGCCAAAGTTGCTACTGGGAGAGGTTTGCAGCCTCCATTGCCTGCTTTGCTGTTTGACCTTTGCTTTGGACTTGAAGGAAAGCAGGGCCGTGACCTTAGATAGTGTTCTGAACAGATAAATCCTGTAAAGGAAAAATAATTGATGCTGTAAAACTCCATTAGATTTCTGGGAACAGGAGAAATACAAAGCTCTGGCAAAGGAAGAGGTTTTTTCTTCCCCCTCACCCCTCCTTCATTTTCCAAATGTTTTCTGCTGCTCGCTCCTGACTAATATGCAATGTGATCTAATTCTGCTAAACTCCTTGGAATGCTTCCTTTGGATTCTCTGCATTGAAGGATGCTATCCAATTTCTCTGAAGAGCTGGATTTGAATGGATTACCTCACAATTAATGTGTCCCCTTTAAAAGCAGCAGGCCAGCAGGCTGTGTGCTGTGCTCCAAGACACTGAACTTGGAGGAAAGAGTTTTTAGAGGTTTTTATGGCTGATCGTCCTTTTCTCTAGCTACTTATATAAAATCAAGTGTAACTTCTCTATAGAATTTTATTGCAACTCCAGAAGAGAGTGAGTGTGTGTGTCTGTTAAATTAAATATTTCCTTTGACATGTTCTAGCACTGCTTCCTTCTTCTTATTAGAAGTGTTTGTTTTCAGTGTACCTTCTGTAGATTACTCAAATCTTAGGTGCTTGGGTTTTTCCCTCCCTACTTTATGCTGCTTACTTTTGTCCAGAATCATGCCAGTATATGTAAATATAAAAATCAAGGAAGTGAAAACATTCCCTTCAAAACCCAATCTGTATTTGTAACTTTAAAGGACACTGAATTGTATGATTGGACAGATGAAGCACATCTTGGCTGCAGAGCAAAAGAAGACAGATTTTAAACCAGAAGATGAAAACAATGTCTTGATTCAATATACAAATGTAAGTAACCAAAGTCCCAGCTCCTGAGTGTTATCAGGTACAAGATGTTCCTTCCCAAACTCCCATTGGACAACATGTGCATTTGCTTAATTTGCTTCTGTTTTGCACCAAACACCTCCAAACTCTGTTGTGGATTATTTTCTCAAGCTGAAAAGGAACATGAGTAGTTTTTATCTAGTGTCAGACACGAATCAGTAGGTGCTGGAGGAACTGGCACATTCTTCCCCCTCCCAAGAGGCCCAGATTTGGAACAAGGCTTTTAGCTGATAATTAGCTTTGAGCTATCAGTTTCAGAAAATCAATTATCAGGTACTCTCTAGTTGCTGGGTGCTTTTTCCTCTCAGAATGGCAGGAACATGGCAAAACATCACAGGTACAGCATGAGTATTTTTGCTGCCCAGCGTTGCCTCTCCCACTGAGTGTGTCTGGATCTCAGCCTAGGGGCTGCTGGGGTGGCTCACATTGGGCTCTTCTTGGGAACAAGGCAGGAAAGAGTAGGGAACAAACTCACTGGGAAGAAGTGAGAGCATTCCCTGAATGCCTGCAGCCAGGTGGGAATGGGAGAAGTGCAGCAGTAGGATGTAGGGTCTGGTACTCTGTGGGAAGGGTGAAGATCCCTGTAAGGCTGTTAATTTGGATTTATAATTGTGCCTGACAAGAGGTTTCTAATCACATCCCTCCTTGTGTGAATCATTGAATTAAAAGTCCAAATTAAACTGTTCTATACTGAACTGATATGAGCTATAGCTTAATTCAATATTATCTCACATCCATCTTTATACTTGCATTTTTGCATCTTTGTGTGGCAAAAAGAAATTTGGAAAATTACTAATTGGAAAACTTTCACAACACATCATTGAATGAGTCAAAGTTAGTGACTGGTGTTCAGCTAATGATGTGGAAGAAAGTAGATTACCTAATTCTTATTTACTTCTTTTTTATTTTTGAATTTAGGCTTGTGTTAAAGTCTGTGGCTATGTTAGAAAACAGGTGGAAAAGATCAGGAATTCCATGGATGGTAAGAATGTGGACACGGTTTTGATGGAGCTTGGGGTTCGTTTCCATCGCCTCATCTATGAACACCTACAGCAATATTCCTACAGCTGCATGGGAGGAATGCTGGCCATTTGTGATGTGGCTGAGTACAGGAAGTGTGCCAAAGACTTCAAGGTGAGCATGTCCCTGAGGAGACAATGATGGCTGTAAATCCTCCCCCAGGAGGAAGTGTTTTGAAGGTATAGATGGATGTTCTGTTATAAACAACTCTAATTATTTATATCTGGGTTTTTTTCCTTTGTTTTCTCTTGCCTGCAGATTGCGCTGGTGTTACAGCTCTTTGATACCCTGCATGCACTTTGCAACCTTCTGGTTGTAGCCCCAGATAATCTGAAGCAGGTTTGCTCAGGAGAACAACTTGCTAACCTGGACAAGAACATCCTTCACTCCTTTGTTCAGCTGCGTGTTGACTACAGGTCTGCTCGTCTCGCTCGTCACTTCAGCTGAGAGCCTGGCAGGAAGCCTTGAACCTTTGGGCAGCCTCAGTTGTTAGAAAGCACAGGGAATTATTTCTTACCAACCATGGGTGTAACTTTTGTGGGACAATGACTGTTCAGAATAAAGCAGCAGCCATATTTAAACCTGACCATGTAGAAGGCGAGCAGGTAAAAACCTGGATGATGTTTCATGTTAGCTCAAGTTCTCCCAGTGAAGAATTTCACAGATCTACTTGCTACTGATTTTTTTTTTTTTTTTTTAATTGGAAACATGTCGGTGTAGGAGAGCAAATGGTGCATTGAAAGTATTTTAGTCTTCAATACTGAATGATCAGATACCATTTGTTAGACTTGAACTACAGAGCATAGCGTAGGTAATGGATTACATAGAATAGACCAGTGTAAAAACATTCTTCATCAATTTTAATGACTTAGACTTCAGCACAGCTAATCATAATCAAATTATCTTTGATTGGTGTTTCTAAGTCATTTCTTTCATTTAAAACGTTATCCAGCTCAATGTAATTTCTTGCTCTAATTAATTAGCTTGGAATTTCTTTGAGATGTAGGAGTAAAACACTATCCCAGAAAGACGTAATTTATTCATTGTGTAACATTCTAAACAGAACTAAAGTGGTGAAAAGTTTTGGATTTTTTTGTTTTGTTTTGGTTCTTTGGCTTTGTTTTGGGTTTTTTTTTGACCTGGTAGTCAAGGGCCCACTGGAATGTACTGGCATTGTATGATCTGACATTATTGTTTCTGTTTGATACCAGCACACTGAATTTTATATATGCTCCTAAAGGAAATGCAGCTGCCTTGCCTAAGGCACCCTTATTACAAGTGAAGGTGCCCATTGTTGGGTTATTATAAAAGAACTTTTTCTCCTGTCTTATTTTGTATGTAAATAAATTCAAATTCTAATGAAGTGAAAGGATAAAATGTAGCCCAGTTTTTCCTATGTGGCAGGAATGGCTCCAGCAAAAACCTAGAGTGGAAAATTCTCTTGCTGAAGAGAATTGATCCTCAGTGCCTGAGCAATATAAATTGTTGAAGAGTGTGAAAGCTGCTCTTCCACTGATCATAACTTTAATATTGGACAGAGGCTACTCTGTTCCTGTTGTGCTGCAGCGTTTATTCAGGTGTTTCTGACAGGGACCCATAGTGTGCATACATTGAACTGAAGCAACAGCAATGTTTGAAACATCTGGGGTGGCTTTTCCACAGGCACCTTGAAATTGTTGTAAATAGACCTTTTTTCAGAGTGTGTTCTTGTGGAAACCAGGTTGGAACTGCAGTGGAACAAATCCTTTCTAACATGTTCCTCCTACTGTGGCTCAGCACATTATGGAAACTTCTTTGTCTCCCATCTCCAGAGCAGCATTTCTATCAGTTCACTTTATGGGTTGGTCAAATAATTTTATTTTCCTCTTCTGTTAATGAATTCCCAGGTGTAGTCAATATTGACAAGACTTGCTGGAACTTCTCTTGCATAGCTGGGATTCTCCTGCTTCATTTTGGATTTAGGGGGGCATTCTGTCAGGAAACAGGGGAATGGATGCCAGCCTGGCTCACAGTGTCCAGGGAGTCTGGCTGCTCTCCTGGGCTGCTCTGCTCTGTTCCTTGGCCATGGCAAAGCCACAAAGGGGTTTGGACACTGGAGGAGGCACCTGCTTGTACTGCTGCCATTTTTGTTTCAAAAAGCTCTGATGTGAGTTCAGATGATACCTCTCTGTTACCTCTGTAAATGAAAGCCAACAATTTTAAGGCTGTGGTTTTATGAACCAATACAAAATCTTTCTACAAAAAAAAAAAAAGTGTCAATTTGCTAACATGTCAGAACAGTGAACATCATCTTGAGATTGCAGATCACAGAAGTGCTTCAGAATTTGTTGTATGACTGTTTGAATTTTTTTAAGGTTGTATGAAATGTATTTACCATGTTTCTTGCTTTATTAGCTGTGTTTTCCATGCATATGCTCAGTGCAATATTTCCATTATGCCTGTGAACAGGAGGCAGCAAAAAGTAGGTGAATACTTAAACTTAGATATGTAAACTCTTCCTCAATAAAAAGAATTCCTTCCAGATACCTTTTTTCATTTCATTTCCATGTTTCTCAAAGATATTTATACTCAATTGTATAAGCCCTTCTATTTAAAAAAAAAAAGAAAAAAGAATAAAAGTAATTTTACTGACCAAATTTATCACTGGTGTGAGCTTTCCCCTTCCTTTAAAAAACCTCCCCATGCACACACTGAAAGTTTCTATTTCTGGAGAAGGCTGCATTGTCAGTAAGTTTATTTTATAATACAAGTTGGACTGGGATGGGGTTGGGGAACTGTAATTTTCACACATTTTTAAGTTTAGAGCTCCTAGAGCATGTAGTTTAGAAAAATATTTCCAGTGGCTTCTGAATGCAATAAAATAGTATCTAAAATACAAATATGCCTTTTAATGTTCATGTAATGATTTCAAGTATTGCCTGTCTAATGTTCCCTCCTACAACATAGGCATTTATTTATCAGGCTGGCAGCCAAACCTGGGAGGGGGAGTGTGTGTGTGTAATTATGTTGTCTGCAATTGGTGAAAATGGCTTTGCAGTAAACTCTTGTAGGCTGGAAAATAAGCTGTGTTTTTCCCAAGTCCTGTAATTTATTAAGGCCACTTGGTATTTTGTTCTGTTTGCATGTGCACAGAGGGCAGGAAGGAGTTCTGTAAGAATACCTCAAGTAATGCAAGAAATTGGGAAACAAGTGCTTGGAAATAAATAGAAATAGAGGGTAAGAAGTGAAGAAGACATGAACTAAAAGGATATGGAGAAGGAGCAGTTTGAAAGGAAGAAGCATATGAAGGAGGAGGTTAAAATAGGAATGATGGAAACCTGACATACACATCAACCTGGGAGAATAAGCAGGATTGGCATTAAATCTCCACAGCTCCATCCCACCCTGAAATGAAATCAGCCTCTGGAGGAGGGGGGCTGGCTAAAATACTTTGCTGTGGAGCTGTTCATTCATCTTGAGACTTGGATTCAACAGGAGGAGACTCCATACCTTGGTGTGTGTCTGCTGTGAAGGACAGGTAGTGATGCTGGGAGTCTGCAAGGAGTGGAATTCATCAGCAAGAGGCAGCCTCGGTGGAGGGAAGGTGAATTTGCCAGCGCTGAGCTTCTGATTCTCTTTGAGGACCACAGTGGGCTGGAGGATGGTAAGCGACTGCTGGATCTGAGGGTGGCATGGTGTTGGCAGAGGGCAAGTCAGGCTGTCCTGGGTGTGGCAAGAGGACTGGGGTTGGATTTGGGGTTTGGTTTCATTTTCCTTTTCACAAAGTCATTTTAAATCACTGGTGGTGTGATGGAGTGTGGCCTGAATTCACTGCTCCATTTCTGTAGGAGATTTTGGGCCCCTTGAGTCCCTTCCTGGGTAGGGTACACTTTGCCCTGTCCTTCAGAACACATAGTTCCAGGTTTCTCAATCCAATGTGTGCATGGCAGTAAACCTTGACATTCTCAGTTTTGGATGTCATGACAAACTCCAGAGCAGGAGGTGGCTCTTTGCATTAATTTTCATGTCTTAATTCAGATTAGTACTAGAGTTGAACCACTGACAGAGAAACCAGTTTGGGCAATGATTTTTTCTCTGCAAAGGAAGCAGATACCTAAACAACTGCTTGTCTAACTTTAAATGCAGGTAGCAGCCCTTATCCTTTGCCCTTCTTGTCCCAGGAGCAGCAGGGAGGACAAGCCAGCCATCAGCTCTCTTCTAGAGGACAACAGAAAGGTAGGAGCACCTTTCCTGTCCTCATTTTGTGCTGGATATTGGCTTCTAAGCATTATTTCTACCACCACCTCCTCTGTGGTAGCTGTAAATGGAGACAGGTTTCTGTTTTGCTTCTGCATCAAGGCTGGCATGTTGATTTTTTTTTTTTTCTTTCCTGGTGTTTCTACACCTGTTTCAGAGGAGGGGAGGGAGCCAGATCTCCTGCCCAGTTACATTCACTGCTTTGCTTGTCTTTTTCCCCCTCCTAATTTCTAATTTCTTTTGGTGGTAGGTTTCTGTACCACATCTTCTGCTTATCTTGGAGTGGGGAAGCAGCTGTGTTTGCCTGTCGTCTTTTCTCTGGTGTGGGGCACTGCTTGCTCTGTGTCAATACAGCCCTCAGTGTATGTGGAAACCTTGGTTTCTACTTTTATTCCATTAGCTTTATGTCCCTGTGCCCTGTTTTCCTTTCAGATCTCAGGACTGCACTATTCCTTCCCCTCTGTTACCGCCCTGCCAGAGAGGGAAAAATCTCTAGCTTTGCTGTGTGGCTTCTGGGAGACCTTTACATATTATCTGCTGGTTCTTCATCCATGTGTAGCCTGGTAGGAGAAGTGTTGCTCCCTTCCCCTTTATCCCTCTACCTTCCCCATATTGTCTCATCTCTGCAGGTTTCTGTTTCCATCTCCTCTCCCCTGACCTGTACATTATATCTAAACTTCATGTAAGGGGCCAGCCATGGGGGGAAAAGTGCCAGATATCTCAGCTTTAACCTTTAGTTAGTGTGCCAGGAAAGTAACACGAAAAACAAAGTAGAGCCATTTATGAATTGTATCCTTGAGAACAGCTTAAATTAAAATTACTTGTTTTGATAGTTGATTGACATTTTCTTTGTAATTTATTTATTTGTAACTGAAGTTCATCCTGATATGGGATGAAACTAATGCAACTAAATCTGAGGCTTGCTTGTGGCAGTCCCAGCTCCCACTCATGTGCACTGCTGTTCTTGCTCTGTGAAGTGAGAAGGCCTTGGAGCTGAGACTGGAGCATGGCTGAGCCACAGGCTGTGGCAATTCCCACCTTTGCCATGCTAAAGCCTGTCCTGATCGTGGCTGAGCAGCTCATCCATGCTGTGAGGAGCCAGCAGCCTGTGTGCCCTGACCAGCCAGCCCTTACTGAAGAACCTTTTCCTAATATCCAGTCTCCTTCGGGGGTCAGAGTTGTTCCACCCCACTAATGTAATTTTAGAGCATCTCAGGAGAGCCACAGCTGTGAGTGCTGGCTTGTTCAGCTGATCTTCCAATGGGCAACATTCTTTGAAAGCTGGTACTTTAAAATTCTTCTTTTTGAAGTACAGAACCTCCTCTCTCTCCTTTCACTGAAACCCAAAATCATCTGTGAGGCTGCGGAATCCAGAGCATGAAGGAGGAAATGCTGGTTTGGGATCACAGCATCATGGCAGCACTGGCTGCTGCTGAAAGCTCCTCATGCTGTGTTTTGTTGTCCCCAAACCTGGATTTAGCAAGGATACAGAGAATGGACTAAGAGCTGTTGGTCCTTTTCATTTGTGTGCACAGGGAGACTCTAAGTTTTGGGGCTGTTTCTCTTCCCCAAAGGAGGCTTTTGCACCACCCTCTTCCCTTGAAAAGTGTTCACCTTAACCCCACCTCACCTTCTTGGGGCTGCCCTTGCCCTTCTCAGCCCCACCCACAC
>VZRL01004924.1:109369-121708 GCA_013397895.1 Origma solitaria
TTTTTTAATCTATGCCTTGGCCACTTTTGGTTAAAATGGAACTAATGTGCTGTTGCTTGAAATTGATCGAAATCTAGAATGGTTTGGATTGGAAGGGACCTTCAAGTCCATCTCATTCCACCCCTTTCCATGTGCAGGGACACCTTCCACTAGGCCAGGTTGCTCCAAGCCCTGTCCAGCCTGGCCTGGAACTCTTCCAGGATTGGGGCATCCACAGCCTCCTTGAGCAACCTGTGCCAGTGTCTCAGCACCCTCCCAATGAATTCTGAGAGGAGAATCAGTTTGATATATCCATGGCAAGACCCTGAGCTTACCTGCTGCTTTCAGTTTAGGAGAAAGCTCTACATTTAGTCTCTAATTTAGGGAATTGTGAAATCACTTTCCATGTGAAATCACTGGCACCACACCTGATTTGAAGCTCAGCTGGTCAACTCTGCTTGTGAGAGAGGTTCACTCAGACCCTGGCTGAGATGCTTGGGGTTTGCTGGGCCAGTTGAAACAGAGACTTTCCATGGAAAGTAATCCAGGGTTATTCCTGTGAAGAAGTCCAAAGGCATAAATCTGAAGTCACTCGTCCTCAGGCTTGAGGGATTAATCTTTATTACAGTGTCCTGTGGCATCAGAGAGCTCAGGATGGATTTGTTATGCAGATTTTTGCCTAAAATGCTTCATGAGAGCCCTCTGCTCTGTGGGTACCCTCCCAAACAATATTTATGTTTGTCTTGTACCGGCACAAAAGGCAATGAATACTCCATAAAAGTCATTCTCATTTGGTGAACAGTGAAAGATGGTTTTGGGGACCACATCGTGCAGAAAGGGAGGTGGTGTGAAGCAGCAGAGGAGCTGTGCCCTCTGGAAGGATTCCTGTGGGTGCAGGACCCTGCTGGGAATGTCTCTTTCCTTCTTTTCCATGCCCAAGTGGGATTCAGTGCTGTGCTTCTCTCCTACTTTCTGTCCATGTGGTGAGTGAGGCTTTCTTGTGTTTCTGACATTCAGTTTCTATATAGGAATAGAAAAATAGCTTTAAATCATATTTAGAATAATAAGTCCTTGCTCTAAGATGGACACAAGAAATTTTTTAATTTCCTAAGCAAGGATGGAAAATGTTTAATACTTCCCCAAGTGTTTTAGCCACTTAAGTTCTTGATTCTCCAAGGAAAGCTTTTTTCCCCTCCACACCTCTGTGAAATTTGGGGTTTTTTGCAATGGGGCTGTCATTTGAGGTCAATACTCAAAGGAGGAAAGGTGCCTCAGTCATAACCCAAGCAGAGAAATAGTTAAGCATCTTAAGCTGTGTAAGCAAAAAAAAGAGGGGGAAAAAGTTGCCAACATATTTCTGACAAAAGAGAGGAAAATGACAGGCTGTTTGGGGCATGCAAAAAATTTTTCCTTTCATACATATTGACAGCCAGAGGGGGGTTATTATTGAGAATATGGGTAAAGTTACTGCCAGTTTCTGCTGGTACTCATGTTTTAAAAGAAACTATGGAAACCAGGAGTAGGAATATTAATTAAGTTCAAATTTGGAATGCCTTTGCCAGGAGTGGCTGCATGAATTCAATGAAGCAGCCTGTTGGGTTGCAATTCACTATGTTGTTTGCAATTTAATAGAATGCTGAACTTTTCATAAATTAACATGTTGTTTCAATAATCTGATTAAAAGGTTATATGTTGATAAGATTAGCCTTAGCTGAGTTTTTTCCCTTTCTTGCTTAAAGAACCAGTGTATATTTTCTTTAATCAGTTTGCAGCCATAAACTGTACCTTAGGGGCAAGGTCTTTGACTCCTTTAGATATTGGAAGTGAAGATGAATTTATATCACTGAGGGGATGACCCTTGTCCCCAGGTTTTGGTGACCATCTCAATTATAAAGGTGTTCCAAAAAATACTGATTTTGGAAAAGGCTTTGATTAACTTTGGAAGATGACTTAATCCCATTTTTGTGGAACAGGATGGGATGTGTGTTTTCTCTGCTGGTAGCCAAAGGAATGGAAACACCGAACACTAGGTGGAAATGCCTTCCAACAGAGCAAACAGGTCCTTGTTTGTGCAGACAAACTCTCTGCCCCATTCCTTGTGTACTTTCTCTTCTCCCTGGGTCCAGTCCCACAGCTGTTCATCCCTGCCCAGCCCTCCACAGACCCTGCATGTCCAGGTACATCAGTTGGCACCGCAGCTGTTGAGCAGAAACACCAAAAACCCAAGAACAACCTGAATTTCACATCAGATAAGGAAAACCACACACCTGGAAAATCAGGTGCTCAGTTATGAGCCAGGGCCCAAACTGCAGCCACTTCTCTTAACTATTCCTATAAATTATTCCTGGTTTATGTCCCAACCCTGAGCTCAGTTCACTGAGCTGACACTCACATTTGGTGTTAATGTTTTTGACCGCATCTCCTTTTCCCGTGGTCTTTTCTGTCAGCCAAGGAGAGACTTTCCAAGTGGCAACTCTCACTTCGCCCAGCTTGTAGCTCAACCAGGGGAAGATGGGAAAAGTGGCAGAGGAAGAGGTGGGGGGCAGAGATGGAAGGCTGTGTGGCGTGCAGGAGGACAGGTGAGTTACCCAAGGGATGCTGCTCTGCTTTTAGGAGCACGATGAAACGCGTTCCACGTAATTCCCTCAAAGCCCTCCACGAGGGATTCGGTGGTGCAGGGAGCCTACCAGGACTGGGGAGGAACAGAGCAGCTGCTCTGCTTTTTAACTGCCTTACATCTTTGTGGCAAGAATGGGGACTGTGTTCAGAAAGCACTTATTAAGCCAAAAATAACCCCCCATTTTTCTGTGAAAAGTGAGTTATAAATATAATCACAGTCAGCAGTAGATCTCAAATCTAAATTGCATGCTTTGCTGAGAGGGTTTTTTTCCCCCAAGCAGAGGTGAGGGGATGGCAAAGATGCACTTCCCGGACGTGGTAGAAGGGAGGCAGCCTTGTTTCAAGTAATGCTGCTTCTGGGCGATAATCCAAAATGCACAGTAGGCAGAAGTTAAAAGGAAGTGCTTGCTTTTAGGTTTTTAAACTATATCCGTTAATCCTGGGTGATGATTGACAATCATGATTTAGAGTATGAGGTGCCCCTTTCTAATCCGGCAAGTTTGATGTTATTTGCGTATCTAGTATGGCTTTATTCAACTAAAACTAAATGGGAGCCTGTGCAATTGATGCCACATTTCAGAGATGAGTCCTGGACTGGGAGTCTATTTACAGATTAGTGGATACACAGCTTCCATAGTAGTGGCCTTTTTTAATGTGTGTGTGTGTGCAATTTAAAGACTCCAAAAGGCAAATTTACAATTAAAATGGTTCTTGCTGGGTAAGAATACTAGTGGGAGACTTTTTACATAATTTAAGTCACCGTGAAGGGAAGCAATATACAAGATTATATTAATCCTAGTTTGATAATTGTAGTAAAATAAGAATACATGATTGTATTGAATAGTGATAAAAAAGCTATCGTTTATTGGCTTTGTGTTTTTATTATAACATATGTGCTTGATCTTAGTTCCAGCAGAAATGCTTCTCCTCTTGCGGAAGTTTGCAGCAAGTGAATGTAAAATGAAGAGGACAAAACAGTTAATGAGTATTTGCCCAGGATTTGTTTTTTGCAAAGGTGAGCTGACACTTCTTATCTCCAGCGATCAGCAGCTTTTAAATCAATTTTGCTTAAAGAAAAGTAGTAATAGACCATGATACATTAGAAATGGCAAAGAGAGGAAGCATCTGGGGGGGAAAAAAGCTGGATATAACTTAAGCATGTAAAGCTTTGCAGCATCTTCTGCATTTTCTAGGGTTTACTGTTGATTTACCAAATGCAGAGCAGCTAAGATGCACACTCTTGCTGATTGAAGCTTGGTGTGTATATTTAGCATTAATCACAAGCAGCTGTGGTGGAGGGAAACCTTCTTTCTAGCCAGCCAGATTATATTAGATTAAAATGATCCATATGTAAGGTGTTGCAATACCTACTACTGGGGCAGGAGGGAAATCACATTATACTTGCAACTAGATTAACACAGGGACTGAGCTGACAAATAATTCTCTCCTGCTTTTTATTTTGTCATGTGGGAGAAAGAAAATGTTGCTAGCCCAGTGAGCTGCCTCGACAGGTGCAGCTCTGCAATTATTTTGGCCACACTTGCCAGCTCCTGGAGTTGACAGAGGATCCCAGAAGAGCCCAATGCCATGGGAATCATGGAATCATTTAGGTTGGAAAAGGTCTTTAAGATCATTGAATCCAACTGTTAAGCCAGCATGGCCAAGGCCACCACTCACCCATGACCCCAAGTGCCACATCTACACAGTTTTTAAGTTCCTTCAGGGACTGGCACTCCAGCGCTGCCCTGAGCAGCCTGCCTGGGACTGGACAACTCTTTTGGTGAGGAAATTTTTCTTACCATCCAGTCTAAACCTCCTCTGGTGCAACCTGAGGCCATTTCCCCTTATCCTGTCCCTTGTTCCCTGGGAGCAGAGCCTGATCCCCTCCAGCCGTCCCCTCCTGTCAGGAGCTGTGCAGAGCCACAGGGTCCCCCCTGAGCCTCCTTTTCTCCAGGCTGAGCCCTTTCCCAGCTCCCTCAGCTGCTCCTGGGGCTCCAGCCCCTTCCCCAGCTCTGTTCCCTTTGCTGGACACACTGCGTCCCCTCAGCATCTTTCTTGTTTTGAGAAGCCAAAAATTGACCCCAAAAATTGGAGGTGTGACCTCAGCAGTGCCCAGCACAGGGGGACACTCACTGTCCCAGTCCTGCTGCCACACTATTGCTGATCCAGGCCAGGTGCCATTGGCCTCTTGCCCACCCGGGCACCCCTGGGCTCATGTCCAGCCGCTGTCCCCAGCACCACCAGGCCCTTTCCCTCTTGTCACTTCCAGCCACTCTTCTCCCAGCCTGGAGCTGCAGAGGTTGTGTGACCCATGGGCAGGACCCAGCCCTTGGCTTTGTTGAACCTCAGCCCATTGGCCTCAGCCCATGGATCCAGCCTGTGCAGATCCCTCTGCAGAGCCTTCCCATGTGAAGTGTCTGAGCCCAGCTGCAAAGCCCCTCTGCAGGGAGCACAGCCCTGTAAAGCACCCCAGGCACACGGCCGGATGGTGTTGGGTGCAAAGTTTGCATTTTGGATGCTGGAGGAGCTGACTGCAGCTGGGAAGGGGAGCCCACTGCTGGGACAGTGCCCGGGGTGACAAACAGGCTGCCCTGGATGGAAACCTGCTGAGCCAGACCTCGTGGGGGTGTGCCACCAGGAACAGGACCTAAGCATGTGCTCTGTGCTTGCAGACCAAATCTGATATTTTCCTTTGTGGCCTGAGACTGTCAGCAGAGGAAAATACATGATGTTTTCTGTACTGCCCTGGAGAAACAATAGCTCAGTGAAATATTGCACAGAGCTGAGGAGTGGGGAGCAGGGGGGCTGGGCTGGATTTGCATAAGGCCAGTGTAGGAATTTGGCTGCCAGCGGGGCAGGGGGAAGCAGGGGGCTATAGAATTCACTCGCTTGATCATGAATAGCACCGGGGGCTCCACACTGAACTACTGGGATGGAGCCGTGGTGGGCCTGGGCATGCTTCCAGCACGCTCTGTCACAGAGGAAATTCCTCCCTTCAGTAGTTCTGTCTGAGCAAAGAGGACAGAGCCAGGATCCTGATTGTCTGGGACCCTGGAGGAACCCATCTGTATTGTCATCTTGTTACTGGGCTCGCTGAGTTTTTAAAATTTTGTCTTTTATTTTCACAGAGCCTCTAACGGCATCAGATTTTGGGACAGCACTGGGCACTCTCTGAAACAGGTTGTATTCTGGCATCCTTTCATTCTTATGCTGAGATCACCTCCCTGATACTTTTCTGCATTGAGTGTGAAGCTCAGAGCTCATTCCTGCACCCTGAAATTACAATCCCTAAAATTTACAAACCCTAAAATTACAAGCCTCATACTCTGCAGTGCTGTGCTGTTGCCCCATGCTGCTCTCCTACCTCCTGACCAATCCACTGACTTCACACAACAGCCATGTGCTTTCCTTTTTCTTCTTTCTGTTTGCCCTGTACTTCTCTCACGGTCAGCCCACTTCCTTCACCCATCTGCTGCTCAGATTTTCTTTTTCCACCTGGCCCATATCACCTGAGATCTGGTGGCACAAGGAGTTTGGATCCTGCCACACTCAGACAGATCTGTCTGCAGAGGTATCATTGTACCTCCTTAACACGAGGTCTGTGTCACATGGTAGGGTCTGAAGGTTGTTTTTATGCCTGCTAAGCTGGTGTGGTCTCCAAACAAATTCTGTGGGTGATAAAGCTCAAAAAGGCATTTATTTCTCTTTAGTATTCTATATACTATTGCACTCAATTGATGTGCCTAAAGTGTCTGGGTAGGAGTTTTGATGCCTCAGACCATTTACCTGTGGAAAATACGGGGAATACTTTGGTTTATAGCAGGACTTAGATGTCTGCAATTTTTTTGCTAGGCAAAGACTCCATTTTTCATGAGATCTTGGGCTGCAGCTGCAGCTGAGTGCTGCAGCATCATTGTTCTGTAAGAGTGCTGCAGCTGGAGGCAAAGCAGGGCAGGGCCTGCAAATCACTCTCAGTAAGTCAGGAGTGGAGAGATCTGACAGGCATTGAGGTTGGACCCCTGATTCCACACAGGAATCCTTGCAAATGAAATCTGTTGAGCTCAGTTAAACCCTTTCCTGTTTAATGAGCACTCTGGGTACACACATGCCAGTGAACCTCAATAACATATTCCACATCTTAGGGCTTCCCTTATCTCCCCTTGTATCCCAGAGAATGCCAGCAAGCTGCTGTACCAAGGATGAGATGGACAACGTTGGGGTAGCAGCACAGTTTAGTTGTGAAATCAGAAAAGCTGCCTGTGAAACCTCTGTCCTTGCAATCACTGTCTCTTCAAGATGTGTTTCTCAAGCTGAATTGGTGGGGGAAAAAAACCTTTCCTATTTGAATTTGGGCTGGTTTTAGGGATTTGTCTGCCTGCAAAGCCACGTGTCCTCATGCTCTAGGTGCAATGCCAGAGCATCTTCCAGAAGGTGGAAGTGATAGCTATGAGCGTCCAGAGCAACTTTTATAGGTCATGATCCTTCATGTTCAGGAATGTGATCTCTCTGTGTTGGGAAAGGCAAACTCTGTGATGGTGAACCGCTGTTTTCTTCATATGTAGGTCATAACTTGAGCGGGACTTGTCGTCACTCTCAGATTAAATGCTGCTGCCATTCTTCTAGGATAACTCTGTTTTCCACCCATGTGCAAACCATCTGTTTCTTGTAAATTTGTAGATATAAAACCGTGGCTGTTTGGACAATTGATGTCTTTAAAAGATGTCTTGTTCTGTACGTCTCAATGAGATTTAAAAAATCAATCAAAGCCTGAAAACTATATACTTCCCCCAACCCTAATGAATGCGTGTCTCTAAGCGAAATTGCAGCTTGCATTATATTTTGAATTAATTGGCAAACAGTTACATAAAGAGATCATATTAAGGTCTCTGTAGAAGGAAGCTGGGTTAAGAATGAGCTTTCATCTCTAAATCTGCTTTTTCTGACTTTTTAAAAGCTTGATTTGTCAAGATGTAGTTGACTTCTGTTTTGTGTATAGATTTTCTGTCTTTGTTTTTCTTTTTAACAAAACATGTCAAGGGGAAGCCAATATAACATCAAAGCACTAAAATAAAGAGCTTTAAGGGAAGGAAAAGAGAGATGTTAAGATTAGGTGAAGGAGGGAAGGCAAAGGTGTGGAGGAGATATAAATCAAGTAAATAAAGACATGGCAGTGAACTGCTCTAATGAGACAGAAGGCTAATTAAAGAAAAGGAACAAATTTAATTATTCTCAGATATTTTACAAGGCACAAGAATGAGTTAAGCTGTAATCTCAGTCCTGCTGCAACTCCAAGTTCTTTTTCTTTTTTTTAATTTTGCCTTATGAAGGCGCTAAAATCATCCCAGAGTTCTGGCCTCGTGAGTTGTGTGCCATTTTCCTGTTGGTGATGCTGTTCCAAGGTGTACTAATGTTTTCCTGGCCCTGCTTTCCACCTGATGTTCGGGGAATCATGTTTGAGACCTGGGTCTCACACTTATTCCTGAACGAACCCTACTTTAGAACTCAAATCTTGGGCCACACCATGAATTAATCCAAACCATCCTGAAAATGAAATGCAAATAGGACAGTGGAGCTGGGGAAGGGTTTGGAGCACCAGGAGCGGCTGAGGGAGCTGGGGGGGCTCAGCCTGGAGCAAAGGAGGCTCGGGGGAACCTTGTGGCTCTGCACAACTCCTGACAGGAGGGGACAGCCAGAGGGGGTCGGGCTCTGCTCCCAGGGAACACAGGACAGGACAAGAGCAAATGACATCAAGCTGCACTAGAAGAGGTTTAGACTGGATATTAGGAAAAATTTCTTCACTGAAAGGGTTGTCCTGCACTGGCACAGCTGCCCAGGGCAGCGGTGGAGTCCCCATCGCTGTGTGGATGTGGCACTTGGGGACATGGGTGAGTGGTGGCCTTGGCAGTGCTGGGAGAACGGCTGGATTTGATGATCCTAGGGGGCTTTCCAACCAAAATGATTTGATGCCTCTGTTACCCACCACTAACAGTGTTACTGTGTTAGGCATGACCCGAAAAGGACTCACCAGCCACACTGAGAGCCCTCCAGCTCTCCCTGTGCACTGAGAAAGGCACCAAGGCACTCTCCATGAACGGTGGGGTCTCCTGGGACCCTCCAAGCTTGGCTTTGCAACCTTTGATTCATCAGTGCCTAAATTGGGTCAAACATGTGGGTTGGAATGGACTTTAAAGACCGTCTTGTCCCACCCCCTGCCATGGGCAGGGACACCTTCCACTGTCCCAGGTTGCTCCAAGCCCTGTCCACCCTGGCCTTGGGCACTTCTAGGGATCCAGGGACAGCCACAGCTTCTCTGGGCACCCTGTGCCAGGGCCTCTCCACCATCACAGTCAGGTATTTCTTCCCAAAATCTCATCCAGCCCTGCCCCCTGTCAGTGGGAAGCCATTCCCCCTTCTGTTGCTCCATGCCATTGTCCTCACTCCCTCTCCAATTCTCTTGTCGGCCTCTTTCGACTATGGTGAGGCTGCAGTGAGCTCACGCCTGAGCCTTCTTCAGGAAATCTGGAGAAGAAAACCTTCATCTGCCTCACCTGAAAAGGAGGTAAATTGTAAAGCTTATTTTTGACAACCAGGCCCGTTGTCACCCGAGGCCGGGGGACACACGGGCACAGGAGCTGCCTCTGCAGCAAACGTTCTGTGGCCTTCCTCAGTCCAGGTATTTGCCCACCTGTTTTGTCATGACCAAAAAAGAAAGAACTCTGTGACAGGTTCAGCTTTCAGACAGGATGCCTTTCTCCCCCCTCGCATTCCTCACCCCCTCCTCCTCCTCCTCCTCTCCATCCATTCCCCTCATCCTCCAAAGAAAACTTGTGCGCGCTCGCCTCTTGCGCCGCCTTGGCACCGCTTGAGAATCCTTGCAGCAAAAGGAAAGAAAGGGAAAAATCCTGAAAGCCATGCTTTTCCCAGCAGGTTGGCACCGTCGCTCCGGCTTTCATCCGCGGGAGCAGCGTGCCAATCTCACGCCGGCACAAACAGATGTGACTCTAGAGCTTTGAGTGTCCAGTGAAAGGGGCATTGCTCGCTCTGAAAGCCGCCAAAATGTACCAGCCTTAGGGTTTTCCATTGAGACAGGCGGTTTTCTCAGAGCTCTGCTTCAAGGTGCCTGGATTTGGGGTTGACTTATTTATTTATTTCCCCTTTTCCTTTGTGCCCTGACATTATTCCGAGGTTCAGCACACGATTCCTGGCTCGGAAGAATGTTATCAGGCCAGGTTAAGCGCACGGCGAGGCTGCTCTGTGTACACAATGCGGGGATGGATGGGATGAAATGTATTCCACATGCACCAGGAGCTCACGTGTATTGAAAATTTGTGCAACAGATAAACTGTATTTTAATTTTCACAAAACAGGCCCGTTTTCGTGCCATTTGAGATATATAAAGCAGCAAAATACGTACGATTCCGTACGCTCCGCTGAATCAGAAAAAGGAGGTGCTTAGTTGGCAAAACCACTTAATCCAGACATCTACAAGGGAAATCATGTAAGTCCAACGATGCTTAGTGGCAATGAGTGCCACTTAATAGGGATTGTAGTTCTGCTTAACTGGGACACCTCCAGATGATTTAGGAGGCTTAGTGGAACGGGGTGAGCAATTTGCAGGCTGTATTCTTCCAAACACCGCATCCCTTTCTCTCATGTGCAAAAAACATCCCCAGAATGGCCTGCAATATATGGGGTGGTGTTCACTCCTTGGGGTTTTGCAAAGGCTTCCTAATGGATGCTCCTGGAATGACCTGTGAGGGTGGAGAGGCCCTGGCACAGGTGCCCAGAGAAGTTGTGGCTGCCCCTGGATCCCTGGCAGTGTCCAAAGCCAGGTTGGATGGGGCTTGGAGTGGCCTGGGATGGTGGAAGGTGTCCCTGACTGAGAATGAGGTGGTCTTGAAGGTCCTTCCCAACCCAAACCAGCCTGGGATTCTTGCTGTCGATACAATAAGAAATCATTTCTTGTTCAAGAGTCTGAACTGTGAGTTTTCCACAGTGGATTGGCTAAATTTTTGTAAAACAGCAGGGTCTACTCTGATCACCTGTCCTGACACCTGACTGATTTTAGCCAGAGAATGTAATCCTTGAAGCCTCTCCATCAGGCCCATTAGTGTTAGGTTGAAACACAGTTCATCTTTTGTCATGGTAGGGGTCACAAAACTGTCTCCCCTCCTCAGTGATGCCTTCCTGGTTCTGAGGCTTTATATCAGGGATTAAATCCCTCCAGATCCAGGAGCACTGTGCCAGGGTGAGAGAAGAAGCAGCTCTTAACCAATGAATCCTCTTGGGAATAAATGATGTAGCTGAACTGTGTTCTTCAAGACATGAACATTATTGTTTGAAATATTCTGGAGAGTTTTTTTTTACTAACTTGCCTTGAGAAGCTGGACACACCATGATCCCCTTTGGCATTATTTCACCAGCGTTCAGTATTACTGCTTAAGGGCTCCAATGGCATTGGAAATCCTCCTCCACAAAGCAAAAGGTAAATATATGCCGAGAAACTATTTCCTAAATAACCTGGGATTTGGCTAGACTGAACAGACAACCAGAAGCAAGTGGTATTATCCCCATTCTACGCAGGGAAAGCTGCACCTTGGAGGGATTAAACAAGTTCTTCAAAACTCAGAAGCAGGATCAGGACTCAAACTCTTGTGCCTCTGCTGCCCAGTCCCATCTTAACTGCGAGTCTCGCTCCCTCCTGAGGTAAGGAATGCTCAGGGTAAGATTAGGCTCAGACTGGGAAGCAAACTCAGTGCTGAGGCGTCTGACAAGATGTTCTTGTGAATTTTTAATCGTTGGCTGTGTGGACATGCGTGTGAGGCAATAACCTGAGGAATTCTGTCCTACATTTTGGAAAGCGTTGTAGCTTTGCAGCTCTTGGAATGAGTCTTGAGTGAAAAATCTGTTCTGCTGCATGTTCTCTATCATGTTCCCTCTAGATGAAGCTTTACATCTGTGAACTTGGTGGCTGTTATTCCAGGAATTTCTCCTTGGAACCAACTGACAATATCCCTAATATTTAGCTAGAAAGAAATTTTTCTGGAAAAGGCTGAGATGGTGCAAGCTGATTTCAAATTGATAGTTGCCTGGTCCCATGTTAAATAAATTCAATGATCTGTGATTTTTTTCCATTAAAAAAAAAATCAGCATTTAGCTAGTCCCTTACAAACAACTTTGAATCTTTAGCAGCTTGAAGGTAAAAATTTGTTTTCTCATAAATCTGATTCATAGATAGGTATTGGTTTCTTCTTAGAACTACCAGTGTGAGTTTAATTGCAGGGAACAAGAACTGTGCTAAGTTGTTTAAAAAATCACATAAAATTAAAGTGGGAGCAAATGGAGAGCTTTGCTTTCCTCTTAAGAAAAGGCAGGACAGGAGAGAAAAGCTACAGTTAAAGGTAATTCCCATTTTTCCTATAAAATTGGTCTAGATCCACATTGTATAATCTTTCCCCCTGTTCTTTTATTCACCTCAGGCTTGAAATGTTTTTTAAAGTCTGTCCAGTGGGAGGTGAAGTCCATATTTCTAGAGAAGGATTTTTCCTTTGACTGGTGGGTCTTAAGGGTTCTGCTGCTGGAATAGAAGGAAAAGTCAAATTTTTGTGCATTGCAGTCTGTAAATTCTTGCTCTGTAGTCAGCTGCCTTTACAGCTGGCACATACAAAACAGATATCCGATGGTTTCTGTGATTTTACTTTGCCCCTTGGGACGAGTCAGGAGCTGGGCCTGGCTATCAAT
>VZRL01004924.1:121921-195860 GCA_013397895.1 Origma solitaria
GTGTGTCCGTGTGGGAAAGGGGGGGGGGGGGGGGTGAGGGGAAAATTGGAATATTTAGGAGCTGGTGTGTTGAAAGTCAGCTACAAAAAAGGAAACACAGTTTTTTAAAAAGGGACAGAATTTCCATTGCCTGTATAAGCTACAGCTATGTTGATGTAACCCCTTCTTTTGGAATGGTGTGAGTTCCTTTATCTGCCACACACTGGGGGAGATCCAAGAGAGACAGCAACTGTCCAAGGCTGGGCCAGAAAAATAAATCAATAACGATTAATAGTACAGAATGATTTTCAGTTTGGCTGTTTGGCAGGGAGGGAACCTGAACTGGATGTGGATTCACCAGCAGCACATGGAGAATCCCTCATGGCACTGGAGCCACTGTTAGTGCTGCCTGATGAGACAGAGGGAGGGAATCTCACAGCCTGTCTCTGCCCTCCATTTCCAGCCTTTCTGTGGCTGGAGCAGTCAGGGGAAAGTTCCTCAACCCCTGTGATGTGAGTCAGCACTTCTTGGAGGGGTTTTGGAGTGTCCTGTGTAGGGCCAGGAGTGGGACTTGGTGATCCTTGTAGGTCCTTTCCAAACCCAGGATGTTCTGTGGCTCTGGGATGATAAGAGCTGCTGGCAATAGCAAAATTCCTATAGACTCTGAAAGGCAGAAATATTCTGCATCTGGTGGCCAGCTGATATTATCCTGATGGTAAATGAACTGCAAGGAATGGGGTTGTACATGGGTGGCTTGACTGTCATCTGAAAACTGCAGATTTTCTTACCCTGGGGTGAAAGTAGTCCTGATTTCCACAAAGGAGGGACAGAGGTGTTCATGTGTCAAACTCCACACGTATGTTCCAGTCCATGTGCAGCGCCAGGGAAAACGTGTCTTTGTATAACTTCTAGTCTACAGCAAATAGTGTAATGGGCAATTGGAATTTGGTTTGATACAGAAAACAATGTTTTATGCCATGATGATAACAATTCCACCATTGACTGCATGGTCATTTAACAAATCTTTCACGAACAGAAGATCTCTTTAGCAAAACTATCCCTTTTCTCTCCCTTTTGCCGATGCTTTAACAATGGGACAAACTGAGCAGTCAAAACATGTGAACTTTCAATCACTTAGCAATCATTGTATTTGAAAGTCAACTGCTTTCCAAGCCATGACAACAAAAAGTTTCCCAGTTAGTCCAGAGAATTTTTTTGGGGTGGTTTTGTTTTGGTAGTTGTTTTTTTGTTTGCTGTCATTTCTGTCCTGTTAATTTGAGCAGAAACTGTAATTAGATGTAAGTGGTCTTGTTCCCACAGAAATGAATGGCAGCATCTGGAGAGAGACAACCGTTCCAAATGCTTTTGGCTACCAGCTCTCCACAAGTCACCAGGATGGAGCAAGGGCCAGAATCCAGACTTCTGTCGGCCTAATTTTGTATCTGTGGAAGCACAGCGCTAAATCCAATATTCAAATGCCTTGCTGCCGTGATGGGTGTAGGAGAGAGCACATTCCAGGCTTTTATGTTGCCTGCTCCTCTCGGGAGGCCAATCCCCACCGTGTCTCTGGGTGGGTTTGGATGACCAGAGCTCAGAAAAGGAGGGATGCTGGGCGAGGGTTTTTGGTGCGTTTGGGTTTTTTTTCCCACCCTTTTCCATTTCATTATCCATTTTGACAGTAACTGGGCTCTGCTTCCCCAGACAGGAGCAGGGCTGTGTTTGTAAACAGTAATTGAGTTAAAAGATGTTTTGTGTCAGAGCTGAGCTCGTTTCTTTCTCTGCAGAGGGGTGGCTCTGGTTCGAGGTGTGGCTGCCGGCGCCGGTCTCTGCCTCGGAGCTCCAGGGCTCTTCTACGAGGTCACACAGCTCCTTATCACCACCAAAATGCATCTTCTGTGGTCCTTTATCACAATCAGCACCAGGGTGATGCATTTTTATCAAACTTTCTGTCCCCTAAAGGAGAATCAGACTAGAAGCTGATAGTGCTCTTTGGGAGTAAACATTTCCATTCAGCCTTCCCGGTTAAACGAAACGGGATGAAATTCCTTTCCTTTCTTCAGTTTTTTAAACTTCTCTCTCTTGCTATGATCAGGAGGAACTTGCAACCTTTCAGAAGCATTTTCACCTCTGGCCTTGTCCTACATGGCATCGCAGCCTCTCTCTTGATAATTTGTGTGGCACCTCCAGGTCCAGGACAAACGTGTTGGCACTTCTCAGTGCCTTTTATTAAACTTTTATTAAACTTTTTCACCATGCAAAGCCTCTTGTTTTACCTCACTAACACTGCTGAAAACAGAGTCTCCTCTCTGCTTGCTGCTGCTCTCCAGGGCTGTGTCTTGTTTCTTTAAAATATGCAAAGGGAGGGGGAAGGAATTTAGACTAAAAATTTTTAGAGCTGCCTGAAAGATTTAGAGGAACGGTTCCCATGGGTCTAATGGGACTTGTGTCTCTAAACCCTCTCAAAACTCTCAAATCTCTGACTTCTGCTGTTGTGGAAGCATCATTGATGGCCCAATAAATGAGGGGAATTGAGATTTACAGCTGAAGGGTTGTCTCAAACTTACTGTTGTGTATAAAAGCAAATACTGTGTTTCTTCCCCAAAGCCAGGCTGCTTACCCTGAGTGCAGAATGAAAGCCTGAGCATTTACAAGTAAATCTGTTATTCAGCATGGGAATTAAATTAAATTATTCATCCTTTAAGAAATTTAGGAATGTCAGACTCTTCCTTCCTTGGTAGTTTCAGTAATACGGTGGTAAAGTAACTTCAGACCTGTGACATGGCTGAGGTTCAGTGACGTGTTTTCTCTGTACATTGGACTGTTTACATAAAATGATTATTATCACTCACAAATAGTTATGTCCTGTGGACATCATGTTGTTGAATTTAGAGAATAATCACAGAATCACAGAAACATTTGAGCTGGCGAAGACCTCCAAGGTCATCAAGCCCAACCTTTGGCCCCAGTCACCACTTTGTCAACCAGAGCAGAGCACTGAGTGCCACATCCACTCATTCCTTGGACATCTCTGGGGTGGTGATTCCACCATCTTCCTGGGCAGCCTATTCCAGTGAGTTGTTCATTATTATTATTATTACTACAATTATTATTATAATTATTATTATTACAATTATCATTATTAATAATAATAATGATAATTTTTCTATTGCAAAATAGCTTTATTCCTGGATTTGCACCCACCGGAAGTTTTTGTTTGCTGTTAGAAGTTGCTCTTTCTTCTCTTTGTCAAGGACATGCTGGAGTTCTCATGGAATTCTAAATTTTTATGTTTGATTTTATTGCCTTATCCTCTGGTTGTTCACAGGACAAATGCCTGTAGCGTGGCCTTCCCAGAACTGCCTTACTGGCCTTTCTTCAGTCCCACTGAGCATTTGCATCCTACTGCTACAATTTGGATGTCATTGTGCTCACTTTATTTGGCTGGTCCTGTATTTTCCACACTTTCCTATTAGACCATCTACAGGCACATGGTCTGACCTGAGGATTCCTGCCAATTTTGAAAGGATGGGCTTTTTTGAGTCTGTACAACCATCCACATAGGAGCAAGATCCCTGCTGTGCTCCAGTTTGGTGTTTTTCTAATGTCAGCGATGGCAGTCTGAAGATGCCCGATCTTGATTTAATGATCCACCAGAATCCGTGGTCACATACAGGAGGAAGAGCAGCCATTGATTTATTTTATTGCTTGGTAGGAGACTGAAAGTGTTCTTTTTTAATTGTTCCCTTGCACAATGTGATTGGCATGGGGATCTGAGCTACCTGAGTTGTTGGCTTTGGTTAGTGTGAGCTACACAGGCTTAGCCAAACTCTGACCTGGCTCATGCCATTTCTTCTGGCATCCTCCTATTCTGGTGGAGGTTAGTTGTGAAGTGCAGGAGAAGATGTTTGGTGATGATAATTTAGACTACAAGAGCAGAGGGATGATCTGGGTGACTAAACCTTATTATTGATTTTTGTGGTGCTGTGAAACCTGCCCAGTCCAGGACAGCTCTTAGTCCTGTTTTACTGTCCCCTCGTGTTGTGACTGTGACACAGCAAGTGTGAAGGAGGCAGGAGAACACCAGAAGGCAGAAATACCTCCTGTCATTCTCAGCTGGGGACTGTACTCCTGACAAAATCCTTTTCCTTCGTGTGTAGCAGGGCTGGGTAGCGAAGGTGCTGCTGATAACTGAAGAATTGAAGAGTCCTCCTGGGTTTGGAGCTTTAGGTCACCTCCTGGCCTGCACAGTGATAAAGTGCCTTTCTTAAACAGATCAAGGTCCATTTTAATCCTGGCTGTGGTTTGTTTTCTTGGGTGGAGAGGGAAAGCTGTCCTGCTTGTCCACTTACCCAGTCAGCTCCATGCCCTCTCTGATCTCACATGTTGAAACCTTCCTTTAATTCCCAGTCTAAACAAGATCAAGGTTCTCTTATGCTCATGTGCATTACTGTCCTTTGGCATCAGTAATTTCTCCCTCCAGGAATTAAATCTCCAGAATTACTTCCAGCAGATCTATCCCCTCCCAGCCTTGTTTTGTTAAGGCCGGGGAATTATTGTTTATGTGCTGCCTTGCCCCTGTGGCAAAGCACGATCCCACTTCTCAAGCAGCTGTAGGATATCTGAAGCTGCTTTAATGAGGAGTCACTTAGCTTTGCCCTGCACCAGCTCGTGCCTTATTCCCTGAACAAAGCCACTTTGGTGTGTGGAGAGTCCGGGGCTGGGCTCAATGTCAGAGTGACATCCAGGGGAAAAGCAGCGGAGCATCTCCGTCACACACCCACCTGGCAGCATCTCGCTCGTCATTGCCTTAAATTCATGCTCTTCTTGCTCCGCTGAGCAGGGCAAACACTTGCCAAGGTCAGTGTGTGATGAGTGAAATGGGCTCTGCTGTGAGACCTGTCACTACCCTTCAGCTTCCTTACAATAACAGGGTGACTCCTGTGACACCTAGGACTTGCTCTTGTCCTCCTGAACGCAATGCACTCCTGATACCCTGAAATTCCACTCTCAGGGAATCAGGAGCTGATCTGTTGGGAACACTGGGGTCTCAGGGCCAGCTCTCAGTATCATCTCCACTGATTGAAAGCAGCTCTGGTGATCCACATTGATGGCTAGTACCAGATAAACCTCCTTTTTCCAGTTATTCTGTGCAAAGAGAACACTGATTCCAGCTGATCTGGGAAGAGAACAAAATGGATTATTATAATAAATCATAACTGGGAGAAGGGAGGCCCCTATAGTTTGACCACTTTAATGTTTAACTTCAAGTGGGAAGGGGTAGGGGCAAGCAAGAGATGCCTTGGGATTTTCTCTGCCCATATTAAATATGTGGTGGGCAAAATGAACCTTTTTTCCCACTTCCATGTGGTTCCTACATGGCCTTTTTTTCTCCCCATGAGCCATCAGCAATGGGATTCACTCCTTTCCCTTCCCCTACTTGCAGGGTTTGATCACCAGGACATTTCATCCCATGGGGTGCAATGACTCCTGAAGGTGAGGAGGCAGCAGGTGCTGCTTCAATCCCATGGCAAGCAGAAGGAGGAATTTCAATTATTGACCCATCAACTGTGATGAGAGTTATCATCATCTTTTTAATTCTCCAAAGTAGGCATTGAGCCTGTGGATCCTGGAGGACTTTTGGGGTCCTGGAAGAACCTTTGGCCAGGAAGGTCTTTCCCACCTCCTCCAGGTGTCTTAGAGGCAAACAAGAGAAGGGCTTGGTTCACTCGAGGAAGCACCAAGTGTTTAAGGTAATTTGAAATCCTTTATCTGTCAGTGCTCTTGACAGCAATCAAGCACAATAGGAAATAAATAAATAAATAGAAATCCTGTAGCCATGGAAGCACACTTTAGATCAGATTTCTATTTGCATGCTTCATACATATACATAAAACATATTTCATGTACCAAGTTAAATAATGCACAATGCTTAAACTATTCTTACTTTTTATCCTTTGGTTATTGTAATTACAAGTAATTTTGTGAAGGATTTTCTATTTTTAAGAAATCACACTTTTGTACTTGATCCAGCTAACAGGATTTTCTTACATTACTTCATAAAGAGACCATCTTTAAACTTCTAATGTTATTTCTTATTCATTAGTACATATGCCTGTAGGGTATGTTCATAAATGGGTTAAAGTTACAAAGTTATGCTTATAAAAGCTCATGGTAATTTGGAGTATCAGGAGGATTTATTAATTTTGAAATCTTAAAAGAGCAAAAGCTAAAATGAGATTGGATTAAGTATATTCTTGCATGCAGTTATTCTAAACACCCTTAAGGACCGCAGACTAACTTACAGAGGACATTATGCAAATATGAATATATCTCTAAGTGCCTCATAGGCTTGCTGATGTAATATTTTACATGGTTAGTTAAGTACATCAAGTAAAAGGTTTGACCTTGATATACTGTAAAAGGTACTTATCCCACAACACCCAATTGTTTTCGGTGCCATTGTGAAACGCATCACTCCAACGTGCAAACAGTTTTGTGCACAAATCTCATTAAATGTAGCTCCAGCAGCCAAACAGATGTCCACAATACCCCATCTCTTTACAAGACCAAAGAGCTGCTTTATAATTTATCTTTATCAAAATGCCGTTTGCATTTATCGACAGCACCAGGCTGTACTTATGTAGTGAGAAGACAATTTCTTGGGAGGACAAATAGAGTTTCCAGGCTTTATTGCTGGCACCTGTTCCCATTATACAGTTCAATTTTATTTTTTTGAGAACACATAGAAGGTGGAAGACTACAATGCCCTGAAGTCAAACGATGTTTTGGGGAAGGAAAACAAGCTCCAGGTTCGACTTCAGCTTGGAATTTCTACAAATCCTTGGCTTTACTTGTCTCTTTGATTATGCAGAAATAAGCTTGACTATAGGGACTTAAATGTTATGTTTTCCTGTGTCTTCACTCTTCCTGCTCCTACTCCATTCCATATATGTATATATATGTGTGTGTATACATATATTTATATACAGGTATATTTACATTCCATTGAGGTGGCAATGAAACAGAACAGAAAAATGGATTGCTAAATGTTGTGTGTTATCTTTTCTGTATGTGTATCTGAAGGGAAGATTGGCTGATTTGGCACCTGCAGATTACTTTAGGGTAAATCCTTGTTTGTTCTGTTTAGCATTTCTGTGGTTATCACAAACTGAACTGGAGGGAGAGACTCTGTAGATGGATGGGGTGGGTGTGGATTCCTTACATTAATCAGATGGAAAATACAGATATCCAGTCTTGCACACCAAGACATCAGCCCCCTTCTAAAGCCTGCCTCGTATCAAGAACTTCCTGTGGGGCTCAAGCAGTAAAGTGTATAATCTCTCTCAAGTCCCTCCAAAGTGACCAAAGTGTTAAAAAAAAAAATTCTGGTTTATTATGCTGGACTGTAAATACCCACTTGGGATTGCCTCTCCCGTGTGGTGCTTTGACAGTGATCAAATAGTTGTGTTTATAACCCCAAAATAGGAATTAAATAATGCAATTTCATTGGGGTGATGTTGATGGTGTGAGATATCACACTCCAGGTTGTGTTCTTCTATTAGGTCTGTCCTAGGAGAATGATTAATTAGCCATAAAGTACAACTGAGAGTATTTCATTAGCATTTGCCAGCTACCTGAGAAAACTTGACCTTCTGGAAGTGGCACAGAATGAAATTTTAATGCAGAAAAAAAGCCTAGAACATCCCTGTATGAGTAACAACTGTTTTAGCTCCTGCCACAACCATGTTGTGGTTTTGCTCAGTGGAAAAAAAAAAAAACCTGGGAAACCAATGGTTTCCATATCAGTTCAATGTCTCGTAGCTCTTCTGCATAGGAGGATGTTATTTTCCAAAGTGAGAGTGTGTTTTGTGGTGAAATACTAATTCTCAGGTCGATTTGGTTTGGCGCTCTCCTATTTTGGAGTTTGTGTCTTGTGAGAGAAGAAGAGCTTGGAAGCAAGATGAGGTTTGAGGAATTTTATTCCTCTCTGAGCCTTATCTGTAAGGAAGCCTGTGATGGATATGTATCATCAAATAAATCATCCTTGTTTGGAATTTAAAACAAACCCATTTCCTTGCTACAGAGACACACCCAGGGGTGTGTGCTAGTAGGTCCCCAGTAGAGAATAAATGAAATTAGATACCCAAGTGTAAATACCCTTTTCCTTGCCCCTCTCTTCTCCTCAAACCAATATTTATGGGTAATTCTGGATATCCATTTCTTCCTTTGGCTGTATCTAACAAAACAAGGCTGCTTGCTACAGGGTAATGATATTGGTTTGGTTTCTTTTGTTTAGAAAATATAATTGCTACAGAGCGTGATTTTACCAAAACCTGAAGTTACCACGGGGACCTGTGAGGATGAAATGCCTCTGAACAGAAGCTTCCATCTCTGCAGGAATGGCTGGAAATAAGGAAAGGGACTGATCTTTAACAAAGTCTAGCACTTGAGGTAATGTACCCCACACATTGTAATTTGGGACTGGCTCCACAGAAGTGAGGTCTTTGGGTAAGCAGTTGGGTGCCTCATGAATTTACAAACAGAATTAAACAGATTAGGTGAGGTTGGTAACATGCTAGAAATATTTGCTGGTTCCCCCTGGCACCTGTCTGCAGCTGTGGTCTCTGAGAAACCTGAATATGTCTTAATTCTGCGTGGTTTTAGAAGAAATGGCTCTTCTCGAGTTAATTAAGAAAGTTCTTGGCCATGATTTGGTTTTTTTTAATCCGAATGTGCTTTTGTGTATGAGCCCACTACATTTATCCTTTTTATCTACTCAAACCTCATAAACAACAACAATAAAGTCCTTAATGCACCTACAGTGCACACACATACACAAAACCTGTATGGAAGCACATGCAGTGCTTCTGGAGCCCAGGAAGCAGCAAGTGCTGCTCCTCCATCCAAATCGGACTCATTTTAAATGCAGATAGGGAGGAAAAAATATCACTGGAAAGATAAGTTATCACTGTACTGAAGATAGCTTTTCTTTTCTTTATGTTTTTTCCCCCACAGTGCTGAGTGTGTGTGCATGAGCTGTAAAAATCCAACCAAAGCAAAATGTAGGTTTCTTACCTCAAGAATAAGTACAACGCAGGTTCTACAGATTTGTATTAAGGCTTTCCACGTACATCTCTTCTTTTCTCACTTTTTTTTGATTGGAGAGGGAGAGATCTTTGCTTAGAACCAAAGTGGAAGTATGCAGAGTGCAAGAATGAGGTTCTCACTGAGAGAAAGACATGGAAGGGCTGGAATATGTCCAGAGAAGCATCTGGAGCACCAGGAGGGGCTGAGCGAGCTTGGGGGGCTCAGCCTGGAGAAAAGGAGGCTCGGGGGGGACTTTCTGACTCTCCACAGCCCCCTGGGTGCAGCCAGGTGTGGGGTCAGGCTCTACTCCCAGGGAACAAGGGACAGGGTGAGAGGGAATGACTTCAGGCTGCACCAGGAGAGGTTTAGATTGGATATTGGGGAAATATTTCTCCACTGAAAGGAATGTCCAGTGCTGGAGTCACCAACCCTCAGAGTGTTCAAAAAACGTGTGGATGTGGCCATGGGGCCGTGGTTTAGAGGTGGCTTGGCAGTGCTGGAGAATGGTTGGACTCGATGTTAGAGAGCTTTTCCAGCCTGAATGACTCGGTGGTTCTCTCTGTGTCAGAAGGTCTGGGGCAGATTAACCCCAGGGCTACACAGGTAATAAGTGAGCTCACCTGCCTGTGTGTCAGGCAGGCTTTTACAGCTGGGCCAGCCACCCTTGTTCTGGTGGGGAGCAAAGGTCTTTTTGGGGCACCACTTGGTTGACCAGGTCTTGATAGTTACTGTGAGAAAGAGTGATGTGCTGAACTGATTTTACTCGCAGGATCTTCGGTGGCTTGAGAGAGAGCCCGGAGTGGTCACCTCAGGTGTAGCCATACCCTTGGGGCAGGGGAAATGTACCTCTGAAATCCAGCGCTGGCTCTGGAACTAACTAATTTTTATAATCCTACAGTTCCTCCCATCTTCTGCTTATCCTTTATGGTATAACTTACAGATAGGATCCCAGAATAGTTTGGGATAAAAAGGGGCTTTAAGACAATCCAGTTCCACTCCCCTGCCATGGGCAGGGACACCTTCCACTGTCCCAGGTTGCTCCAAGCCCCATCCAGCCTGGCCTGGAGCACTTCCAGGGGTCCAGGGGCAGCCACAGCTTCTCTGGGCACCTTGTGCCGGGGCCTCATTGCCTCTACAACAGAGAATTTCTTTCCCATGTGTAATTTGAATCCCTCCTCTTTTAGTTTAAAACCATCTCCACCAACCATCACTACCTACCAATGTAAAAGTCACCGTCCCTCTTCTTTTATAAGCCCTCTCTGAGTACTGGAAGGCTTCAATGAAATAGGGTTCACCTCTGTCACTGTATAAAATACGACATGACATGAAAAAAAATTGGTTTGGTCATATAGATATTTTGAAAATTTTCAATATTCTGAATATTCTTTTGCAAAATGTTCAATGTTCAACCAAAAAAATATCTCTTTAGATGGAGTTAAAGGTTCTTGAGCCCTAACCAGCATTCCTCAAAGTGGTGTGAAGGTTTTAATTTTTATAATTCATATAATTAATTGGTTTTTAATTCAAATTTAAACATATTTAAGAATGGAAGCATTTCTTACAAATTGAGGGACGAAAATACTTAGTTTGCAAAGTATTTTTCAACAAAATACTTTGTGTAGCCTTGAATTGCTGCACAGTTTGATTGATCGCAGTTTGCCTTTCATGAAAGGTGTGTTGTGCACCAACAACCTCTGGCTCTGCTCATTTCTTCTGTTTCGAAGGTCAATGTCTGCAAATGTTCCTCCTTTTTCTGTCTCTTATTCCCCATTTTCCAGTCTCAGGTCCTCTTTTGGCTGTTAAATAATAAGGTTAATAAGCCCTAATGAGAAATGTGTTCCAGACCAAACCTGGCTTACACTGCCCAGCTCGGATCCTTCTACACCAACCTCTATAAACACAGAACATAGTTTCATTTTTCTTGAATCTGCCTCAAAAATCCCTCGTGTCTCCTGCCTGTGATTTTGCTACAAGAGGCAATCTGTGGTGTGCAGGAGTGGGGTTGTTGCCTCTTTCTTGGAGAAGAGGAAGAGAAAAATCGTGGTGGTTGCACAACAGCTCATCTCTGACGTCAGCTCAGGACATTGTGAACAATTGGCAGGTGTAGGAGTGATATGAAGGTGCAGCTGAAATTTAATTTCCTCCAGAACCATTCCCCACAAGCTGTGCAAACCTTCCTTGGCTAAATAAATACACTTAAAGACAAAGATTTCCCATTTTCCTAGAAATGCTCGTGGTAACAACTGCCTGTGCTTTCTCTCCTGGAGCCTTAACAAACAGTCTGCACATTTGCATTTTCTCTAATAGTCTCAGCAGTAAACTTCCTTCCAAAAAGAGGGGAAAAAAGGAAATCTTGTGTTCCCTCAATGCAGAAAGAAATTACACATTCTGTCTCTGTCTCTCATACATACAGATACACAATTTAGTACTTTACATCTTCAAAGCGCTTGCTCGAATAGGGACTAAACTGTGTTTGTAAACTCTCGCTTTGGGAGACAAGTTCAAATGGGGCTTAAGTCCCAAATGGAATGTTGATGGTCTCAGTCAAGTTCCTAGTGGACATTTGCCACAAAAGCACAGCACTGTTTGCTTGTATTGATAACAATTAGCATTATTGCTCTGTGATCAGCACAGCCCCTTTCAAAGACGTTTTGTGCCATGCACTGGGTGTACATAGAATTAAAGGCCTGCCCTGCCTTGAAATGTGAACAGAAAAAAATGTATAAAAAATAGGAGAAATGTTCTGCTTCTCTTTCTGTTTCGCAGAGGAGAACCTGGAGGCTCCAGCCCTGCAAATATAGTTAAACTGATGGTTGCTACTGTCCCAGTTCAGTACCTATTTTTCTCAATTCAAGGTAAAATTGTGGTGTGACCGTGGTCCTGGGGACGTCGGTGTCAAAGGCAGGGACAGAACCCAGCTCTCACCAGCCCTTAGAAACTGTGTTAACTGGAAGGTTACCCTTCCTCTCCAAATGGAGTTTAATGAATATAACACACTTCAATAGGTGTATTCATAAGAAGTTACCCATTATGGATGTAATGCATGAGTTTTTCTCTCTTGGAAATCGGTTACTCTTACTGGCCATTTCCTGGTCAGGTTTTGATGAGTCCCTTTCAGGCACAGTTCCCATTGAAATTGGTTTGCCTGAATGAGGACTTAAGGAACAACTGAATAAAGACCTCTATAATTGCTCTATAATGATTAAATGGTTCCCATGAGCAAGGCAGTTGAGAAAGACGTGCTTTCACTTAGCAACATTCGTGCTGCCAAAATGAAATAGCCACATCTACTGCAGGCAGAACTTAATTCCTTGCTGCTGCTGTGATTGTGGCAGAGCAGAGCCTGGACAGGAGCAGGCCAGGAGAGTGACAGACCCTGTGTAAACACACTGGACATGGCAGTCCACGTGTCTTGGGGTTCCTGTCCTGTTTCCCTGTGTGCTGGTGGTGTGCCTGTTCGGAGCAGGTTCATTGCTTTGCCTTATTTTTGCCCCATTTGTTCTGCTTTTGAAATGGTGTTTTGGGTAAGGATGTCAGTGCTTTGGTTTAAAGGCAATGTTTCTTCAGAAGGCTTGGGCTGGGGGCAAGGGGGATGTCTAAACTTTATTTTGAGGTGAGATGTAAACTGTTTCCACAGGAGTGACCTGTTCTTCAGGCCCTGTAAGTTTATCCAAAAAACTCCATTATTTTTTTTAATTTTTTCATTCTCTCAGGGTGTTGTTCCATTATTCGTTTATTTTTAAATCCCATACTATGACCTAAGACAAAGGACAAGAATTGCACTGAAGTGTTTAATAACAAAAAGGAAGAAGGCAGGAGGTGGTGAATGATGCTCTGTTACAAAGCAAGAGGCCACAGGAACTGAGCAATCTTCTTGGGGGTCCCAAGAACATCCTCTTGTCGCTGTGCATCTTTCCCAAGATTTTTGAGGCTGTTTGTTGGAAGTCTGGAGGTTTCCCCAGCTTGTTTTGGAATGCCCAGCCCCACTCTGAGCACCCACATCAACACCATCCAGTGAAATCTTGCACCTCGGGGGTGGAAATGGCAATGCTCAAAGTCAAACCATCTTTGGAGATTTCCCTTGAAACCGTGGCTGTCTTAAACAATGGAGCCAAATCTCTTGGAAATGAGTTCATAAAAATCAGCTCTGCATTGTCAGCTGTAAAGGGAGAGGAGCGTTTTGTTCCTCAGGGCCTTATTCTAATCTCAGATGCACAGCGTGCATTACCATATAGCTTAAAAAAGCAGATATTTCTGAGATGATATGTGGGATTCTGTGCAAACCTCTCACAGAAACCAATATCCTTCAGGAGATTTTTATGCACTCAAACATTCCCAGGCATGACGTGGGCCCCCTGATAGAGCATTTTTGGCTAAGGGGTAAAAGAGGGGATGGGGAAGCCAAAGAGAAGCGGAGGTGAAGAAGCAGAATATGTCAGAACTGGAGCTGAAACTCGTGGGCAGCCCTTGGCTTCTGAGAGGGACATGCGGTGGGGTGTCTATCCCATAATAATACAGTGAGATATCACTGGAATACAAGACTACAGAGGGTGTTGAGCCTAACAGGGGTACTGAGACAGATAACACATTTTAAGAGGCAATGGCGGTTGGTTTGTTTATTTATTTTAGTTGTTACTTGTTGTTGTTTTCATTGGTAATCTTAGCCTGCAACAGGAACAGGTCATTTGGGGCTCTCAAACCAGAACTAATTGGTGTCAGCAGCTATGGGGCACCTGACCTCATCTGGCTGCTGGAAAACAACACCACAAACCCATCCTGACCGCAGGAGGTGGTGAGCAAATCGGGGGACAAACCTCAGGAGATGATATAATCAACAGACAGACGTGTCTTCTGTCCCTGCAGGCTGATTGTCAAAGTCTTCCCACACCAACTGTTGGGGAGGATGAAATAGGAAAGCCTTACAAATATGATTACCTGGTAAAAGATGCTGAGAATATGGAAACTATGAGCGAGATTGAAATGAAGACAAGCTCTGAGATACCAAACCCCAGGTACTGAACAACTGGAAAACAATGGTGTGGCCACTGAAGGGAATCCCTTTTGATTAAACAATCCCCTCTGCTTGCAGACAGCTCCAAGGGTCAGAGCAGACCCTACCAACTTGGCAAAGGGTCCAAAAAGCAGTTTTTAGAGTTTAAAATATAACGCCGTATGGTAATGCAATGACTCTCACAGGCTGTATGTAAATGCTGTAGGATTTGTAACTTGTTCTAGATTGGTTAGTGAAAATTAGAATATTCAGCACAGAAGATGATTTATTGCATTGTAAACGGCAACCACAGTATTCTAGTATTATTCAATCCTCTTTCTTCTCTGTCTCTCACCTCTCTGCCCTGCTCTGAGCTGTCTGGCAGCTCCCAGCAGCTCCCCTACACCCACACCTTTCACAATAAACCTCATGCTCTAAGACCTAACTCCAGAGATCTCTCGTCTCTGTCCCAACCATCTGAAACAAAACCCACCAAATACCGCAGACGGAAATACTACACCAACAATCGCACCAGGTGTGTGCACCTCATGCCTTTGGAATTTTGAGGAGCAAGGGGTTCCAAGGGTGGCAGGCAGCAATGACTCCCTGCAAGGTGGGGCTGGGCCAGGCGGGTTTGGGGTGCAGTGATGTTTGGCAGCCTGGCCAGCAGCGCTTGCTAACTTTTCTGCAGAAGCTGCGGAGTAGGAGTGCCAAGCGGCACAGGTCTGGCTGGCAGCCCTGGGATCCTGCCTTCCAGGGGAGCTGCTCTCCAGCTGGGCCAGAGCCAAGCGGCTGCCTGGGGAAGCTGGAACGTGGAATCAAAGAATCACAGAATGTTTTGGGCTGGAAGGGACCGTAAAGAATATCAAGTTCCAGCCCCCTGCCACGGGCAGGGACACCTTCCACTAGCCCGGGTTGCTCCAGAGCCCATCCGACCTGGTTTTGAACACTTCCAGGGATGGGGCAGCCACAGCTTCTCTGGGCAGCCTGTTCCAGTGCCTCACCATCCTCAGAGTAAAAAGTTTCTTCCAAATTTCTAATCTAGCCCTGCCCTCTGTCAGTTTGAAGCCATTCCCCATTGTCCTGTCACTCCATGGCCTTTTCGAAAGTTCATCTACCGCTTAACCTCTGGGCTTGCAGTGGTCAGTAGATGTCCAGCTCAGCTGAGGGTGTTGGTGACCATACAGTAGCATTTCTTGTTTAGGAAAACTTTTGTGAAACACTGTACGGAGCTCTATAAAGATTGTGAGACTTCCCATGTAACGGGAAGGGGAAAGCTCAAGCCAAGGTGCAGCAGCCTCGTTTCTTAGTCTGGGTGGTCAGACATGGCTTTGTGCACCCGAGGGCTGCTTGCCTCAATTTCACACTGCTACAAGGTTAGAGGGCTGGTGTCTGAAGTGGGGACCACACAATTATTTAGGTTGGAAAAGCCCTTTAACATCTCTGAGTCCAAATTTTCTTCCAGCTCTGCCAAGCCACCACTAACCCATGTCCCCAAGTGCCACATCCACACATCAATTAAATCCCTTCAGGGATGGGGACTCCACCACTGCCCTGGGCAGCCTTCTCCAGGGCTTGACAACCCTTTCTGTGAAGGCATTTTTCCTGATATCCAAACTAAACCTCCCCTGGTGCAACTGGAGGCTGTTTCCTCTTGTCCTGTCTCTTGAAAAGAGACTGATGTGATGCTTTGCGAGGCAGCACCTGATTTAAAGGGGTGCAGGAACCCCTGCAGCAGCAGAATGCTCTTCCTGCTCTATGCTAACCCATATCAGCTTTCCCTTGGCTTTTGGCAATCACCCTGAGTGGGACAGGAACCAAGCACAGAGCACAGTGGTGGTAGCTCCAAGTTTGTATCTTTGCATTTCTTGTATTACCAAAGTGTGGGGGGAAAATCTCCTTTCTGAATTGCAGAGGAGCTGGAACAGAGCTCTGCTGTCCTGATGGCACATTGGAGGGTTGAGATTTTCGGGTATTTCCTTTGCACGTTTTCCTCATCCCCAACATAATTTCCCACGAGCACGTGCTGGGCCTTCGCCAACTCCTTTGTCTTTCATCTCGGAGCTTTTCTTTTAGGGGCACTGGGACAGCTGGGGGAGAGAAGACAATCCTGGCTGCGGCAGGGAAGTGTCACGGCTTGGCAGGCGCCGAAGCCGAATCCCAGCTCTGAGCCTCGCTCCTGCAGCTCTCGCCCAACCTGGGAGTGGGAAGACACAAGCTCGCCTTGTGCCTCCTCGAAGAGAGGGAGCAGATGCTCTTCCTGCCCCTCCGGGATGCGTCGCAGAGCAAGGAGCAAAGCCAACTCCACGACTCCGTTTCTCTCCGCCAGGCCTGCGAGATGGATTCAGCCATGGCAGCGTCAGGAATTGCTGTCAGGTCTAGGGGATGGATGGGGATGTTTGTCACCTCCAGAGCTCGTAGCTCAGCTTGCCCCAGCAGAATCATCCGTGTGCCATCGGCGTACCTGGGATTTCGGGAGGGGATGCAGCCATGGATCTGTCTCCTGACACCACTCTAGATTCTTCCCTGCCTGCCTGCAAGGTTAAACTGGGAATAATCCTCGGGAAAATGGTTCACTCTGTGGTGGCTCCTCAAACCTTGGCCGAAGCACCGCGTGGCTTGGGGAAACCTCTCCAATAATCTCTGCGAGATGCACTGACCTCCCCAGCCAGCAGTGACCTGCTGTTGTGCTGTCCCCCAGCCAAAACTGCTGTGGGTTTGACCTTCAGAGCCTTTCCCGTCCTTTCTGGAGAAGTTTGGAGAAAATAAGGAAGAAAACCAACAAGAGCAGGGTAGATTTTGATGGAAGCTGGGGCTGTGCTCTTCCCTGAGCATTCAAGCAGCTCTACAAGGTCTCAACACTGCTTTTCCATGGCTAAACTAAGGTGTGACAATGAATTCACAGCTCTGCCAAGCCCTGACCCAGCTGAGCACTTGCCCAGGTGAGGACAGGACTTGGACAGCTCAAAGCCTATTGAATGCACCTTTGGGCTCGAGCACATCTGTAAAGCCTTGCTGGAGGTGGACAGGTGCCCAACACTGAGACTCCAGGGCAGGGATTGCTCAGGAAGGAGCTCAAATAATAGGAAAACAATGATTAAAAGCTGCCTGTTCATTGCAGCCTCTCTGGAAACACAAAAGATGTGTTTGGGGAGAAAGGACAAAATGAAAGGGGCAGAACAATAAACTATTTCAAGCCTCTCAGAACATATTTAAAGCAAGAGAAAGAGAAAGAAAAAAAGACTTAAATTTCTGAAGCAGCACTTGAGTGCATTTTTTTCTGCAGCTGGTTGATGTATCACCTTCCTTATTGATTTTTTTTTCCTTTGCACTGAAAATATACATTATCTTCCAATCCTTCTTCAGTGAAGTAAATCTAAAATGAAAACAAACTACACGTTTGGCCAACCCTGCCTTAAAATTACACATCAAGAACATTTCCAGTGACAAATACTTTCAAGGCAAACAAACTGAAGAGAAATTAAAAAATCTCTGTGGGGCATAAATATGTAATTACACTCACACAGGGAGCATTTTATCAGGTAAACCATCCTACTTTGTTAATTGAAATGCTGCAGCACAAGGTTTTTTGACAAAGGGGCTGAATATGCATGCATATTTCTCACTGCTGCTGTTCCATTTCTCTCTTTCCTTTCCCTGTGTGCTCCAGCGATGGGGTAGTGATCACTCCTGCTTTCTTTGTTCAAATATTCTCATTTCTGCCACCTCCACTTAATTCTGGCAGGGAAAGTTCTCTTTTCACTGGAGGCACAGGATTGTGGGGGGTTTTGTTGACTTGAAAAAGAAACCAAACCAAGCCCTGGAAAACCAGAAACCAAGTGTTTTTTCTTAAATTAAATTCTCCAGAAACAACAAAGCGCTGAGAATTAAAAAATAAAGCAGACAGAATAAAAAGAACTGCAGGAAGTAGGTGCAGCTGTGTTGACCTAATCCCACTAAAATCAGGACGAGGAGAAATTATGGGAGTTGATGGGAGCAAGGCTGAAGTTTGGGACTGAAGAGGTTTGAGGTGCAGATCCCAAGCCTTTGTTACAGAAGCATTTGTCAGTGTTTAGTGGCCATGGGCAGCAGTCAGTGAAATATTTACAGCACAATCCCTTCCAAGAAGCGTGGCTGCTGGCAGGGCATTTAATTGTCTAAAAGCAAGCTGCAGTGCCAGCTGTGGGTTGCTCACCCATCTGCGAGGGCTCTGCCCTGCCAGTTCTCCTTCTCTGGCCGAGAAGGAAGCAGGGAATATCCTCCCTGGAAGGAGGGGTGGCCCCGTGCACAGAGCAGCGCCCAAAGCTTGCTTGGCGGTGGTGACAGCGGTGACAACAATGAGACTGAGAACACACAGTGCCCAGGCATCCTTCAAGGGAGGAATTTGGGATTCTGGGATGTCAGCACCTCTTCTCCCTGCGCTTGGGTGGAGAAGAATAAGTTCCCTCTCACAACCCATTGCCTGCTGGGGTCGTTCTCTGCATTTTCTCCCCCTCTGGTGTGCAGTACAGAAGGTGCCCCAGTTGCACAGCCTTTAGCCACCATCACGTGGGGAAGCTAAGAAAGCCTTCAGAGCTTTTCTTAATTAGTTCTGTGTGCTCCATATTTCCTTTCTGCCTCGTGCCCATCTCTTATTCCCTGCATATATCCTTCTCTTTCACCGTATTGTCCCACAAGTATAATCTTCACTCCATTTCCAGTCCTTTTTCCCGGCTCTGCTGGTTTGTTGAGAACAAAAGAAGATTGTCTGGAGTAAAGATTGGCTGAAGTTTCCAGGGGAGAGGGGCATTACCATGCCATGTACCTCTCCAGGTAAGTTATGTTAAAAGCCCGTGGACATGTAAACCTCTGCAAAACATTCTCAAATGGCCAAATTTTGTTCCAGTGATCTCTTGTCTGTCTCTGCTTCCTTCGTTTGGCTTTACAACGTAACAACACTCACAGGAGGGATGTGATTGAACAGCCAGGGAATGTGAGTTATGTAGAAACTAAACCACTGTGGTTGAAGACCAAGAAGCTGCCAGCACTCAGAAGTCTCCTGTTTTCTCTCTGACTCTGAATCTTGAATAATTTTACACAAGAAGGATCAGGTTTGGTATACAACATGTGAAAAACCTGGTGTGGTGTAACAGAATATTTTAACCACTAGTGTGTCCTTTCCCTTTTATTTTTGATAGAGTAGATCCCCCCTTTTTCCTCGCTAGAAGAACCCATGGGAGAATCCCCCCAGTGCTCTGCAAGGCCTGGGTGGCCACGGAAGTGCCCAGCCGCTGAAATACAGGTTCTATGAAGATTTTCAGGTGGAAACTGGAGCATCCAGAGAATTTCATTATCTTGAGAATTAAGCACCAACTTGGCAGGGATTTTAACCCAGACATCCCAGTCCACACGTGGTTCTAGGTTTTGGTATTTTATCCTCGGTCTGTTTTGTTAGGCAAATGCTTTTGGCAATAGAACATTTGCTATATTCTTCAATATCCCTGGCTGGCTCGTGTCCCTCCTGAGTCACATTCACAGGGACACTTCCCCATCTTTTTCTCTCCCTTGCCTTTTGAGCTGTAGGGTGGTTGTTTGCTCAATAAACAATGTTTGAAGTTGGCAGTCTCCAGGTATCTGTGTTGACTGAAACCGCTGGGCTGTGTCAGAGAGAGCAAACAGAGCAGCTTGGTCGGTACTGCCATGGTTCATGTGAAGCCCTCAAACACGGCTGGGGAGGATTCCCCTGGTGACAGATCAGGGGATGCCTGAAAGAGTTTGACACTCCATTACTTTTCAGTTTTATTACCATTATTTTCCTGAAATACAAGAATAGCTTACCTGTGTTTATACAGAAAGCAGATAAGGCAGCTTGCATCAATTTGGCTTGGAAAGCTGGTTATTCCAACATTCAGCTCTAATTCTTCACTTTGTGTTCTCACTGGAACATCTTTCTTGGGCATTTCTGTATCTCAGAGGATCTGCAGAGCAGAGCAGCCACAGCTCCCAGTGCTGAATTATCAGAGATGGGAGAGCAGCTGTAAAGCTTTATTGAAGAGCAATTCTCTGACACTGTGGTTTTGTTTATAATTTAAAAAAACAACCTGGGATCGTGTTCCATCTGTAGTCTTGCCATGACAAGATCAGACAGGTTGGACAGAAATTACCCAAGGTTTGATTGTTAACTTTTCCTTACATTTTGGTAAAAATACTGTGCTTTTGCATTTCGTGCTTGGGCTTTTTGTCATTTTTAGTGGCTGGATCTATGTTTGTTTCAGTGCCTGCCTTTTCTTCCTCCTAAGTGAATGAATAAATCCTGTCTGGTTTTGCTGAGAGCTGAAACTCCTGCTCCTGCTGCTGTGTAGGGCATTCCATTAATCCAAACTGTGATGCCAACTAAAAGTGCACCTGCCTGTGGTGCCTTTAAAATCCCTCAGTGGTTTTATAAAGCAGATGATGACACCAGGAGAGTGTTTGCCAAACTCAGATTTAGTCTGTGGTGCAGTTGTAGCTGGATGCAGTGTTGAGATACTGGTTGGAATCATTCTATTTCCTGGTAAAGCTGCTGTGACCCTTGTGAAATGTTACAGGAACACCTCAGAAAATGGAATATTGATTTCCCATCTTTTTTTTAAATACTAGAATTCATTTATAAGACGTTGTCTTGCTATTTCAATTAGTTGTTTTTTGTTTGGTTGTTTGGGTTTTTTTTAATTTCGTTTGCATTTTTCACCATAACAGACCACCCAATTATCTTCTTATTTTACTGTCTTATATGCTGCAGTCCAGAAGTGGATGGAGGCAGCAAGATTTGGGATGGTTCCATGGTAAAATAGGCTGCAGGGAGAATTCCTGTCAGCTGGGTTTTGTGGACAAGGTCACAGATTGGGCAATGGGCAGAAGGTCCTGACCATGGGGTTTTGCCATAAAAGCACAAGAGGAAGAGCTACAGCTGATGGAGAGCAGAAGGAAAAAGCCGTTTGTGTGAGCATCACACTGGACTGGTTGGATAAAACCCCCATTTCTTCTCCTCTCCAGAATCAGTAGAGACATTTCTTCAGTAGAAGTGCAGAGGGAGCTGAGGAAATCTCCAGACTGTTTGCTGGCTTGCAACATCCAGCACTTCTTTGTAGGAAAAGAGGAAACCACCTCAAGTTTCACCAGCAGAGGTTTAGATTGGATATTAGGGGAATATTTCTTCACTGAAAGGGATGTCCAGCCCTGGCAATGGTGGAGTCCCCATCCCTGGAAGGATTGGAAAGCCATGTGGATGTGGCACCTGGGGACATGGCAGTGCTGGGGGAATGGCCGGACTTGGTATTCTTGGAAGTCTTCTCTGACCTTAACAATTCCATGGTTCCGCTGAATCCTGGAAGAGCTGGTCACCCCAGCAGCACGGCATGTGCTCTGCACATCTCAAGGATTCAGTCTCTTTTTGCTTCCTGGTCTTGCAGACAAACTTTTTTGCTGAACAATGTAGACATCAGCTTTGAAGGGAACACAGAACCCCAGCCCCTTCACGAACAAATCCAGCATCACTCTAAACCCGTGCATTTCCTTGGCCCTGCAGCATCTGTCAAAGAGCTGCTTCAGCACCTCAGTGCTTGGGAGCTGTGACTTCCACCCTCACACTATTTGGCTTGTTCTGATATATTCTTGTGCTAATGCCAGTTTTCTGTCTGAGTTTTCTGTTTCTTTCTTCTTCGCTTTGTTGTGCTTGCTTCCCTGCCATATTTCTACAGGGAAAGCCCAACATTTTTGCGTCTTCTCTTGGAAGATTGAAATTCCCATCTCCCTGACTTTTCTGTACTTGTTGAGATGGGAGGATCTTTCCTGAATGAGGCACTGCTCAAACCCTGGAGATGGTCAGTGATACTTCCCCAACTTCACTGGGTATATCTGGACAGATAAACCTTAGGACTTCACTTGGCTTTTCCCCTGCCACAGGATACTGGGGTCCTGCAGTCACCCTGGTGATACATCTCCCAGTTTTTGGGTCTGTTTTTTGTCAGCTAAGGGGCCTTTATTAAATGGACTTTCTTATATTAATCTTACACCTGTGATCCTGATATCGTCATCGTGTTTCCACAGGATTTCCATTTGTCCTAAATGTCTCTCAACCTCATATTTCAGCAAGCTGGATTTGTATCCTCCCACATTTCTCCCTCCTTTGAAGAAATAGCTTTCCATTTCTCTTTACACTCAGATAAACATTTGATGCTTCATTTGACTTGGACTCCTTTTCCTGGGCAAAACCTGGAGTCTCTCTGTGAGGGCGGTTAATGTGATGTGTCAGTGCAAAGAAATGTCCTTGCTTAGCCATCTCTGCAAGGACTTACCTGCTTGAGCTCTGCAATTATGTGATTTTAATTGGCTTTTAATTTGCCAAGATTATATAATATACTTAAATGAAAACCACAAAGGTGTTGTTAATAGACAAGTTAGAAACAAAATTATAAGTGACTGAATTGCTCCTCAGCTCATACAGGCAAATTCACATTTTCTTTCCCACATATTTAATATGAAATACGCCAAAAAGTTCATGATTAGGAAATAATAAGGGTTTAAAACCTATATTGCAAAAAATACATTTCTGTGGCTCTGGAGGTCGTAAACATGCTTTCCATGTTGAGCTGTATGTTGCGTTTATGCTGATTTAATCATTCATTAAACATTAGTAAGAGGCCAATTACGCTGTTCAAGAATAAGATGTTTTACGAGAAAATGACAAAAAGATACATGTAATCATTGAAATGCCAGTTTACAATCAGATAGGATGGGAAATAATCCCTTTAGCAAGCTTAAGCTTTTACATATTAATGGAAACATTGGGGAGAGTGGGAAGAGGGCTTTAACAGCCTCACGGCCTCCCGCCCTGATGGGGAAGTGAGAGCTCGCGGTGCTCCGGACAGAGATTTCACAACTTTCATTCTGTGGCACAGACACCTTGGGACACGGGCCCTTCAAGGGCCCTACCTGGAGTTAGCAAGTCTGTGTCTACATGTTGAGCATAAACATAGACAAAAAGGGGCTGGAAATATAATTCTGGCTCTTCAGAGAGATCATGGAATCCCAGAATGGTTTGGGTTGGAAGGGAGCTTAAAGCTCATCTCATTCCAACCCCTTGCCTGGAGCAAGGACACCTTCCACTATCCCAGCTTGCTCCAAGCCCTGTCCAACCTGGCTTTGGACACTCCCAGGGGTGGGGCAGCCACAGCTTCTCTGGGCACCTGTGCCAGGGCCTCACCACCCTCAAACTCAAGATTTTTTTCCTAATATCCAATCTAAACCTGGTGTTTCTGAGTGTGAAGCCATTCCCCCTTGTCCTGTGACTCCATTGTCTTGTCCAAAGTCCCTCTCCATCTCTCTTGGAACCCCTTTAGGCACTGGAAGGAGCTCTACAATCTCCTCTGAACCTTCTTTTCTCCATGATGAACAACACCAACTCTCTCAGCCTTTCCTCACAGGAGAGGATTCCATCCCTCCGATCATCCTCATGGCCTCCTCTGGACTCACTCCAAGGTGGGATATTCTGGGGAGCAAAGAGAGTAAGACCCACTGGGATATTTGCATACTTATGTTTTAAAGGTCCACATCAAGCCCTTCATGGAAAAGGGAGGATGGATGGAGGACATTTCCATAAAGTCATACCCGGGAAGCCACAGCTGCTGGAGAAGCAGGGAGGGACAGAAACTCATTTTCCCTCCTGTTTTCCAGTACAAGGCTTAGGGACACCAGGAAAGACTGTTGAGTCATAGGTGCAAAATAAACAGGAAAGAGTTGCTCTTTTTTCACACAGAGCTGTGAAGGGGTGACACTCCTTGCTGCAGTATTTGGTGGATGCTCTGAGTTTGCCGAAGTTCAAAAAACCAGCACACAAATCTACGGAAAGAAAGTTGTTTGGGAGCTGTTAAGCACCACGTTCATCTTGCCCTGAGAGTTTCTCAGCTGCAAGGTTTTGTGCACTGGGAAAATGTGCAGTGGGAAGAAGGCAAGATCCAACAAACCATGACTGCGTTGCTGAAAGAGCTGAAACCGCCTTGGTGTGCATGAGGTGAAAACCAAAAGGATGACAAAAGGCAAAATAACTCCACAGGCAAGCTAAAAAAAAAAAAGAAGAAAACAAGACAATTTTTAATTTTAATGTCCTCATGAATTGTACTCCAAAATCTCTCACCTTTGAATTGCTCTGGGTACTTCATGTGTTTGAAAGTCTCACAGTTCCCAGGTTTCCTCTAGGATTTGAGTTATCCTGTCTTTTGCTCTAAGTACATTTGGACTGAAGGCTGAGATAGGGTTTGGCAGAGAAAATCCATCACGATTTGCGCAAACACTCCATCCTTATGAAAAATTAGGGCAGGAAACCCAAAGGTTAGGCAAACTTGTTTGCAATGAAGAAAATCACAGAATATGAAAGTCCCTTGCATTCCAAGTGAACAAAGAAATTACACCTTCCATGCTCATTTAACCAAGAGAGAATAACTAAGGATGTGTTCTGTTAATGGACGTGGGACCAAGATATGCTGGGGCAACAAGAGAAAAAGCCAGGGAAGACCCAGGTGAGCGGAAGATGAGCTCCAGATAAACCCCAGCCAAACGTTGCTCCATCTTTCCAGAGCCATGCCAAGCCTTGATGTTCTCCGACTGCTCTGCTGACTCCTACATCTGGCTGCCCAAAACACACAGCCCCCTTTTCCCAAATCCAGTTGGTCAGCTGTCCCCGTTGCCATGCCGGCCTCTGGGCAACGGACCCAAGCCATGCTGTTGAGAGGGAGAAAAATGTATTCCAGCGATAATATTGAAGGGTTGCAGCTGCCAAACACACTGTGTCTGTGGAAACACCTGTTGAGTGGCTGTTGCAGTGGGAAGAGCAAGATGAAGAAAGACAGCTGTAAAAGTGCCAGCAGCAGTAGGAAGCTCTGCTAAGACTGCTTTGTGCCAGTTAGAGATGTGCCAAATTATTTGGCTGCATTTCAAATATCTGGGTGTCCACTACATTTGCCAGCTCACGCTCCCAGGGAATACTTCAGCATTAACACCGCCACTGCCACGCTCCCGCTGCTCTCCCACTTTAATTTCAGCCTTTAGGTTTCCGTGCTTCTTTTATTCCTGGGTCCTTCTAGAGCAAAGGAAAGTCCAGGACTGCAGTGCAGAGCCCGAAATAAGGGCTGGGATCTGCAGCTGGTGGGAAGACAAAGCAGCACTGTAAAGGTTTTTGGCAATTGGCTTTTGAGATCTGATGGGTTATTTTGTGGGCCTCCTGTTGTTGTTGTGGTTTTTTCCAGAGAATAATAGTTTTATCTTTTACAAACAGTTAGCTAACCTTCACACTTCTCCTGCCTGTCCATCTAGAAATCCTTGGAGCTGCAGAGCTCAGGTTTGGGAAGTTTACAGTGATGAAATTTGGAAGTTTAGATGGGCTGGACGGGTGGCAAAGGTGGAAATACAATGGCAAAATGCTACAGGGAAATATTCCAAATATTTATAGATGTGGCACTTGGGAACATGGGCTAGCAATGGGCTTGGCAGTGCTGGGGGAATGGTTTGACTTGATTTAAAGGTTTTTGCAGCTTAAATAATTCCATGTGTCTATGAATTCAAAGCTCTTTCTGTAGAAACAAGGAATGAAGAGTGAGTTGTAGAGTAAGAAGAATCTGGTTTAGATAATCTTCCTCCTGAAGTGCCCAGAGAGTTCAGGTTCATGTGCAGGACATCCTCCCAGTTCTTCCTGACTTTCCTTTAAGACAACCTCCACTACCAAAGCCCTGAAAAAACATCACAGTGCAGATCCTTCCCTTGTCCACAGTGAGACTTAGGGGTATGCCCAAAGTTAAGTTTGTCTTTTTAGGCATTTTGAAAGCTAAAATAAGCTACTAAATCTCAAAGAATTAAATTATTGCTCAAATAATTCCTGTTAACTCTCCTAACTCCTCACCTTGCTCTCGTGATATCCCAGGCAGGCCAGGAGACTCTGGAATTACAGAGCACTGCTGTGCCTGTGCAGCTGCAGCAGCTTCACTGCTTTTCTATTTGACACAATCATCTATTGTCATGATTTCTGTAAATTCCCAAATCCTAAGAATGATCAAAAACTCCCCTGGACCAAGGAGATAATACTTTTCTCAGGGATCTTTCTTTCTTCCCAGGAAGGTTTATCTGTTAAGTGTTTGTGGGAAACAATTCATCTTCTTCTGTTTAGTTATGAATATTTCCAAGCCAGCCTTATCCATGGCAGTTGATTTGCCCTGGAGGTGGTATTTCCCTGGGAGGTATCATTGCTTTGCTGGTTGCAGACAGAGATGGAAAGGTCTGAAGTCCCAAAAAACCAGAATTGTAGCATCCTACCCCTTTTGTGTGCCTTCGCTCACCTCGTGGCAGCACTTCTGGGGCAGAGATTCACTACTGTGGGTTTTTCTTTGGTTGGTTTTTTTTTCTTTGTTTTTGGGTTTTTTTTTGGAGGGGGGTTTGTTGTTGTTTGGTTTGGTTTTGTTTTTGAGGTTTTTTGGGGTTTTTATTGGGTTTTTTGTGATTTTTTTGTTTGTTTGTTTGGGGTTTTTTGTGGATTTTTTTTTTTGGGGGGTTTCTTTGTTTTTGGGTTTTTTTTTCACAAAATAGGATCCTCTGGGACTAACTGTGATGAGTATAACAATGTCTAAACCAAAAGCCTTTCCCACCCCTTCCCTCAGAACATGACCTTTCTTGAGAATAAAACTCATTTATTGCAGGAACACAAGTCTGTGCTTTTTGAAAGAGAGAGAAAATATCATACCTTTCAAATTGGAACAAGACCAGCCGTGCCCAGGACAATTTCTCTTTCCCTTTTGAGCTAATTTTCCAAGCCCCTTTGCTTTAATTCCAGATTTCTTTTTCCAGACCCCAGTTCACCTGTTCTTCTCCTGTATTGTTTAGGCCAGGATCACTATTTGTATGCCTGACTTATTCTGATTTTACCTGCAGGTGAAGGTCAAAGAGCCAGTGGTTGTACTTCAATAGGGTTTGCAAGATTCCTTGGTTAATCTTTCTTCCAAGATAATGGAAGATATTTTTTGGAAGTTTCTCAGAAATCCCTGCCGCTCTGTTCCTGTCTCTGTGCTAGCCAGTGAGGGAAGGACAGAACTATTTTCCCCTGAACTTCCAAATGTCCAGCGGAATCACAAAGCTCCATCCTCTTGAAACCCCTCTGCCTGGATCTCACAAATAATGATAAAAGACTCTGCCTGTTGTCTTGGCCACGTCAAACTTCTCTTCAGACAACCAGAAAATTCATCTTTCCTGTTAATCTTCTTGACTTTGTTGCCAGAGTCATGGGTTATGGTCTGTTCATCCTGAGAAAATGTTATCCGAGTCAATATTTAGACAGAATAAGCCTTAATCACAACATAGTTATGCTTCATTAAAGAGGTTTTCCATTTGCTTCGTTTGGGAAATAATGCAGGATGTATCAGAAGCAAACAAATGGGGTAATTTCCTATTCGTGCAACCCTTTCTTTCTTTTCTTCCACAGAAATAAAGGACTAATTACTTGTGCAGAAGCCTCTCTTTTCTTCCTGCAGAGGAGGCAGAGGGATGTTTTCCTCACCCTCACCAGTGTAGATCTGCTGCTTGGGTGGTGCCCAGCTCCTCCCACTGCTGGCACTCAGACCCAGAACAACGCCTGTTGTCCTCTTAACCATCCCAAAAATGTGCCACCCAAAAATGGTGTTCAACCCTGACCCCTCTCTGGTCATGCAGACCATTCTGAACGATCTCCTGTCAGGAGGAGTCCCAACCCTGGTGGGAACCATGAGCGTAGGTCCCATCTCACCTTCCGAAGGGAAACACCCAGGGAAGGGTCACAGAATCCTTTAGGTTGGAGAAGACCTCCAAGATCATCGACTCAGCTTTTGGTTACCGCCTTGATGCCTTAAACAGGCTGGTAAAAATATGAAGCAGACACAGCAGTACAGGGAAAAGGGAATTTACCTCAGTTTAATAGGATCCTAGGTGCCCAGACTCATCAAAGGTGGAAAACGCCATGGAGCGAACGACGAGCCGGAACCCCCAGTACAACGTGTACCGGATTTTTATGGACTTCACAAAATTAGCATAGCTACTTAAAATCCCCCAATAAGAAACTTAATAAATGAATAATTGCCCCCTATTCTAATGAACCTCCCCCCCCAAATGAGACTACAGCCTAGTTTACAAAAATATGTTCCAAGAGAGAACAGGTTGGAGCCTCTAGTTCTGAGAGAATATGAATGTTTGGTCTTCCTCTCTTTGCAGGATCCCAAACTAAGCTAAATATCAGACTACAAGGGTTGTAAACATGTGGGGATAAAGTACAAGGAGTGTCTGTGCAGGGTACAAGGAGTGTGAATAGAGGGTAACAGGGAAGGGAAAGGGTATAAAAATATATTAAAAGGGTATAAAAAGAAAATACAAAAATCACCAGCATCACCTGGCCAACCAAACCGTGGCACTGAGTGCCACGTCCTGTCCCTTGAACACTTCAGGGATGGCGACTCCACCACCCCCCCTCCCTGGGCAGCCCCTTCCAATGCTTGGAAACCTTTCCAAGGAAGAAAGCCACATTTTCATCCTCTCCCTGACACCCCCCCTGTCCTCAGGGCTCATCCGCTGCCTTTGGCCCCATGACAGAACCGCAGGGGCACAGAAATAGATGGAGGGGCTGAGGTTCCTGGAGGCAGCGGATCCTTTTCCAGCTGGGCACGGGCTAAAGGATGGAATATGTCGGGCACAAAGGTCTAGAGTAGAGTGTGGGCACGGCGGGTTTGGCCTCACAGCCCCTCCACACAGCCCCGTGGCCCTACTTCCACAGCACCTGACCCCCCAGCTGTCCTCAGTGTGTTTCTTTATCCTGGCAAGGTAAAAAAGTGCTTTTGTCTCTGCGTTGTGCAGAGAAACCTGTGCACAGTGGCTCACCCATGGCAGACAAGAATGATGCTGCCATGTCTCCCACGGCCTGGGGGAGAAATCACAGCATTTCCTGCCTTCTGGAATTAGGAAAAGAGGCTGCAGATCCTTCTTCGCTTGCTGTTACACCCATGAGCCCAGAGCACACCAACAGGGGAGGTCGCAGGGGAGCTGCTGGTGGAGAGAGGCCAAGCAGTGCAAGTCTGTCCCTTTCTCCAGGGCATGCAGGAGCAGATGATTTTTCCTGCAGTGCTCACTAAAAAAAGACAATATTTCTTTCATCTCTTTCCTGAGCAAAGGCCAATGCTGAGCCTAGCAGATTATTCAATAACATCCCATAAAAATATTAAACTTCTATATCGGAACCAAATTAAAATTGTATTTCATGATGTGAACAAAGGTACCCAAGTCGATTTCGTCTCACTCTCCCTCCTTTTTCAAATTTAATATCACATAGAAGAGAGAAATGAAATCTGTATTTAAATGGCTGTGGAACATTGTGCATTTAAAGTGCACAGCAAGTCACTCCCTAAAGCACTCCATATGATATGTAAATCTTTTGATCTTTCACAAAATGCATGATTTCCATAAAGAATAATGAGTACTAGCTTGGGAAGTACAATATTGACTGTCACTGTACTGCACTTAGCCACAATTATTATTTGCATGGCTTTTGCAACATAACTGGAGGGAAGAGTCCTGTGAATATTTTTAATGCATTCTAATAGCTACTAAAAGAGATTTTATTTTATAATAGATGCATTCTTTCTTTTGGGTCTACAAGCATTTTTTTTTTTCAATTTATTCATTACCTTTTTTTTGCTCTTTATAAGGAAGCATCTATGGGGAAAAGCAGAGGAGCACACGAGCCCTGAGAAAAGAAACAATTGACATCCTGCCCTGCCATGAGCTGCAGGAAAGCAGAGGAATCAACAATAACATTTATTTATTCTTTAAGCCAATGGGTAAAGTTTAACTTGATAAATGGTCTTAGATACGATCTGTGTGAGATGAGAAGACTGCAAGCTCACGGTGCAGGAAAGAGAGGCAGGAAAAAGAACTATCACAAGCACCACATTAAATAAAGGAAAATTTAAGAAATAACTTACTACACCTCTGCCTTGTTGTTCCCTTCCTGAAGGTTTTGACATCTCTCTGAAGGTCTGTTCCAAGCAACTCAATGAATTTTTTACTTGCAATACGACAAAACCCAGAAACTGCAGAGCGAGGTTAGGGTTGGTTTAACTGGCAGGGAGAAGGTCAGTGCTTCCATGAAATGGGCACGGAGAGCTCTGTCGTTCTTGGGTTGGGTAAGAAAAGGCAGATTATTGAAGATGGACATTTTTCATAATGCAGGAGTGGTTGAGTGGTCCAAAGAGACACTCAGTGGAGCCAAATGCTGTTTCAGGATTGACTCCTCGGGGAGATGAATGTCCACTGAAGTGACACACTGTGTGTGGGCTCAGACACTGCCCCCAGCTCCTCTTTGGGGCACAGCTCACCCAGCAGGACAGACTTACAGCTGAAAAGCATCACTCACTCAGAAATCCAGCCCAAGGTGGGTCTGAGTCCCTGGTGACCACTTGGTGCAGAGGACAGACCTCCCCTGGCATCGGGCAGCAGTGATTCCTGCTGTTTGCACTGCTCTGGTCTCAAGGTCCAGCCTGCAATGAGGAAGTGAGGTTTTGTCTTTTTGTGCCTCAGTTTCTCTGAGCGTAAATTAGTCACAACGCCATTTTCTGTCTTTATAAAAGCACTTTGAGGGCCAGGGAAGAACTTGTTGTAATCAGTGGTGTAGACAGGTGAACTGAGCTGAACTGCAATAGGAAATTGGTCTTCTGATTCGAAGCTTCAGGAGAACAGGGTGGGAGCAGACACTTTGTGAGCTCACTGCAGAATCAAAACCCATTTTCACTGAAACAGGATTTGTGATTTTTTTTTCAATGTATTCCAGCTTCATCCCAATCTAGAAGGAATTTAGAACTTGAAAACTTAGTTCTGTCCATGGCAAGGAGTCATCAAAATCCATTTCTCTGTTTGACTACTTGGTTCAAACTGTGACACATCACTGAGAGACACTGTTCCCATTTTTTCATCGCTCTTATCCTTGAAGATTTGACTCCTGCTCAGAACTGATCATTCAGTTCCTCTTTAAAGGGCTAATAACGCAGAGGATGGCTTAGATCTCATGAACTGAGAACATTCTTTCTGGTTTATTTCCTGGTGCTATTTTATTATTATATATTACATGCTATTTATTGCCCTACTTTTTCTGAAATAATTTTTAGTTTCCCACCTTAGGAATATTGCTCCATGCACAAACTCATCATTATGGGTAAGAAAAAGGCAAAAAAACTTGGGTTAAATGGCCTCATTGTTGTGTATAGCACAAGAATCAGATCGCTGATTTTAAGGCTTTCTTCTTTAATTCTGGACCATCAGGATAATTTCAAAGAGAAAAGGATTCCTCTGTGAAAACATTTGTTATAAATAAGCTGCACCAGTTCCCCAAAATCTACTGAACTTGTTTACCTGGTAAGACTTGTAGTAATTTTCCATAACATCCTGCCATTTATTATGCTCTGGAAAGGCACTATAGTGATTTCAAGAGGAGAAAACCAAGAAAGATTATTCATTTCACATCCTCATGCAATTCTTTTGTAGGTGGCTTTCAACAAAGGGTGATATTGGATTACATTCATTTTGGTTCTTAATAAACTAGTAAATCTCCCATTGTTCTATGTTGTCCAATTATAAAAGCAATGAATATGAGACTAAGCACTTCAAGATAACCATAGCTTTAAAGATAGACAAAAAGCTTTATAGATTAGGATCAGAATAAAACTGCCATTTTTGTAGTGTTTTGATGAATAATATTTTGTGAATTAAAGCGTTCTCTCTTAGGAACGTCAATAAATTACTCTTTAAGTAGGGACTGCAGATCTCAGGAAGAGTTTCTGAATATCTGGGATACTGAAAAGGGAAGGAAGTAAATCCTTCCTAGAAGTCATTTCCTTGCTGTCTGAAGAGGTGATTATAAAAGGTTTTTCCTGAGGTCTGTTTCCCTGTAGGAGACATCTGTTGGAATTTTCTTGAACCTTTTCTGTTGCCTTCCCATTTCGGATGTGGTGTCTTTTCAAACATGCTTCTCAGCTACAGTGTGTTTCAATAATTGAATCTTCAGTACTTTCTGAAGGCTCAATTGGCAATAAAAATCAGCATTTTGAAGTCAGGATTTGCTTGTTTTGCTTGGTCCAAAGCAAGGGTTTCCAAAGTTGTCCAAGAAGGTCTCTGGAGGTAGTGAAGAACAACATTGGCAAGTGGTTTAAATACACTGGGCAGGGGCTGGGCCACTGTAGAAAAATTCTGAGCACTGGAAGCTGTGGGGGGAGAAAAAGAGTTGCAAATCACAGCCTTAAATACCACAGAGTGCTCTGTGGGCTTGTGAACTGGGATCACTGCCTTGTTCGACTCCGTAAGAATTCATGAGACATTTACAAAAAGATTTATTAATCTATTAATTGCCAACAGATTCTTTGTCAGCAAATCCTTAATGGAAAGCAGAGCCCTCCACCCCTTTAATCCTCATAATCCTACCTTGTGTGCAACTTCCCAAAATTTGATGTGGAATGGCTTAATAGTGTAAAATTGTCCCTTGGCAGAGAAGGAGCAGTGAGGTGCAGCTCTCTCCAGTGGTGACAAGGGACAAATGTCCCATCCCAGGTGTCTGTAAAACCACAACGAGCAAGGAATGTGCACCACAGGTGTGAGGTAGAGAGGGAAATACATCACCGAGAGATGGAGGAAGAAGCATGTGGACAGATGTGGGGTATGCTTAGATATCTGAGCCCCAGCTTTAAACATCTGTCTTGTCATTGTGAAGGTCCAGCACCCAACCTCTCCCCTTGACTTGGGCTAGGATGAACTTTTGCATCAGGAAACTGCTGCAGCCCCCCAAAAAAGCCTGGCATTCCTGTTTAATGCAGCCTGGGAGGGATGCCATGCTTGGCACACCTGGCAGCAGCATCAGCGGCACAGCTCAGGGGGGAAATGAAGGGTAGATGAGAAAATGCTTCCCTGCTGTCAAACCTCTCCTCACATCCTTCCCCTCTCACTGCTTCCCAGGATTTCAAGCATCTCTGTCTCTTCCCACATGGCTCTTCCATTCGAGAGTGAGCTGCTGGGTAATAATAATTCCTCTGCTCAGGATTGTCAGTCACATCATGGGACCGTGCCTGGAACGGCAATCGCAGTCTTTGATCAGTTCTGCTGAAACAACCTGTTGTCTTTTATAATAACATTTCCATTGGGAATATTCAGATGCTGAGGCTAAAAAGAACCATTTCATAGCACGCACACACAACTACACACGCAGTGACTTTGCATTTTTATCTTTTTGATTTTCCAGTGGGTGTATTTGCCTGGGGTTTTTTTTCTGACCACATCCATCTGCTTCCTAGTTCTTACAAAAGCTAGTTTACATGCAATAATTGCCATTAAAATGTGAAGAGAAAGCTCGTTGCACAAATGCATTGTTTTGCTCCTTTTAAAGCTCACAGAAGCTACAAAACTAGATGAAGCTGACTGATGGATGGGTTTATTTAATTATTACTTTCAGAAGCATGTTCTCTATCTTGCCCATAGCAGGTGCAGGCTGTGACGTGGCATTTGCTCTGGTAATTATGCCGGTTTTTTTTGTAAATAGCAGAACAAGTCAGGATGAAAGATAGCGCTGCCCTCGGGTTGTGGGGAATGATTCAGCTTTCTCTTTACCCAATTTCGAACGATACATTAGAATGATAAGGTCGCTTTGATTCCTGTTGCACCTCCCACCCCCCCACTTGTACTCCTGTGACACGAAACTGGGGAGGGAGAGAGAGAGGGACTGGAGGATGGATATGTGGAAAGGGGGCAATTTCTGATGACTGCAGTTATCTCAGTGAGCGATAGAGCTGATTTGGGGTACCCTGCATTGCAGTGTAGCATTAAAGCACACTGGGATGCTCAATATCTAAGAATCAAAGTGGTTTTTTTAAGCCTAGAGCTTTCCCAGGTGAGGCATTGCAGCTCAGCCACGTGCTCACAGCCCCTCTTGCTCAGGTCTCCTCCAGCATCCTCCATCCTGTGCTTCGTCCCGCTCCTCTTCTGTGTTTGAAGGAGTCTGTTCTCAGAGCTCAGGCCATTCTCCAGCATTCCCATCCCATGATTTTTCCCCTAAGCAAGGAATTAAAAGCAGGGGAAGTGCAGGTGGATGGGTGCATGGAAATTTTTCCCTGAGGGAATGGCAACTAACAAGGAATGCCAAGACAAACATCCCCCCAGTCACCAGGAGATCCTTCCACAGAGAAATGGGATCTCTGAACTGTTCCCTGAGCTGTTCCTCCTGCTGGAGAAGGGTAGGTTTAGATTGAATATTGGGCTTGCAGGCCTCCCAATGGTCTGAGTGATGGGACGATGCAGAACCACAGAATCATGGAATTGTTTATGTTGGAAAATACTTTTAAAATCACCAAGTCCAGCCATTAACCCAGCACTGCAAAGCCCAGCGTTAACCCACGTCCCTGAGTTGTATAAATCCCCAGGCAGCATTTCCAACCTTGGGTGACTAAAAATTTCCATCAAGGCCAACATTTTCAAAGCCAGATAATGACTTTGGGGGCTTCTTTGAACTCTTCACTTTGGTCCCCTTGAAGTGGCTCAGCTGGGCTGCCCAGCGCCACTCACACCCTGGGCAGGCCCTGGGCCCAAAGCCACATTTGGGAGATTCGATATCTTGGCATCTGCACTCTCTGCTGGAGCTGCTGAGAGCTGCCTGATGCTTTATCAGAGGCACTGATGTACTTGCTCTTCACCTTGAAATCAATAGGTATTGATGGGGTTTGGAAGCTGCAGAAGACACAGTCCTGCTGCTGACGGCAGTGTGTCAATTATTGCTCCTGGAAGAGGAACCTTTAGGGAATGTTGGCTCCTCTGCAATGAAATGGGAACAAACCCCATGATTAAAACGTGTGTTGAGTTTATCTAAAATCTTAGCTGAGCAATATAAATGCTCCAATGGAAGGTGCACAGTATGTATATGAATGAAAATCAGTTGATTGTTACCATGCGTCTGTCAAAATTAAAATAAAGTCATTCACAAATCTCAATGTTTTGTGGAGAGGAGGAATTTTTTTTTTTTTAATTAGGATTAAAAATATTATCTACTTAAAACGTGTCCATGCATATAGTTCTGGTACAGCCTATGGCAACACCTATGATTTAAAAATAAAACTGGTTTTTTTCCAAGAAGGAAGTAATTTTGAGTGATAACTAATTTAGATAGTGCTAATTATATTGGTTGGAACTTGCAAGGGAGTCAATGGATAAAAAGTTGATTAAAGCAAAGTTATAAAACAACAATAAAAAACTCTAACTCTGCACTTTAAGATGTTCTGAATATTTTAATGTTTGTTCCCTCCAGCTCTCTTAGCTGCACAGGAAAGCGAATGTTTCTGTACACCTGATTGAAATGAAATGAGAGGGAAAAGTGAGAAGTTGTCAGTAAGTTTGAGAATTGTGGGTGTGTTCTACACCCTGAAATACCCTTAGGATGATGTAACAAATTACACAGCAGTGCAACTCAGCTGATCTTTCGATTTTCTGTGTTTTAAACCCCTGGTCAGGGTCAATGTGGCCGAAACATGCAAAGAGGAGTAGCTGAGAGGATTTATGAACATTTCTCTCTCAAACTCGCAGTAGATTCCCTGGGGTTTCTCACTATAGATCCTTCCAAGTGCATTGCACATCTTGCAATGTGATATAAATACAACTGGACCCAGCAGTTATGTAATTTCTTCTGGAAGTTTGGATGTCCCAGCTTGGATCCAGGAATGGACCATGTCTACGTCAGCTTTTTCACCTTTGGTTTCACATTTGCAGTGAGCCCTTGCAGGCCTGCTGGGTCACAGCTGGGTGTGTACTCCCTGATTTAGGAATGGACAGATCCATTCATGGCTTTGTGGCCGTGAAAAGCACAGGACTGACAGCCTAGCCCATGGTGGAGGCAGTCAGGATCTTCTGTCCAAGCTAAAATTCCATATTTCTCTGCCTTCAAGTCCTTCTGTTGGAAAACTGAAATAACTGACTCAAGCAGACCTCCTCGAGAGGATGGAGAGAGACAAAAAATGAACAAGGTGAGGTTATTTCTGGTTGTACAATGTTTCTGTTGATCGCCTCACTCTCTTTCTCAAGCCATGCGTTCCCTGCCCTCCAGGCTGAATAATTTGCTCAAGAAGATCGTGAGATTGGTGAGTTTTCCTGGGAAACCAGGAAGATCTGACAGAGTGTGTTGGTTTTGCATGGCCCCTGTTTCGGGGGGCGCATAGAGATTACTTCTGTGAGAAGCTTCTAGAAGCTTCCACTATGTCCAGCAGGGACAATCTCTGATTAGAGTGTTTCCTCCTGGCCCTTATCTCAACTCATGACCCCTTAGATAATTTTCTTCCTCTCCTCTGCCCAGCTGTGGCAGGGGAGAGCGAGTGAGCTGCTGTTGTGGGTGCCTGGTGTTTGACCAGGCTCAAACCATGGCACAGAGCTGTAAAGAGAATCAAAGAACCACAAAATGGTTTGGGTTGGAAAGGACCTTAAGGACCAGCCCATTCCACCCCTGCCGTGGGCAGGGACACCTTCCACTGTCCCAGGCTGCTCCAAGCCCTGTCCAGCCTGGCCTTGGACACTGCCAGGGATCCAGGGGCAGCCACAGCTTCTCTGGGCACCTGTGCCAGGGCCTCATCATCCTCACAGGGAAGAAGTTCTTCCCAATATCCCACAATATCCCATCTAACTCTCTCTTGTGTACATAATCATTACTGTGCACACTGAAACTGTGTGTGCCTAATGATTTTGCGTGTAACGCAAAGTTCTGATTATGAACTGATTAGATAATTTTTTCTTTCTGGTTCAAACTCAGCCTTACTACTACAATGACTACTATTATTATTATTGCTCTTATTTTATTATATTTTATTTTATTTTAGCATATATTTGCTTAATGAGCAATCCACCACACCCCACGGGCACTTGAGAATCCTGAAATTGTCAAAAGAAGGGACAGATGTTAAAAGAAAGGGAAAAACAAATAGGAAATAGAGATATTTAATGCACATCAGTTAGACTGCAAGCAGTCTGGCATAAGTCATTCTTTAATAGAGCTGTAAGAATAATTAATTTTTCAGTTCAGTGGTCAAACTGAAAAAACTGTGAGGGAGGAAGGAGAGGAGGTGAGTGGAGTGGGAAGAAACAGGGAGATGTGTTTGGGTCAAACTTAAGTAACAATTTCTCATTTTCTCTCACTGAAGCGAAACAAACACTTGTATTATCTGTTCCTTTGATAAACAGCCTATCTGGGTTCCTGAACAAAACTTTCCTTCTAGAACAAAGCCTGAAGATCCTGCCTGGATGGTGGTGACACAGAACATCTTTATTTTCCTGAAAAATCTCCTTTACCTTCCCTTTCCTGGCAAAGTTCACTCATTAAGGTTGCCATTAGTGTGCAAAGACCTTTATTAATAATATGATTTGTCAAAACCTGCTGCCCAGCTCCAGTCTGCATTGTTTCCCAACTCTTCTCCAGCTGTGGGCCCTGTAAGACACTTTCTGCTGAGAGCAAAATCCCTGCTTTTAAGTCTGTTAACTTTATTTCTTATTAGTAAATTTACTTGTATAGCTTTAATTAGGAAGAAATTCTTTCCACAGCGTGCCCAGAGAAGCTGTGGCTGCCCCTGGATCCCTGGCAGTGTCCAAGGCCAGGTTGGACAGGGCTTGGAGCAGCCTGGGATAGTGGAAGGTGTCCCTGCCCATGGCAGGAGGAGGGAAGTGGATGATCTTTAAGGTCCCTTCCAACTCAAATCATTTCATGATTCTATGATTCTCTTAATGAACGTCTCAGGGGTGTTCTAAAACAATACTCCAAGCCCCCCAGGAAAATATGGCCCAACTTATGGGATTCACTGTGGGTAAGTCTATGGATGATCTCAGAAAACGTGGATTTTTCATCATGCCTTTGCCATGAGTTGCAGTTCAGGCTCTGTCTTATCATCCTCTTCTCCCCTCATGCAGAAGCCCTTGTTTTCACTGTATACAAACATCAGACTCCCCCATTAAAAAAAAAAAATATATATATATATATAGGTGTCTGGCTGATATAGACTCATAAGGGTAAATTTCTTTGTGGGTAATCAGTAGACAGCCAAAAACCAGAGACATTTTAAAAGCTTGAGAGCAAAAGAGGTTGCTATAAGAAAAATCTTTGAAGGGGTATTATCCAATTAGCACTGATAGCTCTGCTAATATGGCAGCAATTAAAATGTTGTTTGTGAACTAAATAGGAGAAGACCTAAATATTCTTTGGACTTACATATGAATAATGTTCTAATATCTGGTGGAATAATTATAATGAAGCTGTAAGTATTCTCTCACGAGTTGTTTACTGAAATAGCAGTCTATTTAATCAGTAGCAATGCATTCAAGGTGACTAAATATTAAATATGATTGGCAGCTTGCTGCTTGGACTAAAACGATTAAGTAACATGAGAAAGAAAGTGACAGGTGACTTCAGTCCCCTCGAGGAAACATGCCCCAGCCAGGAAATGGGTTGAGACTTCTAATAATATTGGTAACAAGTAAGTGCTGAAATGTTTGCTTGCAGCAGTCAGTCTGGAAAGGAATGCAAATCCTGTTATACATCTTTTTCATCTTGGTGAGGTTGCAGTGGCAGCACTCGCCAGCTCTGAGGTGCTGTGCATTTTAACCACCCTGCAGAGACTCTTGGGTGGTTTGTGTCAGGCTGGCAATCGGCAGAGGCACTCCAGCCCTCGGTGCTGAGCCAAACCCAACCATCCCTGCGGAGCCTGGAGGATCTGATGGGGATCCATGCACCGTCACTCATAAGGTCTCTCACATTCATCCTTTTTGAGGTCTTCCCTTGTTATGGATCCCATTGCTTTGGGTTCAGCTGGACAGACAGGAGTGAGGGATGGATGACAAGAGGATTCCAGAGGTCAGTGGGAGTTGGATTTGGTGCAGGCTCTGACCTGGCATTGATGGTGCAGCTCTGGGAGGGGAACACACCAAGCACAGCATTTCCAGCCCAGCGTTTCTCAGGGGGTGCCAGATGTTCCTCTCCCCAAACTTCATGTACAGTGAAAGAATTTGCCACTATGTGTGAGTCCCTGTTCCTGTTTTTAGAGGGGTGAGATTCCCAAATACTTGCACTGATGTGAGCCCCTACCCCAGCATGCACCGTGTCCTCTTTGTGCCTTACTGTACCCGATGCTATCAAAGCTCAGGTGAGGACAAACCTTTAGGTGGCCACGTCAGAACCTGCAACAGTGTCACCTTGCCCTGGGACACGGCCTGATAACCTCACAGGAAGAGTGTGTTGCTTCCTGGCAAGTTCAAATCAAAGCAATGTCCTTCTTCACCGAGCCGGATCAATTCTTATCATGATATTGGCGAGCCCCACATTAAAACTAAATAATTGAGATACAAGTTAGAATAAGAAACTGGCCAGGATAATACAGGATTTCCACAACTGGACCAAAATCTGAGTTCAGTTCTTCTCTTCTTGCGTCTTCTATCACAGTGCTCTCTTTTCTAGCTGGTTCTTTCAGGTTCTCACAAGCATCTCCCTCTTTTCTGGTTCTGTGGAAGAGGAGTCAAACTTTGAATTCACTGCATGGCTTTAGTCACTGCTGCTGCTCTCCTCCTTTGCTGAAGTAGCCCAGCAAAGAAGTTGGGGAGCTTGGGGCAGCTCCAAGGGCAGGAAGAAGGAGTCCTTTCTCTCTCCATGCCCCTAATGGGATCCTAAGTGTAGTATAGACATGAGAGTCAATGCCCTTTTACACAGAAAGTAGAGAATGAATTCCAAACAGTACTGGAGACAGCTGACCCTTTTAGCACAATGCTTAAATATTCTAGTGCCGTGCCAAGGCAGCATGTGCAGAGTAAATATTTTAATCCCTAATTAATCACTTTGGTTAGATTGGTAAAACAGAAGTCTAATGAAAATAATTTGAAATTTCCTTCATGAATAATTGCATTGTTCAGGGGATTCTGGGAAGAGTCAACTGGCTGACCTTCCATTCTTGAGCTGCTCTATTGCTATGAGACTTAATTTGTGTCCTTCAACCCTTTTCAGTCACCGTCACGAGATTAGAAATACCTTTCATGCAGTTTAGCAGCAACTATGCAAAAGGACAGTGCAGTCAGCAGAGAGGTAAGAAATTAGCACATGCTTCCCTGTGGTGAAACACATACAGTACAGCACACAGGACAGGGCAAAGCTTCTTTTCCACTCCGTGTCCCTTTATTATGTCCTGAACATGATGGATTGCGTTGTTTATTGAAGTACTCATGGCCATTTTTAATTAGAGATGTGAGGTCTGCGGGTGCCAGGGCTTTGGGTATTTGCAGGACTGGAAAAGAATTCGCTCGTTGTTGTGTCCTGGTGGCGGCACCACGGTTGGTCCCGTGGTTCCAGGGGAATTTATTTCCTCCTGCAGGTCCCGCCTTTCCGGTGGCCTGGGGTGAGGCACCAGTCTTGTCTGGACAAGATGGTTTGGATTGTAGGACCACAATCACACCCTCCCTGCTCATTTTGGACACCATTTCTCTACAGACCAGCTACAGTTCACTGTGGAGGGAAGATTTAAGTGCAGCAAGGTCTGTGGTCCTTCCCCAAGCCTTTACTCTTGTTAAAAAACCACATTACACCATCCTCAATCTCAGCACAGTTTTTCTTGTGCTCGATGGCTGCGAAGGTGCAGCTGGAAGTGCTCATGAGAGCAAGTTCTCTTGTGCAGGAAAGGGTTTAAAAACACATCTTTAATTGGCAGACCTGTGAGTGTCCTTTCCAGGGGGTCTCCTTCCCAGGCTGCTGCTGGAAGATTTGTTTTCTGCAGAGCTGCAGCTCCTGTGTCTGCTGAAGGTGGAGCTTCTGTGGAAAGGCAGTGACATCAAAGCTGTTGGGTTCCTCGGTGGTTTTTGTAGAGTGTCTTCTTAGAATCATAGAAGGTGTGGTGGAAAATTATTTCGTAGTCCAGGAAACAAATCTGTCCTTGCCAGAGCTTTAGAGAGCTGGGAATGTGTGTGAGCACAGCTCGGAACAGGGGCTGGTGAAAAACTCCACAATAGAGCATTTCTATCTAGTAAGAGAATGCTTTTGAAGCAAACAAACAAATTTAAATTTTTCACTTACTTTTAGAGGACAAATATTAATCACTGTTCTTCTGCCAATGCTTTTACCTGATGAAGTCAAACTTTTTGCAAAGATTATCACTTCATAGCATCTTGCAGTCTCCACTTTCATTTGTGGCTATTTTTCTTTTTGCTCCCATATTCACTATTTTATTTTTCTATTCGTCTGTGCAGTTGTTGCTTATCAGCCATGGAAATTTACAGATATTAAATTAGCTACAGGAGGGCTCTGATATTGTTCCCTCAATGCTAAAGAAACCTATTGAGAACTAAAGGAAAAATTATTAATGAAAACTGAATGAGAAGGCTATAAAGTTCAAACAAAGTGTGATTCCTACCTCACAAGATCTGGATGCATGCAAAATTTCATGAAAATTACTCATTAAATGGTATCTTATGTTCTTCTTCTTCAACCAAAAGCATTGGTGAAATATTTTCATTCAGTGCAAAATATATTGGACAATAATGGTAATTACTGTACTGAACCATTTAACAAGGAGATAATGAAGGATATGAAGGCTTTATTATAAAAAATGTGACCCTCACCACAGGACTTGAACTTGCTACTTTTGAAAATATAAAGCAAAGCCTCTGCCCTGTAGGCTGAAAAATGTCTTCTCCAGTTGAGATGCAGATCATAAAAGACTGTCATGGAAATGGACCTTGATTTTCTTTAAAAAGGGTGTGGGGAAAGAGACTAAATCCATGTGTGTCTCCACTGATGGGGTAAATATTCAGCAATTTGGGTGTTCAGGGTGGTTATGCCAGGACCAAAATGGAGAATAAATTTTAACATATTTTCTCTCCACTATGATGCTGGTGTGGTCTTTCTATGTGATCATAAAACAAAGCTAAATAAAACCAATTCCCACTTGTGAAAGTACAGAGTCTCCTTTCAAGCCAGTCAGGAGAAATCTGAAGCTCCTGAGTGTTTTCAGCTTGCTGGGGTGAATTCACATTTGTGCTGTTACACAGAATTCTTCCAAGAGACAAACAAACAGAAAAGTAAAACATATTGAAAAATTTAAAAGATTCCTTTGCAATTCTCTCATATATTATTATTTGACACAAAGGATGTAAGAGAGAACAGACAAAATTAAAATTGGTTTCTCAGCCTAGATTTCCTAGCTCATTCCTTTTCTCTATATTGAGAGAAAATTTCTAGAGCTGTTACTGAATTTAGCCACAACACCTGAACCAAAATGATATTGAATTCAGGAGGCTGAAATCAGCTTCAACACCCCAAAAACCCACCCTGCATTATGATCTGAGGATGGGCAATCCTGTACAGGAGACAGAACTGGGCATCTACAGTTCTACAGCAGCCCAGAATATTGACCCAGCATTAATATTCGTGGATTTTATCAACAGCACTGACCTAAACGCAGCAAGACCCAAGTCCTGTCCTGAACTTAGGAGCAAATGCTATTGCCGGAAAAGGCTGGAACCTTGTCCAGGATGTTGAACAGAGCACAGAGAGGCCTGAAACCTGTCTGAAAGCTTGGGTGAAACCCAGGCAATATTTTTGCAAATTAAAAACTGGCGTGGCAGAGAATTACGGTCAGAAACTACAAAGGCCCGTGAAGGTTGATGCTCAGGGCAGCCTGCTGGCTCCAACGCGCTGCTCGGGGCTCCTGGCGAGCCATTTTAATTGAAAGTGAGAGCGTCTGTGGCAAAAGGTTGGGAAGTCCTGCTCTAATTGACTCTTTCTGGGGTTAACCGTGGCAAAGAACGAGTCAGATCCCAGCTCCGCCGTCAGTTCAGTCCTCCCCCATCATTAATTACTTCGGTCGCATTTCTTAATCAGTGCCGCTCGGATCTATCGGAGAGATCCCTGGCGCCACGCCAGCACCGCCACTCCGACTGGATAAAACACACGGCACAGGGAAGGGGAGGAGGGCAGGCCTTGCTTGTTATTTCTTCTCCCTTTGATGCTGAACGAGTTGGGTTTCCGACACAGACCTTTCCGCGTGGATCCTTTCCCCAGCAGAGCCGCGGGATCGTTGTCCTCGTGGCCTTTGCTTGGTTGTGTCGTTAATTGACCTTACAGCGTTTTGGAGGGTTGGGGTTTAAAGGACATGATTTCTGCCAGTGGCTGTGGCAGGGCACTTTGTCCCGTAATGCCACAGATCCCAAAGGAGCTGTAAATCGAGGCAAAGAGGCCCTTCAGGCTTCTCCACACTCAATCCCAGCTATCCCTTCCATGGAAGGGGGGTCAGAACTGGATGAACTTTAAGGTCCTTTCCAACCCAAAACATTCTATGATTCTGTCTGCCTGCGATGCCTGCCCTGCAACAGCTGCAAGTGGGATTCCATCTGCACCTGCAGATTTAATGGAAAATTGGGATCGTCACAGCCAGACAATTCAGAGACCTGAAACGACAGGTTTGGAGAGTCCAGGCACCAGCAGGGTAGCAGGAAGGGAGCAGTTTTTGCCTTGGAACACAGAGCTCCAAGTTCCTATCTTGCCTTGCTCGGGGCTGCTGCCCAGGAATTTTTCTGGGTTTCTCAGCCCACTTTCGTCCCCTTTCTCCAGCACACCTTTTTTTCACCTGGAGACTAAACAGTTTTGTCCTCTCTGTGTTAAAGAGGGGGCTACAACCCACTCTGAGCAACTTCTAGGATCTCACCAGCCATGCAGGGATTGAAGGGGACAGAAGGAAAGATTTTATGACTTTGTGTTGCATTTCCCTTGCAGTCAAGAGGGTAAAATGAGTCCATTACCAGGAGTTGCCCTCTGCCATCAGGTTCAACCATGGTTGTCTGGACATGGTTAAGGGCTGGAATCAATGATCTCAGAGGTCCTTTCCAACCCAAATGATTTTTTTATTCTAAGGGAGGTTTCATAGAATCATTTAATTGCCTGGGTTGGAAGGGACATTAAAGACCATCTCATTCCAGCCCTGCTGCCATGGATAGGGATGCCTTTCACTGGATCAGGTTGCTCCAAGCCCCGTCCAGCCTGGCCCTGGACATTCCAGGGATCCAGGGGCAGCCACAGCTTCTCTGGACAGCCTGGGGCAGGGCCTGCCCACCCTCACAGGGAAGAATTCCTTCCCAATATCCCATCTAGCCCTGCCCTCTGGCAGTGAGAAGCTATTCCCTGTGTCCTGTTCCTCCATCCCTTGTCCCCCGTCCCTCTCCAGCTCCCCTGGAGCCCCTTTAGGCACTGGAAAGAGGTTTCTTTTAGGGAAGGCTCCTTGCTTGGATGCAGCAGTTCAAGCCCCTCCACTTCTCTTGTTGGAGGGAGGATGAGAAGCAAGCATGGCCCATTTCAGATTTTTGTTCTCCCACATTATGTTGTCTCACCACGAGACCAGTCCAGGGGGAGAGGAACGGCGAGCCCAGAACAATCACAGCACATTTACCGTAAGGGATTACCTTTTTTTTTCCCCCTTGGAAATTTCACAACTGGCTTTAATTAAGTTCTTCCAAACGCAGTAAACTCGCACAAGGCATTAGAGAGGGGCACGGTACGTGTGCGCGCGCGTGTTTGCCGGATGGGATTTTTGCGAGTTTTCCTTCCTCTAATGAAAATTTCCTTGGCTGTCCCCGTTGGAATAGGCTGCAGCCAAGCTTCTGGTGGGCTGACACCCCGTGGCTTGGCCCTGGGGTCACACACTGGTGCCAGGTGGCGAGAGAGCAGCGTTTCTCCGCTAATGACCCAACAGCCCCTGCGAAATAGGCAAAAAAAGTTATAAAACTAGTAAGAGGCATATTTCAAAGTCCTTCCCGGTGTAGTTTTATGATTTCTTTCAATCTACTCTTTGGATTGCTGATGGTATGGCTCTTGTAAGCTGCCTCCCTGCCAAAGCCCCTAAAAGGTGCTGGATTTCTGTCACTCCCGCTTGTAAAATGTGCTGTCAGGAGCCACCTCTTCCCCAGCAGGATATTTTCTGAGCAGGTTTCTCTCCACCTCTGCAAATTCGTGTGCTTTGCGTTTGTCTGCACAGGGGTTACTAATCAATGATGTCATGAGCTCTCAATGAAACAAAGTCTTTGGACGTGGGGACCCAGAAAAATGGACACAGTGTACTCCCAAAATGTTCTTAGTAGCACATGTGAATTTCTTTGCACTCAAATTAAGCAGGATTAAAGCAGCTAAACTGTTGTTGCTCAGTTCTCTTGGATCATGTGACAAAGCCTGAATCGCTTTTAGTCACTGGTATAGGCCTAAGTCAGTCCCTTGATCTCCAAATTAATTTTTGAATTGAATGATTGTGTGGGGTTTTTTTGCCCTAATTGAGTCTTCAAGTGAAAAATGCTTAGCAAACAGATGGAAAACTGAGGACAAAAGGCTCTATTATGCAATAAAAAAAGGGAGAGTTCACTACAACAGTTTGAAATTAGTACTTGGAGGCTCAATTTATTTTTTTTTTCCCTTCATAAAATCCCAAACAGTAAGCGATATGCAGCGTGTTTGGCACAGCTTGGTGGAAAACCATGAGAAAGGAGGAAGGTGAAAAATTCAGAGCAGCAGCTCTCATAGCAGACAGTACAAAACATCTGAGTAATTTAGTGATCCTCTCCTCGCTGTTCATTAATTGATATGGCAGAAACAATATTCCTTTTTCCCAGGAAGAAAAAGGTTTCAAGGGGCAGCAGCGCAAAGCTCAAGGGTAGTTCATGGATATGAAAACCTCCCAGACTTCCCCTGGGAGATGCCCTGGAGGGTTTGAAGTTCTGTGGGACTCGGGGTTCTCTTGCTGTTCCCCAAACATCGGGCTGGAAGAATGGGGAAACACCTGGATTTCTTCAAGGAGCTCTCTTTCTTTCCTAGGTGCAGAGTTAATTAATATCCCTCTCTGCTAATGAGCAGGAGTAAATGGGTTTTATTGACAGCTACTGAGTCAATGGGGTTTATTGATAACTACTGAAGTCCAAACAGAAATCCAGGTTAAAATGGGCCATGCTTTAGCCAGATCTGTCCTCTGCATACAGCTAATAGGTGGGATTGCTTTTTGCCCCAAAAATCCCTGTTATTGCTCCCTGTGGTTTAACACAAAGCTCATCACTGTAGTTGTGCTTGTGCTAAATATTTTACAAAGCTTAGGGAACATATATTTGGTAACTCTTTACTTCCTATTTTCCTGGCAACTGAATATTTTTTCAGGTCTTCCAAGTTACAATGACTGCTTAATATAAAAAAGAGAGAAACCACCCAAATATGAATTGATTTTTGGCCATGGTTATGGGAAGGTCATCAGCTCGAGGGAGGCACAGAGGCCACCAGCACCAACAAGAAAGCAATGAGTTGCCTTTCTGTGCCTTGGCATTGCTCATAAATATTGTGCAAAGAGTTTGATTCTGCTTATTCCAAGAGTGCTCAAATTTCCTGGTGTGATTTATTGATGAATAGTGGAAAGAGTCTGGCTGAGTGTGTTCATATATTTAAGAAGAGAATTGTCCCCAGGGAAGCATCTGGAAGATGCTTGGGACTTGCAACCTTCTGCTGGCCATCATGTGAGTGTTAGCCTTTCTCCCTCACTGGGATCTTGTTCTGCTCCTGTTGGAGCAAAGGGACAGTTCTTGCATACGGAGAGGGTGCAGGTGGGTCTGGTCTGCAGCCTCTGAAAGGGAGAAAATTGGGATAAAAGTTACTGCAACTGCAGCTTCTTTCCTGAGGTAAAAATGTGGCACTGAGAACAAGCAGGACTTTGTTCAGGCAATTAAATGGACAGAGAGCAGGATTAAATGGGATACTGGGAAGGAATTCATCCCTCCGAGGGTGGGGAGGCCCTGGCACAGGTTGTCCAGGGAAGCTGTGGCTGCCCCTGGATCCCTGGAAGTGTCCAAGGCCAGGCCGGACAGAGCTTGGAATAACCTGGGATAGTGAAAGGTGTCCCTGCCCATGGCGGGGAGGTGTGGAACCAGATGGTTTTAAAGGTCCCTTTCAACCCATACCATTCTGTGATTCTTTGATTCTGATTAGTGAAAATGGGATACCAACAGGACGGGAGAGACCTGCTGGGTCTAACTCTGCAGTGGGATATTTCCATGTTTTTTATGGAGGTACTTGAGGCTAGTCCATGTTGAACAGTGCCCATGCACCGGGAAGAACACCAGGATGGGATGATTCCCACACCAGCTGCCCCCCTCCTGGCTGAGCTGGGCACCTGGGAGCCCAGTGGGTTTGCAATGCCATCCTTAGCAGACACACTCAGCAGAGCCAGGACACTAAACCAGCTCTGCTCCCTCTCCGCACACCCCGACAGTCTCCAAATCAGGTCCTGTAAATCAACTCTGCTTAGTTTTCATTATTTTCTGAATTAGAAGTTCATGGAAGGCTTATTCTCATTTTGCCTGAAATAGCAGCACATGAGCTGGGCAGGAACAGGTCTAACCTTTCAGCAGAGTTCAGGCTCTGCCACGTCAGCGATTGTTTCTTGCCATCGCAGTGTAAAACCCTTTTCCCTTTCACTTCACATCATTTCTTTCTGCAGAACGCTTTCAGTGCAGATAATGCACACGGAGGTACAATGCAGGCAGTTGTCTGAGAAAAGAAACCCGTTTTCTTCTAGTGGGTGGTAGGTAAGAATTACTAATCCAATCTGCCTGAGTTAACGCAAAACAAGGATTAGGGTAAAGTTCCCGAATATGTTAATCTTCCTTTATAGAGGCAAACTTTAGCACCGCTATCAACCCCGTGGTTTATAGTTCATGGGAACAATGAACCAATTAAACTGGAGCAGAAAAAAATCTTGCACAAGTTTTCTGATTGTTACCTAATACTTTGAATTCTTTTGATTCTTAATTATTTGCCACTGTGTCATAGAACGGGGAAATAAAACATTGTTTATTATTCATTAGACTGTTTCTAAACATATCCATAATTAACTGCATCTTATTGTAGTTGTTCTTTTCATCTCTCCCTTTACGAAACTAGGTATTAAATGACACATAAGGGCCTGGATAACTGATATAATTGTTGGCAGTGGAAATGGATGGCTTACTGGAATTGTTGTGCCTATTCATAGTCAGCTGTGAAAAAAACTCAGCTTGTGTGAAGGGGGGAAAAAGGGACATTCAGAGCCATTTCTATTAGGTTTTAGGAAAGAAAAATTAGCTTATTTCACTTTTTATAAACGAACATTTACAACAGCAAAATGTCTTCTGTCCTTACGGAAGCAAACCCATTTGGAAAACCCTGAAACACTGTTTTAGCCCTGTTGGTATCCAAAATATTCTTACTTACTACTGCTCTTGCAGCAATCCATACAGCTTAGAAAATTTTGCTGTGTATTCTGGATTTTTTTTCTGCCTTTCCAATTCCTGACTGTGGAACAGAGCAAAAGGGGAATAATTGGACGTGCTGCTTGAGACAGAAATGTCAAGGGTTTACTTTTAAATGCTAAAGGGTCTATTCTCCTGTCAATACCTGCATGTGGAACTTGGGCACATCAATTAGACAAATGTAGTCCTAAAGCAAATGTTACACTGCAGGATTTCAGCAACTTCCGTACCAGTGGGTCAGAAAAGGCAGTTTGATTTTTGAGTAATAATACAGGTGTTTTAACTAACCAGCTATTGATCCTGGCAATAGGTAGACAGCAGGGTTGTTATTGCAGTATCAGTATGTACTTGTGCTTGTTAGAGACTGAATCCCATCACAATCCAATGGAAAAGCTGTTTCTGGGAGATTTTGATGTCACCATCACTTCTGGAAACCTCAGTAATTACTGAGGATTTAATTGGATCTGAAAGAGACGGGAAGTAACCCTCTACCAAGTACATTTTTGTGTACAACCAAAATTCCAATGCAGTGTGCTTTATAAAAAAAGCCTCAGGATGAGACATGTTGGATATTGCAACCCAAGGTTTGATTCAGTTTATTAAGTCACATTTATAATGTTCTCAGTTTTGAGAATTGCAGTTTAGGGAATACAACAGATCACAGCAAGTCAGAGCACAGGCCTCCATAGCAGAGCACTTGTGAGAGGCTCATTTTATTGAGTAAAAATTAGTCAGCTTTAACATCCCCTTGGTGAACAGTGGGCCCTTGTACAAGGCACTGAGCTGACCCCCTTCGTGCTGGAGTTAAACTTCTCAGCAGGAAGCAGGGACTCCTCGGGGGCAGTGACCCAGTGTCTTGTTTTTAATCCTTTTGTTCGACTCCCTTGATTTCTGCTTTTCACCTGAGAGGAGCAGACAACTCCGCCATCGCCCTCCTCGGGACTGGCTGCTCCACGCCTTGACCCTCCAATCCATCCCTGTGCTCCTGCATCCAGCAAAAACCTTTGGGAAAGTGCGTGTGAGGTTGGGGGACGTTTTAGCTTGACATCACTGTGCCATCGGAAAGTGCAGTGCTCGGTGCACCATCACCTCCCAGCACAGATAATCAGAGAGTTCTCCAGGTTGGAAAAGAAATTTGAGATCGAGTCCAGTCGATGCCAATGCCACCACTGCCCCCTGTCCCCAAGTGCCACATCCACACGGCTTTTAAATCCCTCCAGGGAGGGTGATTCTACCAGCGCCCTGTGCCAGTGCTTGGCAACACTTTTGATGAAGAAATTTTTCCTAATATCCAATCTAAGCCTCCCCTGGCACAACCTGAGTCTGTCTCCTCTTGCCCTATCACTTGTTACTCGGGAGAAGAGACCAACACCGATAATAAAGGACTCCCTACGCGGATTCAGTTAGAAACAAAGCGCACCAAAGTCTCAAAGACACCTCTCCCAGTTTGGAGTACTGTTTTCTGGGAGCTGAGGGAAGCACTTGGCTGCTGGGTGACAGGTTAAGCGTGGGCTGTCTGCGGGCCAGACACTCCGAGGTGCAAACTGGGAGCGCTCCCAAGATGCCGAGTTACATCTTCTGGAGAGCTGCCCCGCTCCGTCAGGCTCCGCCGTGCCGGGGCCCCATCCTGGGAGCTCTGGAGCCAGTGGGAACAGATGGCACTCAGCACTTGGCAGCATTAGACCCCAAATCCCAGGTCCTGGGTCTTTTTTTTTTTTTTTGTCTAACCACCAAAAAATCTCTTTCAGTTCGTGAGTGGCAAAGCGGCAGCAAAACCGAGGTGGAGAGAGACTCACCGGGCAAACCTGGTTTGCTGCTTGAATAAATTTGCAAAACTAGCAAGTGCTTTTTCCAGCCCCCCAGTGCACAGCAGAAATAGTCCAAGTTTGAGGCTAGGGGACTTTTCAAGCTCGTTTCCCTGCTGTGGCACATAACGAACAGACAAAAACCCCTTTCTGTAGCCTCCGCTGGCTGCGACATTTGTTGGTGTCTGTGGATCTTATTCAGAGCGCTTTGTGCAACACTCGTAGTAATGTAACTGTATTGTGGCAGGAGACTGGAGAGGGCAGCGGATCACTCGCTCGAAAACATGACCTTTTAATTTAAACAAAAGACTTGAAAAAATGAAAGTGGGTCTTAAATGCAGTTTAATCAGTCAGGCGAAAGATGTCTAATGAAGCTGCCAGACAGATTTGTAGCCAGACTGTCACTTTACCCATCATGTTTACAGCCTCCAGTGGTGAGATTAGGACTGGGTGAAGGCACAGTCTATCCAAATTTCCCCAGTCTGCTCCTCTACCCTGTCTGTTAAGTTTTGACAATTTGACAAATTATTTTGTTGTGCTGTCTCTAGACCTGGAGGAGCTGAGCGTGTCGCTCCCACCTTTGAGTGCAGCTGAGCGTTGCCTGATGGAGGGATTGGAGACCCAAAGCGATGCTGCAATGCTGTAAAATCAAGGTAAACCCCCTTAAACTTTCTGCTTTATGGCATTTTCCTCCTAGGTGATCAGTGCTAAACCACCTGCCTCTTGGATAAGGACAGCTGGAAAGTTTCAGGGCAATTTTTAAACATCTTGAGTCCCTCTGCTGTGAATCAATGAGTTGTTTTTTCTTTTTACCAGGATCCCTATTTCTTTCTTAAAGCTGCTGGGATGCTGCAGTCTTGAATAGGGCAGCTGTGGAAACCTTTTGGCAGTTGTTGCTGCATCAGAAGATGCCTACACCAAGAAAGGACTTGATTTAATGAGAACCAAGTTAGAAACCTCCCCAGAGTTAAATTCTCAGCTCTGCGACCATTGTGGCGGAGGCGATCGCGCTTTTCTCACCCGCACCAAATTGGTTCTATCTTAGCATTTCGGGATGCACGATTGTTATTTATTTTGCAGGGAATATTTGCTCCTTAAGAAGTTTTCCGTGGCTGCCCATTGTCGAAGCCAACCTCTGTGTTTATCCACAGGCTAAGCAGGGCTCAGACACACAGCGTCTGAGCTCCCCCGCACAGCCATGCCGGTGAACCCAGGCTGGAAGGGGAGGAATTGCCTCTCCGGAAGATGAGAGGGGATCCATTTTCCATGCTAGCTCTTTCCTGGGGGGCTTTGCCAAGAAGGGAAAAAACCACTTGCAGTTTTCTGTCTTTTCACCCTTTTATTTATTTTTTTTTAAAGAACATCAAAGTTATCACTCCTGCTTTCTCACCATAATCCCGCAAATCCTAATGTATGTCTCCCAGTCCTTTCATGCTGAAAGCATGAGTGTGCGTGTGTGTTTTGCAGCATTTAGGAGGGTGCTGGCTGTTTCCCCATTTGCATACGCACTGTGCCACTAAAAGAGCCAAATCAGGAAAAGCAGTTCAAACTCAAACATTTGCTTTTTTTTCTCAGGTACTTTAAAGCCAATTATTATTTTAAAATCACTTATACGTCATGATGTCTAATTCTGTTTCAGCGGAACAAGACAAGTGGACAAAAAATTACTTTTCTTGTGAGTTGCTTTTTTTTCTTCTCCCTTTCCCTAAACATTTTTTTTCCAAGTTTCATGCTTAGCAAAAAACCCCTCTGTAATTGTCTTGTCATGATTGTAGCTTTCCCCATTCACCGCCGCTTTACATGGAAGCCCCGGGAAAACAATTCTTAAAAACGAAATTTCATGCTTGCATGTGCTTCTGTGATCTGCAGTGTGTATGATCTCCGAGTGGAAAAACTTCTCTAAAAATAACTGGATTACCCTTGCTCCGACGCCATCTGATGCCTCCTGAGCAGATCCCGCCACTCTCCTGTGATCTCTCGCCCACCGCAATCGGGGTGACAGGCATTGAGGAGAGGGTGACACCCCCGCCCTCAGCCCCTGGGGACAGCTCCTCTCAGCCAAGCACAAAGATCTGACCTGGGGCAAACAGGGAAATAGCATCGTCACCTGGCTCCTCGGGAGGACCTGCGGCTTTTTGCCTCAAAGGTTGTTTTCAGACTTATTCTCCTTGCAGACCTCCTCCATGCGGGGCTTTTTTGAGGTTTGGGGTGTGTCTGTCCAGCGGTGTGTGCAGGGCATCATCCCAACCCTGCCCATCCATCAGGAAGGCTCCCATGGAGCCTGAGGGATGGCACCTGCCCCCTGTGGCTGTCAGACCCTCTTTCCTCTGCAGCGTCCAGCCCTGGTCCAGGGCCTGCAGGTGGTATTGCAGCGCAAGAAATAAACACTGGCAGAGCCCAGAGATCCCAGCGTTCATCTTTCAAGATGTTTTTCTTCTCGTCTTGCAATCCAAGACGCTCGTTAGGATGGGAACTGCAGAGGCAGCCAGAGCCACAGCAATCAGCTTCCTCCTTCCCTGCTGCCCGGTGATTCCATGGCGGGTTTTCCTGCCTGGAAGTAGAAATGACTTTGTGAGTCCTTGCTCCTGCGATGCCACCCAGCAATGGCACCTGCCAGCCGCGCCAGCGCTGCCCACAGGACAAAAGAGTGTGTCCCTTTCTGGCATGGCTGTATCCAGCCCTGACCCACATAAGTAACAGTCCCTCAAGGGCTACCTTGAAAAGGGATTAGGTAGGAATGGGTAGGGAAAACCACAGAGCAGATGAGAGCAATAACACATTAGCAGGAGAGGGAAGGCTGGTCCGGTGACTGAACACCAGACTTGGACTCAGGAGATCAAGGTTTAATCCTCCATTCTTCCACAGATGTTGGCAAGTCACTTAATCTCTCCGTGCCTCAGTTCCCCATCTGGAAAAGGAAGATAATGGTAGTTCTTTTGTCTGCACTGTCTGTTTAGATTTCTAAGTTTTCCAAGGCCAGGGATGCTTCTTCAGGAGCGTATAGATGGCACCTACCTCTGCAGAGGGAATCACACTGCAGCCTTCCATGCTAGAAATGGTAATTAATGACAGAAATATCAGTTCTTTAATCATCAGGGAGCTCATGCTGGTTTGCAACAAAATTTGCAATTAGTGCATGATCAGAGCTTTCATTGAAGTTGAATAAACACTTCATACAACATAATGGGTGTTTCCAGGAAAGGCCTTTGTGGGATCTTGGGACTCTCTCTTTGCATCTTCAGGTGACCACAACAGTCATCCCCATCCTGTAATATCTGAGAACCATTTTTAAGCTGAGTGTCAAGGCAGAAGTTGTAGTGAGGGAATTTAACTCACCAAAAACATCAACAACAGCTTTGCCTGTGGTCCTTCCCAACCCACCATGGATTCAGAAGAAATCAGAGCAAGTCCTGCTGTGGGAATCTGCAATTCTCCTACTTTGGAACCCTCTGTTTCTCCATCACCTGAAAAGTTTGGGCTGAATTCATAGAATCCTAAAGTTGTAGAATATCCTGAGCTGGCAGGGACCCACAAAGATCATCAAGTCCAACTCCTGGCGCTGCACAGGACACCCCAAGAATCACACAATATACCCAAGAACATTGAATTTTATGCTCTCATGTGAATGTTATATTATTAAAGGCAATGTTGTTATTACCCTGGGGGCCCTACCACAATCAAAATCATCCAGGTTACTTTTCAGGAGAAAATGACCAAAGTAACTGTTTCTAGCAGTTTTCCTTTGCTCGTATGACATGAAATAAAAACATTTTGAAGGCTGTTCACTTTGCTTTCCATTGGGAGAGAATTGGTATCTGTCCTGATTATACTTCGCGCCTACCGGAGTCTTCAGTGAGGTTGAAAGGAAATTTCAGCAGGTAGGATTATCTCCAACAAGTGTTATATCCTGCCAAATTGTGTTTGGATTTTGTTAGACTTATTTACTTGCTCACAACACCCAGGGAAGCAAAGACTTTTCTCCTGTAAAGAATTTGGCTGTGTTTGAAGACATGGGAACTGTGGGTTTTGAGGTGAATCAAACTCAGGTGGACTTTGGGATTTGACATAATATTGATTTACTGACTAACCTCCCTCTCCTGCTGGATGTGCCACGACTGCTGTGAGCAATGCTGAGCTATTAGAGGGTTGCAGGAATCCTTTCTGGTGGCAGGTTTGGGTTAGGACAGTTCACTTGGAGTTTTGGGGATTAACTAGTTTATGGGTCTGTCTTGACTCCAGAGCTGTGGGATGTCCTGAAATTCCCTCTGTGTGTTCTCTCTGTCTCTCCATCTAAGGTCTTATTCTGTCTTCTCCTCTGACTCTACCCCAGAGCATGAACCCCAGTGAAAATGCAGACCTGATTGTGACGCCCTTACTGACAGTTCCACAGAAAAACCTCTTGACCTCAGCCCTATGATCTCTTATTTTTCCCAATGCAGATCTCCTGTGCTTCTCCCTCGTGCACATCTCTGCTTTCCAGCACTTCCCATCTTGCTGCTCAGTCCTGAATCCCAGTTTTAACGAAGAGACGGAAGGCCCTAAGTGAGCTCTGGACCTCTCAGTCCTTTTCTCTGTCCCTTATGAAGATCTTCTGTGCTTGTTTCATGTACCAACAGTGGATGGTTCTCCCATTTACTTGTTTTAAGGGATGATCTGACTGGAGAACTGATGCTAAGCATCTGCCCCAGCTGCACCTGACACTTCCAAATCCTCTTTCACTGAACAGGTAAAGAGCTCTGAGATTCCTGGAGTCACAGTAAATTCCTAATGAAGAGGGAAGAGTGGGGTTAGTGGAGACATTGCCTTTCCAGTGGGTTATGTGTCCCCACAATGGAGTAAATGCCCTGGAGTGAATATTCTGTGTGTGCATGATAAGCCTTAACTAGCCCTGATTATGTGCATGTTGAAAAAGATGGCAAGAAAATTACAGATATTTTGCTCTTTATTTTTAAATTTCAAGCGTCACTTTTTTTTCCTCCCACTGACTAATTGCACTGAAATGTGGGTGGAAGAGGGTCTGGGTTTGCCAGTTGGTTGAAAATTAGGAAGAAATGAAAAAAAAAAAAAGTCTTTTCCCCCATTTCTGCTGAAAATGCTCTCTCATTTCTTTGAGCAAAACCTCTGTCATGTCTCCTGTCCACAATAGTCTGTGTTCTTGGCATCCTCCTTCTCCCATGGGGTTCTATTTTTGGCATCTTCCAGCTTCCTTGTGGTATTCAATTCTTGTCTCTGAGTCAAAAGAACTGGGGGAACTGTGGGGGTCCCAGGTAAAAATAAAGCCTGGAAATATTTATACTTTTCCCACTGTAAATTTTCCATGAAGGAGGGAAATTTCTAAACAGCTGCAATTTACAGTGCTTCACTGCACAAGGGGTTTTAAAACATCAGATCTATTAGTTCTAGTCAATATAGGCCAAGTTATTCTGAGAGATGAAAATTCTACCTAGATCTTAAATCTTTCCTGGCAGTGACAGATGCCAAAGCCTTTCTGGGAAAAAAAAAAAAAAACAAACCCAAAAAAAACAACTACAATTATTTTGTCAAAGCTCACTTTATAAATACCTTTTGCTGGAATGATGATGCTTTGTATGAAACACACTGCAGAAAACTGACAGTGGGGATGGAAAACGCTGACCTAGTTTTATCCAGAACAAAAGCAGGATTTATTTTTTTTTGTACAATTTTTCCTCTCTTTCTTTTTTTTTTTTTTTCTTTCCTTGAAAGAAAAGAGAGTTCAATAAAAGCTAGGGCTTAGGGAAGAAGCTGGTAGAGGGAAGAAAAGCCAAGCACCTTCATGGTCAAACGTCCACAAGAAACCTTAATAATCTATCCAGAGCTTTTGGGCAGGTGAGTGGTGCCCTCTCTGAGGTGCTGGGGTCCTGGTGCTTTTGATTGTTCTAACACCATCAGCCTTCAGCCCTACAAAACACCTTCAGCTTCTGCTCTGAGCTGCAGAGGGATCTGGGATTTGAGAAAATTAAGATTAAAACGTGGCTTGAGGCACTCCCTTTAAATGAGAGGGGTGTGTGGGATCTGGTTTGGCAGGGATGGATGAACTCTGGAAGCCAAGCCAGGGAATTCTGCACTGGTTCTCCTGGAGATCAGGTGGGCTCCTTCTGATTCCTGACTTTAAAAAATTGTCATCTTCCTGCTGGTGAAAGACTCCAGCAAATGGTTCAATAGGTGGAGGAAATCATGTTCATGTTTCTGGTAAGGAAAGGCAAATTAATTGGACAAAAGTCCAGCAGAGCTGTGACCCTCTAAGGTGCAACTTCTGGATCTGCTGAGGGTAACACAGTCCCTGTTCTCTTTTCCTTTTTGTGTCAGGCACCTGCTTAAGTCCAGCTCTGCGGAATTAAGGAGACAGGATCTGAGGTCAGGTCCTGCACTGTTGATAGAGTGCACTGAGAGTCTAAATTGTGAGGGGAATTGATACAGCTCTGATGGTTCTGGAGGCCAGGCTGGACAGGGCTTGGAGCAGCCTGGGAGAGTGGAAGGTGTCCCTGCCCATGGCAGAGGATGCATGGGATGCTCTCTATGGTCCCTTCCGACCCAAACCATTCTGGGATTCTGTGGTGTCAAAGCAAAAAGGGTTGGAGAGGAGAACTGAGCAGAAATCATCCTCCCAGAAAAAAAAGTTCAGAAAATAAACAGAAGCTCCACCAAAGTTTTCCTTCTTAAATTTGCCCAGGGCATAATTAAAATTACTGCTTGCAATGAAGGACCAGTACAATATGACTATTTTTTTTTTCTTCATTAGAGTTTCACGAGTATTTGGGCTCCATCAGGTTCACATTCTTAATTGTAATTTCTTGCTGCTTACACCAGGCGCATCTTCCAGAGCATTCCAGGTCATTAAAAATTCACTCTCTCCTTTTTAATCTCTTGCCGAGTTGTCAGCCTCGAGTGTGAGTTCCTCCCCGGAATGCCGTTCCTTTATTGCTTGTTGTCAGAAAGGTTTTCGCTTGGAATTTTCCCCGGCTGGTGCCATCGCTGTGGGTCAAAGTTTGCATATCGAGCCATCAGTTTTCATCATGGTGTTTGTCATGAGCTAAGGACATTTTTATTAGATGAAGCAACACAAGGGCGAAATGCATTAAAATTCAGCCTGCCTGTTTCAAGCTGTAAATGAAGCGAATTTTTTGGTAAAAGAGAATAATTTGAAGGATTGTAAAGGATAAACTGTTAATATTTGCTGCCACTGATTTTCTTTTATGCTGTTGGTAATACTGGTTTGCCTAGGGCAGGAAAGGGTTTTATTTAAAAGTATTAAAATTAGTACTTTTTATGTAGTTATATTAAAATTTGCTAATTTTTATTAACAAATTATTAATGTTTACTAATGTTTTAGTAAACATTAATGTCTATTAGTGTTTACTTAAAATTACTTGGTTTTATTTATTGATTATTTTATTTATTGATGTTAAAAATACTATTTTGGTAGTGTTTTTAAAACAGCATGTTTTTAGTAATATTAAAGGCATTAATATTTTGCTATTACTAGCTTGCTCGTTCCAGAGATATGAAAATATGGAGAGGCTTGTGGTGCTTTGAGATCTAAACATAATGAAAAAACTCTGAAAAAGACAATAATTATAGAATTTTAATTATTGACAACTTCCATGCATTTTTTAATTTTTTTTTTTTTATTTGCTTAAGGCGACACTGTGGTTCTTTTAGAAAATTACCTCCTTTCTAGAAAACTATATCCTTTGTGGTCTAGAATTTCAGCTACCAGAAGGTCTGGGGCAAACTATCACTTGGAGATGGTTTTTAGATTAAATGTTAGAGGGTTCTTAAGCACCCAGCACAAGCAGCTGAGTTTTGTTTTTTTTATTCTGTGAAAAATGGATTTTATTGTATAAGGAAACAAAAAATCCAGGAGTTTACTCTCCTATTTGTGTCCACCTTCGGGGCCTTTAATTGCTAGCTCAAAGCCATGAGAGGAAGAATATGCAGGAAGACAAGGTTAAATGTGGAATATCCCACAAGGGATGGGATTTTGCACCTCTTTTCTGCCGCTGATGGGGTTCCAGTCTTGTGGGTGCCCATGAGAGGCAACACTGGCTCTGCCCACTGGGGTAGGAATTGCTCGGGAGCATCACATTGGGCTCCTGTGGAGATGCTGAAGGGTACCCAGCTCCAGGGAGAGCCCCTGATGCTCCAGCCTGTGATGGACTCACCTTCTCTAGGTTGTTTGGACCAAGTTTTAGCATCACCAAAAAACCCCTGGTGAGCATCTCCTCAGCAGGAGATTAAGAACTTATTTAGCACTGAGTGACAAAATACCCCAATTCTGCTGCTGACCCCACGCCTCGGAAATCCAGGGAACGAGGCCCAGTTTGGCACAAGTGACAAAAGAAAAGTAGCTCAGTGTTACAAACAACTTTGGGGGCTGAAGTTGTTCTTTTGAAAGGGTGATAATTCAGAAAGACACGGCAGCAGAAATTGGAGGAAACAGAGCCTCTGGCACCCCTGGCTCAGCCCCATCACCGTCAATGCCCCATTAATCTCCCTACCTGTTGACCAGGCTGAATCTCAGGGCAGGGAGGGGAGAAAGGTCCATTTTTGAAAGCAGCAGAGTGATAAAACGAAGTGCTGGACACTCTCAAAGGCACCAGGAGGCTGAGAAAGCCTCGTGTGTCACTGGTTTGATGTGCTGGTTCTCCTCACAGCGAATTCAAAGCGGGGACACATCTGAAAAAGTAGATAGTCTAATGAGTAAGACATTTGGTAAATAAGACCAATTAAAAATCAAAAGCAGTACACATCTGAAAAGGCAGATAATATGGTGGGTAAGACATTTGGTAAATAAGAGCAAATAATGATGTTCTAAAGCTCAACCTAACACACTCATGTCAACACTTGCGCTCTCACCCACTGCAGGTTTGTACCATTTTTAAAACACAGCAAGGTTTTTGTCCTTTATGGGAAGTATTTTGTTGTCTTCTAATCAGGCTTTTTACTTCTCTTTTTGGGGGATACAATAGGATTCAAACAAGGGAGGGTAGTCTTCTCTTTTTTCCCCCTCTGTTTGTTTGTTTGTCGAGGGTTTTTTTGGCTATTTTTGTTTTGTTACATTTAGAACATATGTCAGAGAAAGCTGTGATGGAAACGTTTTTATGCTCGTATTTATTTAGAAGTGCTGTTAGGACTAATTTTGCAACAAGGCAGGGGCAGAGCCCTGTCTCCCATAGTTTGCATTTTCAATCATAGAACAATTTGAGTTGGAAGTGACCTCAAAAATTATTAAGTTCCAGCCCTCTTTCCATGGGCAGGGACACCATCCACCAGAAATAAATAAACAGTTTTGGTTTGGGGGAGAGGGGAGGACAGCTGGAGAACCTGTGTGGGATCCCATGACAGGTGTAAGGTGAATCAAGAAACGACCCTGTGTATCCTAAATTCCCTAGGGGTGGGTGGCAAAATGTTTAAACAGATGTATTTGTGGGGCTGTCAGTTCCTGCAGTAAATGCTGAGGCCTTTCTTGCCTGACATATCATTTGTCCTTCTGCTGTAGAGATCTTCCCAAGAGCTTGAGATTCATCCTAAAAAAGTCTGGTCCTTAAATAATCTTTGACCCTATAGGGTTGTGGAATAAACTGGTCCCTCTCACGGGGCAGTAGCAGAGCCCTGTGCACCCCTTTGCTCCCACAGAGTCAGCATTTTGAGTCTGGATGGTCCTCAGGTTGACAAACTGCACATCCCAAACTGGATATTTCTATTAATTTAAAATCAGTGTAAAGTTCACCTTTGTGTAATGTTAAAATGTCTGTTCCTGATCGAAGACCACAAGACCTAGACAGATCCTCCGTTTGCTGAATTTTTGTCACTGGTATTATTATCTCTGTCACTTTCAGTATTAAAAATATTTAGCTTATTTCCAGAATTTCTCAGGCTGAGTTTTCAAGGTGTTTCTTCTTTATATAACTCTCTTTAGGTGTCAAAACCCATGTTTCTATCAAGTGTTTTGTCTAGATGAAAGCATCACCTAAAATCCTCTGTCGGGACAAGTGCTGCAAACCACAATCAGACAAGAACTGCTGCCTGACATTTTTCACATTGCAATTCCTACTAGTCTCTGCAGAGCTCAACTCACATGGTACTTGATGGGAAATTTTCTGGTGGAGGAGTGGCTGAAAAAAAATAAATCAAATTTTCTCAAATTCACTTCTGTTTCAAACTGTTATTGGAGAATTTTTTGAAGGATTTTCCTTGTTTTGTTTGTTTAAAGCACGACTTGCTGCTAGGAGTGGAATATTTGAGCTCAGCGGTGGCTGATGACAGATGTCACCCAGCAGTGCTTCTCTGCCAGCAGTGGCTGAGTGGGACTCCCAAGGCCAAGGTTCCGGTTTCAGTACTCGGAAAAAAAGAAAAGAAAAGAAAATGTGAATTCACTCTGCAGTGTTTGAAGGGTTATACAGGAAATTTGCGCTCAGTGGGTTCTTATTTGAGGAAAATGCAAATTCAGGCTTTTCCTTGGGAGTAAAAATGACAGAGGAGTAGGTAGGGGAGTAACTCATTCAGAAATAGGAAGAAAAATCAAAATATGATACTCCATAGCTTACATTTTATTTTATTTATAGAATATTTATATTATATATTTGTTTTCTGGAACGCGGCAGGTGTTGATGTTACAGCAAACCTGAATAGCCATAGTGCCTTTTTCTACCCTCATCCTCTTCCTGAGCACACTTTGGGGTTCTTTCCATAAAGGCACAGCTGGCACAGGTGGAGAGGTGTCGTGTAAGACACAGGACCAAGCAGCTGCAAGGGTCCTGTGAATACAGCTCCCCGGCTTTTTCAGGAATTATAATAGCTGTCACATTTTGCTGTCTAGGCAGACCTTTCCCTACGCTGATTTTGTTGCTGGGTCACAGCTCTGCATCCTCCAGGAGACAGTTTCCCCCCTGGGTGACCCTTTCCCTGGCTGCAAACACCTGGGAAATTACCTGTGTCAGCAAATCCAGCCACAGGTCTTGATAAGGGAAATATCTCCTGCAAACTCAGGACTTTGGTAGTGATTAGGGATGGGTTTATTCCATTTTCAGGGTGCTGTGCTTTGGTCTGCCATCCTGCAGTCCTTTTAGAAAGGTCTGTTTTGCTGCTTGTTGCGCAGCACATCATGGACGGTTAAATCTGCATTTAATTCATGCTGTATTTATTTGTCTGTACAGCTCAGATATTTTAAGGTAGAGGTAAATGCTGGGTGAGTCCCATATGGTTTATGAATAGCACAGGACATGGCACTACATCCTGGAATTCTCACCTCCAAACCAGGAGTGTTGATTATCTGAGCATAACTTAAAGGAAAATATGCACAACTCCCTGAATCTCCATAATTCTCCATATAGTAAAACAAACCCCTTCACTTATGGAAACTGAGCACATAAACATAGAGGACCTGGTGACCATGAGGCACTTCCCTGTGTCAGTCTGACTTTCCTTGTTGCCAGAGTTCACAGAGAATGAACAGATGCTTTTAGGGTGCTGTTCATCTGATGTTGTGGGACTGAATTAAATTAATTTGTGCATGTTTCTCTTCACTGACTTAAACTCTGTCAGGAGAGCTGCTTCTGACGGAAGTACCTGCGTGGTGTGAACGTGCCCTGAAGCAGATGGATCACCCTCTAACCAAAATATTGCCTGATGTCCCTCGTTAGGCAAGCAAATAAGGCTTAAAGTAAACCTCAGACATTTGAATGGGAACGGGAGTAACCTCAAAACTTCTCGTGGCGCAGAGGTCATGTCCAAAGATTGGCAAAACCAGAATGAAGGAACAATTCTGAGGGAGCTGGGGCTGCTTAGCCTGAAGAAAAACAGGCTCAGGGGAGACCCTGTCACTCTCTACAGCTCCCTGAAAGGAGGTTGTAGCCAGGTAGGGTTTGGTCTCTTCTCTCAAGGAACAAGCAACAGGACAAGGCGAAATGGCCTCAAGTTGCACCAGGAAGATTTAGATTGGATATTAGAGAAAATTTCTTGGGAAGGTTTGTCAAGCTCTGGCACAGGCTGCCCAGGAAAGTGGTGGAATTACCATTCCTGGAGGGATTTAAAAGAAATGTAGATGTGGCACTTGGGGACATGGCTCAGCAGTGGCCTTTGCGGTGTTGAGGGAATGGTTGGATTTGGTGATCTTAGAGCATTTTTCCAACCTGAGCAATTCTATGACTCTACGATTCTGTGTAGACAAGCACTACCAAAAAAACCCCCAAAACCAACAAAAAAATGAATTAATAACACAGTTTAAAACTCACTGATGAAATAAAGGCTGCAGGTGCAAGTGTGCACATGGAGACAGAGTTTACACATGAGCAGAGAGAGAAGCTTCTCTCCTGGTTCAAGGTAAGGACATACCCTGTACACAAATATATGTACAATCTCAGCAAATTCACTGTAAAACAAATTAAACCCATCACCAATAATGCAAGGAAGAAAGGAAGATTGTGTGATAATGAAAGATATGACCCAACGCAGTTATCTTTGTTCCCATCGTAAGGAGTACCGAAAAAGTAAAAATAGAATTTAAATCTCATCAATAAGAACACTGTTGCACACCTGGGGTCTAAATATTTGGAAAGTGCTGCATTAGTGAAACCATCTCCAGGGTTACAGGGTGGATGGGAACTGAAAGCAGCAGCCACCTGCAATTTTAAATCTCTTCTTTGGGAAGACATGTCTGTGCCAGCCTATTTCAAAAGTCCCGAACAAGCTGCATCATCACTGCCGTTGCTGTGATCCCAACACATCCACATCCCGGTGAACAGGGATTGAGATGCACGTGGTGACTCTGTGTCTTAAGATGAGGCTCTGCACCCCTCAGAATGCCTTTAATTCCAAACCACCAGGGGTTATATTCCCCTCTTGATGTGTTAGAATTGATATCCACAGCTCCTGGTAACACTCATGGGAATTGCAAGCATGAATCCATGTTCAAAATATGAATGCTCACAACTCTTAGTTTCTGGAGGTTTATCTTGTTTCTCATCCATCATTTTTTTTGTACTTATTAGCAAGTTCACAGTCTGTTGACATGAACTATTTGAAATCTACATATTCCCCTGTGAAATTTCATTATTTTAAGGTAGGGAATGCTTTCAAAGCAGACAGCATTTTGTGAATTCTGATCATGTCATGAGAAGGTGCACCTGAGCAGGGTGACACTTCCAAACAATCTGCAGTATTACATTCTGATCCCCACCTGGGCTCGCAGCTCTCACCAAAAGATAAAGCAGGACTAAAGCCTGGTGGGTGATTTTTCCACGCTAAGGAACCATGGTCATAAAGTGCTTGCAAAATGGCTGTCAAAGCACTAAAGAAAGCAGGCTCCACATAGGATTGTTGTAGCAGCCTTAATTCAAGTTGCACTGCCTCTACAGAGCAGCTGTTCATATCTGTGATTTTCGGGGGAAAAATGACTTGCACTCGCCAGCCCACAGCTGCTCTTTGCTCCCAGGGAGCAGTGCAGCTGCACCTCAGAAGTTCCGGACGATGTAAAAAATCCCTCCTTCCTCCCTGTGCCCCAAAGTTGTCTTAATCCAGTCCATGCCATTTCCACCCCGCGGACATGACCTCCCACCTTGCGGTAGATCATCCCCAGATTATTGCCTCCCACGGGCTGAGCTCCTGCTCCTGAGCAGGGTCTGAACAGAGTCAAACACCAGCTAACCACCCCATCACCTGGTTTTGATCCTGGAGACCAGGTGGGTTTGCCGTCTCGTGGCAAACCAGCGTCAGGGCTGCAGGATGAAATCCTAAAATGGACTCAGTAAAACTGTGCCTTCCAAGTCCTTTGTTTGTGGAGTCTCCCATGGATCGGCTCCTCTCCAGCCTCTTTCAGCATCTCTGTGAAACCCAAAGATAACCTGATTAGGTGACATCACTTGGAGTGCCAGCAGCTCCGATAACACACAGCCTTTCCCATTTCCCACCACGCAGAGCCGTGTCCTTCACACCAGGGCAGCCCCGCGAAGGGAGAAGAGCTCCTTGAAGCTGAATTTTCGCGAGGCAGAGGTAATGCTGTTGCTCACAGGAAAGGATTTCAAAGACTCTGTAGCTGTAGCACTGTCTCTTTTTTTGTTGAAGGTGTCAATTCAGCTCAGTCTTCCCAGACAGTAATCTCATCCACAGCAGCATGTGCCAGTAATATCCGCTGTTGTTTCCTTCCAGCTCACAGACTCTGTCCTGTCTCCTCCGGTGCTGACCTCACCTTGTCCCTGCAGTATTTTGTCATTTTGCAGGAAAACTGCAGCACTGTGAGGGGACTGTGTAGAAAGCCCTCAGGTTTTGGAAAATGGTAGCTCGTAAAAAATGCCATCAGGTAATGCCACCACTGCATCGTACCCACCACCCTTCGAGTGGCTTTTCAGAAAATTTGAAATCCAGTTCTATTATTTGCTGACAAGATCGAAAAGCCCTGGAAAAGGTGGGGAAAAAATACCGTTCAAGGACCCCTAAGGTCCATCCTCAAGGATTTTTCTCCTCTGAATTGTGGAGCCTTGTGTAACAGGGGTGAGAGATCACAGAATGTCCTGAATTGGAAGGGATGCACCAGGATCATCGAGTCCAACTCCTGGCCCTGCAGAGGTTACAATTTCCCTAAAAGCCAGGGCAAAGCTGCAGAAGAAATGAGCACCACAGACCTCACTCCTTCCTACTCCATGTGTATTTTGCAACCTCTCTTTCTTTTGTACCCAAATCACTCCAAGTAAGAATTCTCTTTTTGAAGAAAACCCAACCAGTGCAGCCAACTACACTGAGAGGAAAAGGAGTGAAGGGCAAACAGCTTTGCACTTGCAGCCCCAGGGTGAGTGCACATGTTGTAGGTCATGCTGTGGCCTGATCAAAGTGAATTTAAGCCAAAGATGCCACAGCAGCAGAACTTTAGTCCATGTGAGGAGCCCCTCTTGGTTTTGGCTGGTATGTCCTACCTTCAAATAGGCTTTTACAGGCATTGAGTGCTGGTTCTCTCACTTATGGAGAGTAATGATGGTGGAAGGCACCAGAGCATTTGGTATTTAGTAGAAAGAACCTTTTTCTCTTCCATTTTCTAGACAACAAGTTTTAATACTTGCTTCTGAACACAAAGAAACAAAAAATCTTTGAGCGATCAAACCAGCTTGAATCCTTCAGTTGTCCTGCACTCACAATTGCATTTTCAAAAGCAATGAGTGCCCCCCATGCCAGGTCAGGGCTGGATCTTCACCTCCAGATGAAAAAAAAAAATGTCTGCTACCTTTTCAGTGTAGAGCTAAAACTCTCCTCTGTCCACACAGCATTTTTCTATGAGCAGTTTTCCTCTCAAAATTATCCAGCAACACCAAGCCTGCCTCTCAAAGGATGAGATATTATTGTTACCCTTAAGCTTATCTGCCAGACAGCAAAGACATCCTGCTTGTTTTTCCCTCTCCAGCTGAAGTTTTCTTAGAGTACCTGCAAGCAAGGATGACTCTGAAATTTGCTTGTACCTCAGATGAGGCTGCAAACAAAGATGAAGTGCTGTGACAAACACATAAAAAAGTTGGTGTTTGCCTCTCTCTCTGCCTCATTCATACTTAGGAACCTCTGGATTAACTGACCTGTGTGTCAAGTCTGAAAAAAAAAAAAAAAAAGCAGATTATATTCTGTCAAACGGAGAAAAAGCAATAAGTAAGAGTTTAGAGAACTAACCACAACATGTCTAATTATTTGGGCTTAGGATTTAACTTAGTGGGTCTTTTTCTTTTTCTTTTCTTCTCCCAGCCCCTGCGTGATACTTAAAGCACAAAACCCAGCAGGGAGAGAGGTAATGGAATTTGGAGGCAACTGGTGTTCAAAGCCCTCTCTTGAAATGGGTCTATGCTAATGACGAGGCTCTGTGCAAATTGGGTCGATGTCCCCTGTCCTCCGAGAGGGGCGACTTCATCAGGACAGCCAATGTGGGGCAGGATTGTCTCCCCGAGGATTTCACAGGGCTGCACCTTTGAGCCAAAACCTCACAGAGTTTTTGGCTCTGAGTGACCCGGCCGGAGTAGGACAAATTTCACCCCCCGAGAGTCACGGGGTGCGTGTGTGGTCTCTGAGCTGGGCACGGGGAGGGCACGCTCACCCCAATGAAACTGAGTTTAATTGCTGCCTCCTGACTCTTCAGAAAAGGAATCTGTGCTCAAAGGCTCAGAGCCTTTTCCTTGAACTTTCTTTCTCCACGCTGAGCTGATGTGAGTCCTTGATGGAATTACATTGGTGAATTATTGCTGTGGTGCAGAATTAAGTTTGGTACCAAACCTCATCACAATCCCTCTTTTCTCTCCTCTCTGTACCTTCATGAAACATTAAAAATTGCTTTGCATGTTTGCACACGTGGTTCTCGTGCAAAAATATTTCCCACAAAGCTTAAAACCTTAAAGAGGTCACTATAAATTAAAAGATCAGTTTTGCACAGGGGGCAACTTTCTTTTCTCTGAGGCAAAGAATTTTCAGAAATGGAGCTTTAAAAGGCATGGCACTGGGAGTTGGTAAAACACGAGCTTTAATTCTAACCCATGGGTCTTTCTGTTGATAATGTGGGTGCAGGCATTGTAGAGGCACACATTTCTTAAAAGAATAGACATCACTGAGCAATTTTGCCATAACTAACAGTTTGCTGGCTCGGAGAAGAGGCTGTTGTGCATCCCTGGAGGGAACTGGTGCTTGGTTACACCAGCTAGGAAAGCACCAATCCATTAAAGAAACCTGTAGGTGCAGCAGAGCACCTCCAGCTGCAGGCCCCGCTGGAATGAATGGAGGCATTAAATGCATCATATTCACAGTCAGCAATAAATGCAGGTAATTATGGAAATCGGGGGCCAGTGCGAGGGGAATGGGTGAAGTGCTTGTTCATATGCAGAGCAAGGCCCAAACAAAGCCGGCAGCTCCTTTATAGAGTCACCACTGACGGGCTGCGTGTGACCTTTGGTTGTAGAGGGAGTTGCAATTTTTCAGGGTGGTCCAGACTGTTTGTCCCATCCTGGAAAGGGACAGCAGTGGGAAAGCCAAACTTCGGAATCGCAGCTTTGGGTTAGAAAAACAACAGCAATTTTTGTGGTGAAAATGGTTTTTGTGGTCTGTCCTATTTCCTGTTATGCCAGCTGAGCTTTTACCCCTTTTATCTGCAGACGTTGCCCCTTTCACATTTTTGGGTGACTATAATGATGTCAATGTAGAAGAATAATTAGCTCTTTCACTATTTAGCAACAGGGTTCCACCATATTCTCCTTTCCCAGTAAATTCAGGGGATATTTTGCCTCCAAAGAGTAGTTTGCAGAGGTGTCCATGACCCCTGCTGTCCTTCAGCGCTTCCCCTCCACAGTGCAGAATGACCAGAGGTTGGTGTTGCCTCTTGAGGGACAAACTTGTCTATCTGAGGCCAAAAAAGCACAGATAACCTTGGAAAAAGAGACACAGAGACCCAGCAGGAGACTTCCCATGTGTGTAGATGGTGTGGGAGGCATCACAGGTTGGAGAGCAGCTCCTGTGAGAAGCACTTTGCCTGATTAGTGCCTGTGAACTCGGTGCTGATTCCACCTAAAGACTGTAAACGAACTTCAGGGAAAACAGTGTTTTCCTTTTTGATCAGCTGCATCTCTGGCAATATAATGAGCACAATTACCCTTGCTTGTCTATGCGGCATTATTCTGGTTTGCCTGTTAATTGCTGATGATGTTTACAAGCTTATTAAAACCAAGCAGTGCATTCACAAATGTTTAATCAGAAATTTCTGGTAACATTTAGAATAATATCTTTGGTCTTTTCCAACATTTGTCTTGTTTTCTTCAGTTTTTTTACAAACGACATCAAAATCCAAGGAAGTCTGTTTAGTGTCCTGAAATTTTCCTGCTTTGAAACATGAAGAACTAACATTTTCTATTAGTGCTGTCAAATAACTACCTTTGTTATCTGAGGGCTCAAATCTGCAAACTTCTCCTCACCTGAGGATGCTTTTGGAAATTAATTCTTCATCAGGTATGATGAAGGTTCAGTGCCAATTACAGTGGTAGTTGCAGCAGCAGGAGGAGAAATATCACAGAGTTACCACAGCCTATTTGCGGATTACTGTGCTTTTAAAGGGGAAAAAAACCCCACCAACAAGATTTTTTTGATCCTCAGAGAATTTTCAATCCAAACAGAAGTTTAGAGGCACCAAATGGATGAAACGAAGAACTTCCTGAGACAATGCAGATCAGCGTGAGAGGTAATGGTCTCATCAAACCTGCTGCCAAATGCTTTGCCTTGGATGCATAAAGGAGCTGCTGCTCTACAGTCCTGCTGTTCATTAGTGTTTGGAACAGGAGGACCTGAGGACACCTTGCCTACCAGGCGGCAAGAAATTAAATTTACCCATACAAGCACAGTGGTGTAAATTGCAGGAAAAACTCCTGCAGGCCAGAATCATTGTTATATTTAGTCCATAAAGCCAATAAGGCAAGAGCAGCTCTTCGTTTGTGCTGCCAGCAACTCCCAACCACTGACTGTGTGGTGGGAGACAGGAACATTTCGACTGTGCCTTCTGATGCAGAAGAGTGGCCTGGAATGTCCTTCACAGCTTAGTGTTCTCAGGATGAGTGTCTCCATGTTCAACCTGTATACTCATTTGTCACTCAAAAGATCCGTAGTTTACCTTTAAATGGATGGCTAACTCCAGAAAATAACTACTCCAATGATTAAAAGCGGAATTCTGGACTGATTTTCAACAAAACATTGGTAAGTGTTTGTAGCTTTGTTCAAAAAATATTGCTGTCTTTGCTTAGGTAAGCTGATAAAGGATACGTGACACAAATGCTGGGAGAAAAGTGATTAATTTTCACTTCGTCTGTTTTCCTCCACTTTATCATGTGATTAATTTCTAAGAGATTTTGGTGGGTGTTTGCTTCTTGCTCTGAACTGGTTGACTCTGGCAACCCACGAGTTTTGCCCATTCTTTCCAGAAAAGCTGAAAGCCCATTCACAGCATTGTACAATCCCAGAACGGTTTGGGTTTAAAGGGACCTTAAAGACCATCCAGTTCCAAAATCCCAACCCTTCCAAATCCCAGTCCCTTCCCCTAGACCACGTTGCCCAAAACCCAATCCTAACCAAGGTGCTGCAGCCTTGCTAAATGGGGTATTTTATCCCATGTGGTCTGAATCCTCCTGATCTGGAGAGATCTGTGCCGTCCTGAGTACTTCCAAATCCCTCTGGATTTGATGGGAGATGGAGGTGTTCGTCTATCAGCAGCACAGAGCCTGTAAACACAAGCTTTAGAGTGATAATCATGAAACTGAACATGGTCTTGATCGCAAGTGTAAGGGGGAGCTAAACATAGTTTCCCCTAATCTCTTGGGATCTGGGAATTTATCTCTCTGCTTAATTGAATGAATGGGAAATTAGATAAAACTTTGCAGAGTAAATCTTTTAGCAAATGTGATACCCAAGTAGAAAATTTTCAGCAGACTCTACATTTTCACAGCTGCTCCTTTGTTTTGTGGAAGCATATTTTGAATGTAAGTCCTGCTTACATTGCATGCCTATTAATTCTATTGTACATATTAAATGTCCTCTTTGTAGGGTGTAAAACCAGAAGGGAGACCAAAAACAAATAGCATGTGTTTAAAATGTTTTATGGAAGATGGCACCAATATTTTCTGAAAGCCTCCATGAGTCCAAGGCACTGCTCCCTCATAACCGTTCAAGGCCAAAACTGGAACCTAAAATTAAGTAGGAAATAATGGAAGCGAAGAGAGGGAATTTGCTACATAGCTTTGCAAGAGGCAAAAAAGGAAAGCTCTAACATACAGTGGAGACGCAAAAAAACCTGTTGCTTGCTTCTCTACCAGGCTACTTGCATCTGGGACAATTTAAGTCCAATTTGCTCTCAATAGCTAAGAAGTAAATGACATTTTCCTTACATTTCAGCAATTCCTGCAAGCCATTAAGAGCAGCATGAATGTCATGTGTTATCACCCACAGAAATGTGATTTCTCACGCTGCACTCGGTGTGAGAGGCACTGAGAGGAACCTCAACTCCCCTTCCATAACAGAGTTCTGGGCATTGGTCTGCAGAGTTATTTCCTTCTACAGATTTGTCTTTTACTTGGTGGAGCTTGAATTGGCAGAGGGGAGATTTAGATGAGATGTTAGGAAGAAATTCTTCCCTTTGAGGCTGCTGAGGCCCTGGCACAGGATGCCCACAGAAGCTGTCACTGCCCCATCCCTGGAATTGTCCCAGGGCAGGTCAGACAGGGCTTGGAGCTACTTGGGATAGTGGAAGGTGTCCCTGCCCATAGCAGGGGGTGGAAATAGGTGGTCTTAAAGCTCCCTTCCAACCCAAATCATTCTGGAATTCCATTATTCCACAACTTTGTGAAGCAGGTTAGCAGGAACTTCTTCGCAGCAGCCACCCTGAGGTCTTCCTTACCAGAGGGCTTCCCACGTGGAGCTGGATGTGCTCCCCTCGCAGGAAGAACGCCCACATGGTTCATGAGCTGCTCCGTGGTGGGATGGTTTTTGGGCTGTTCCCATGCTGGTTTTATACCCTGTCTCATGGCAGGACACACATTTACACCTCCAGTTTTGATCCAGAGTGGGGACCATGGCATGGGACCTTCAAGTTTCTCCACGAGTGACATGGACCAACCTCACCAGAAGACAAAAACACAGCAGTGTTAAAACAGAGTGATAAACCAGCTGTTCTAGAGCCAATACCTGGGTATTTGTGTGAGATTTAAAATCTCTGCCAGTGGCCTGGCCAAGAGAAAGCAGACATGGCCAAGGTGTCCCACATTTTCTAGTCGTCCCTGCCTGTCCTAAGGGAACCAAAGCAGCTGCCAAAATTTAAGGCATCTGTCAGGTTTTTTAATTCTGTGTTAGAAAGACTAATACATAGAAAGTTGGGAAAAATCCCCCATTCTGAACAGCAGTGTGCTTTCTTTGGCTGCAGCTGTGCCTCCAGGTCTTCTCTTTCCCAAAAAAACACTGGAATTTCTCCATCGTAGCTGCTACAGCAGCAAAATACCAAACAGCAGAGTCAGACCCAGCGAGGAAGAGGATGGACTCAACAAAGGTGCAAGGAGCTGGGCTGAGGAGAAGAGGCTCTTTGCCAGCCAGGGGAGATGCAGAACTCACCACCTGCTACCACAGAAATAATTAAATTGCGCTCCAGAAATGGATAGTCCATCTCCAAGTGAGGCAAAACTGATCTCGTACAGATCTGTTCCAACCTGGAGAGTTATTACATCTCTCCATTTCTAATTACGCTGTTACCCAGTATGATGCCAACTCCAAAGGCAGAACCTGTGTCACTAAAGAACCTTTTCTTTGTGGAAACAATGATTAGTGGAGGCAATTATTTCTCATGAGAAATTTTGGAAGTAATTCCCTTTTCTGTCTGAAGCACCTATTGTTATTTGACTATAAAAAAGGAAGAACTTTCAGGACTAAAACTGGGGGTTTTTTAATTTATAGGATAAATATTCCATTTGAGATAAGTCTTAAAACTTTTACCCAAAATTGATAATTTTAGAAGGAAGGAAATATTGTAGGTGTTTTCTGTGCATAGCTGTAAATTATCAAAATAAACAGAAGCACCAACAAAAATTTCTTATCCGTCCAAAAAGTAGATTGGTTTTTTTTCATAGAGACATTTTGATTAAGAAGCTGACACAGGCACTTCACTGAAACACTGTCCACCTCTCCAGTGGACAGTGACAGTGACATCTACACCAGGGAAGGTCACATACCCATCAGAGCAGGCTTGATGGGCCTTTGCCTGTCTAGTGAGCTGTGTTTGAGCGGAGGAGATGAGGAAAATGCAGATGTGCTTTGGCGTGACCTGGATGTGCTTTTAGAGTGCACATCAGAGGTGTTTTGTTCCTCATGTCAGGAGAAGGGCTCTGGGCTTTGGTCTTGACTTAAGTCAAATGCCAACAGGAGAGACCCCGATTTCAAACCTTTGCGTTTAAAATGGACATTTCCAAACATGTCACCGCCACAGCGGTCTGTTCATTTATTTATTGAAAAGTGCTGTTTGGGCCTGGCGTGTGCTGGGACAGGGATGAGGGGAGGCAGAGTGAGCCTCTCTGCCCCACCCCAGCAGTGAGATCTGGGCAGGTCTTTCTGGACCACGACACCTGTGCAGGACAGGCACAGTGGTGACTCCCGCACTCTGCTCAGAGCCCCAGCTCTCCATCACACCCCCAGCTCCTCGGCTGGTCAGTGAGAGAACCCTCCACAGCCCATTTTGGGAATTTCCTACCCCTCGCTCCCCACGCCGTGAGCCCAGGTCCCACCAGAGCCCGGTGGCAGCAGCAAGGGCCTGTCCGTGTGGCGCTCAGAGGGATGGCCTCCCATCCCCTCATCCTCCCTGCGTTCCCACCACCGATTCCAGGGTGGTGAGGCCCTGGTGCAGGCAGGGAGAGGACACGGCGGTGGCTCAGTGGCGTCAGGCGGTGACGAGGTGTTTTTCGGAGCGCTGTGATTCCTCACCGCCCGCCTCGCCACCCTCTGCCTGGCATTGTTCTGCTCCCTAATCTCGGTTATGTGCCTTTGGCATCGGATCCGCAGTCGTGACCATCCAGCGCTTTGATATTTGTTCTGTGCCGCTCCATCGTGAGGTGGGGCAGCTCTTTGGTCCCCCCTCCCCTTCTCCTCCCTTCAAAACAGGCTGGATAGATACAAGGAGCCGATTACAAAATCACTGCTGGGAGGAAAGGAGGGGGAAAAAACCCCAAACCCAGAGAGTAACCCATGCAGCTCTATTTTATTGGCTGGAGGAGGAGGTGTCCCTCTCCCAACAAAGCCCCACAAGGGTTGAGGTGCCACCCCCGGCTCCGCTCCCCAAGCGATGCTCGCTCAGTCCCACCCCACCCCTCGCACAAAAACTTTTGCTGTCGTATCACAGGACACGGTAATCTACCATATCCCATCCCGGTAACCCAGAAGCCGCCTCCCCCTAATACTTTACATATTCCCCAAATTGGTTTGCAAGGGGGCAGGAGAGGAGATAACGGCGGTGAGTTGAGCCGAGTGGGAACTGCTGACTGACAAAGTGTGTAGTGCAGTACGGGTGCTTTCTGGCTCTCTAATTATCCTTTTCCTTCTTGACTCCAGTATCACATGTAGCCATGTGTAGAATCATAAAATAATTATGCAGTGTACAAGCTTTCTGGGAGCATGTACCACTGTTTTCCTAATTCTTTATCGCTCCCATTGATCGTGGCGTGTGTGCATTGATCCAAGTCGGCCATCTGGTTGGGGAAGATAAGCGTGCGAGTGTCTTTGCATTGCACTGTCACTCAGGGAGGGGGGTACATTTTGGCTGTAGGGAATTACAGGGGCAGGATTAGCCCTCTTCCTAGGAGTAAACTGAATTTTAAATGCAGTGTTGCAGCTGCATGGACCATGTTGCTAACTTCTGGTTTTGCCCATAGACCGGATGCATTCAGTATTATTATTATTATTATTATTATTATTATTATTATTATTATTATTACTGCTATTATTTTTGTCTCTTCCCTGCTCTCTATCGTTGGAGACAGAGATATGACTTGCATTAAATGGAGGGGAGAGAAGGGAAAAGGAGGAATGCCCTTCCCTGCACACACTAGACTTGTGAGTGGCTGCTGTGATACACAATTTTGAAATGCCAAAACCAGCTTTTAAATGCAGGCGAGAACCTGCAGGACTGAATGCATTTTGCAATAAGATTCATTGGTAAAAAAAAAAAAAAAAA
>VZRL01004924.1:209958-222458 GCA_013397895.1 Origma solitaria
GGGGTGAAAAAAATCCCCTCTGCTTAAATCAATTCCCTCAAGTCTCTGAGGAGAAGCAAACCACAGCAATCCCAAAGTGTGTGTGGGATCCGAGAGGCTTTCAGCTCAGCACAGCACGAGGGAGGGCTGGCTCAGCACCGAGGGTCCCTCCTCGGCTCCATCAGGCAATACAGCAAACAAGTCATGTCTCTTAGAAGAGGAAAAATCTATTTCAGAGCTCTCTCTTTTTTCTGTGTGGGTGCTTATCTCTGGTCACTGCTGTTCACCATGTAGAGAAGTCTCTGTGGCATGCATTTCTGAGAGGGCAAACTGTCTAAAATTAGCTGTTAGTTTAAAATAAGAGACTGTGCAGTTCTCCAGGGAGGGGCATTCATCCTCCAAAGGAAACTGTCAAGGATTGTTCAGGATTACTCTCCAGCTGTTCAGGACTGCTGCATCCTTTTAAATTATAATGTCAACATGTCGCAAATAATATGGAATGACAATGTCTAATTTCTGTCCTGTGAGGAATGAAAAGGAAGGGAAATTGCTAGCATGCTAGATACATACCAGATTTAAGAGACCAGGTAACCTTTCTAGGTGGCTGTAGGAGAATAATTAGCCAAAACATTAATGCAAATGTAATTTTCTAGCCAGCCTCTGAAATCTAGAGGCGTTACATTAAGAATTCCAGGCTAATGCTCTCCAGAATAGTTTGTGTTATCTCTGGGGCCAAGGGATGTAGCTACTCCTCCACTGATTGGATTCTTTATGTTGAGTAGCTGGGGGTTTATTTCCCAAAAGTGCTTGCTACCAGCATTGCTGGCTTTGAGGGAGGCATTTCAATGCCAAGTTGCACAAATTGCTTATGTGGAAGTGCCCAAGGCTGGGTTGGACAGGGGTTGGAGCAGTCTGGGGTGGTGGAAGGTGTCCTGCCCATGGCAGGGGGTTGGAATGGGATGAGCTTTAAGATGCCTTCCAGCCCAAACCATTCCATGATTCCATCAATGTGGTAGAGGTCATAGTTATTACTGACCTTCATGCCCATGAGCACCCAGAGTGAATTTATCCCCCCAAAAACAAATGAAATATTTAACCTGACTACGTGAAAACACAGGAAATAATGAGGCTATTGCAGTTCATGGGCAGTTTGCATCCTGTACATGCATATTCCATCTAAATTTTAACACAGACCACCAAGAGGAGGGAGGTTTTTTACAGATTTTACCTGCATTTTTAGGTAGTTGTAGCACTGAGGGCTGAAGCAGACACCCACTTGGGGTTTTGAGGTGAATTTCTGGGACTCAGCCGAAGAACAGCAACTCATGAAGTTGTGGTAATGTTGCTTCAATCAGATGCCCACATCCAGAGTTTAAATATTCTCTCAAGCTCACAGAATGGCTGCCTATAAAATATAAACAATGCAATATGAGCAAGAAGTGTCCCAAGGTACACATTTTAATGCTCACATTCCATGCAGTGCTGTATGTTTTTCACGTTTAGTTAAAGAAGTAAATGAAACAGAAAGAATCCAACATGTTTTGCATTCCCTTGCAACAGGAAGCTGTTTTGATAAAACCTACAAATGATCCGTATTGATATTAACTTTTTTTTTTTTTTTGGTGGTAAACTTAATTTGAATTTAGAAAGTCTCTAAATGATAATTGAATCACAAGTCTGGATTAGGATTCTAGCAGCAACACTTGACTTGGTCAAAATCACTGTTATGAAGAGATGCAATTTTTACACAGTACTTCACATTGATTAAGTAATGTGCGAAAATGGAAAAAAAGCATTCGAATCTTAATCATAGTAATTTGCATGAAATAAAAGTCTCTGTCAAGGGAATGCACATTATAATAACTCCTGGGTGTTTTGGTTGCATCAGTGAGCAAAGAAGTTGCATGCATTTTTTTCTTGTCCTGATATGCAAGAAGTTCCTCTATTTTTAGTGTACCTTTGATTATGTGAGAATTTAGAAATACAGCTTTGTAGTCAGTGAGAGACTGTGATACAAACAGGTATTTTAAGAGCAGGCAGAGTTCACAGCTGGCTGGCAATGTGCATACCTGAAAAAAGCACAGAACTGCAAACCAGTGTGTTGTAAACACGGGGAGCTCAGTTTGAAGCTAATTAAGGCTCATTTGGTTTTGACCTGCATCAAACAATAGCACTAAATCAGAAAAGCAGATGCATTTTGGAAGCTACTGAACTGAAGAACCTTATCTGGAGCCCAGTGGAGTCAGCAGAGACCTTCTCACTGACTTCAGTCAATCAAGCCTCAGAAATGTTGGCGTTTATTGACACAGATTGGTCTGAAGCAAAAGGGGTTTTAGAGGCAGTCCCCGCCCCATTGGGGGCACATGTCAGTGCTGCTCCATGCCGTGGTGGTGGCACTGTTTTCTGTCACTGAAGCACACCCAGGAGCTCAGTGGTTCCCTGGCCAGCGTGACCACTGTGCAACCTGTTTTATTCTAAAGAGTTGCTGTTTCAAAAATCAATGGGCATCAGCTGCTAATTACAGAAAATCTATGCCTTGGCCCTTCAGCAGGTTTTGCATTTCTCCCACTCACCACTCTGCCTCTGCTATGGGTTGGCAGCTCAGATCCTCAGCCGTAAGTGATGACCTCCCCCAGTCCCCTTTTTTACATCTTTGGGACTCTGAGTGAGGTTCTGGTCCAGTGGAAGGTGTCCCTGCCCATGGCAGGGGTTCGGAACTGGATGGTCTTGAAGGTCCTTTCCGACCCCAAACATTCTACGATTCTGTGATCCCTTCCAGTTCCCCCCAGGGTGGACTTTGCCGCGTGCAGTTTCTGGTGAATGGTCTTTGCCCAATGACACCTGGATGGTCCCCACTGACCTTGAGATTAATTTGATGCTGTATCTTCTGACAATGGAAGAAAATTGAGGGTTATTTTAAAAAACACGTTCTGCGGGGGAGCTCATTTGCCCCAGAAATATGATTTTTGTGGGTGGGAGGTGTCTGTCCTAAATGAAAGTCTGAGAGTTTGAATCCCTTCTCCATCCTCCAAGGATCATAAAGAAGGACAGGGACTCCTCAGCATTTGTAAACTGACAAATAACAGAGTGTTTTACCTTTCTTAGAGCTTTGCACTTGGTCCAAATGCTCCAGGCATGAGATTTTGCCATTTTCTCCTTCATTTCTGCAAGCTGTGCTTATAACGGGGGGCAGGTTCAAAGGCCCCTTGGGAGGAAGGCCCTTTTTTTTGAGGCATGCTGTACAAAATCTGTTGAGACCTGTAGAAGTCACAGTGATATCACTGCCTTGTATCAGAAGGGATATTTAGTTATCCCCAGCCACAATATCATTTGGGTAATTGCTTCTTGCAGGGGATCAAGGCGGGTGTGGGAGGAAAAAAGTAATGAACAACTAAGCTTGGAAAGGAAACGTAGGTTGAAGTTTATCTCTTGCTGCTGAAGCTGCCAGTTAAGCTGGGAGCAGGAGGGGGGCTTGTTTGGGATTTATTCTGGGGGAGAAAGGCCCTGCTGTCTTCAGAGTGAGATGAGATCAAGTTCTGCCTGCAATGCCTCTTACATGTTGTAGTTGCAGGCCAGGAGATTTTTTTTTTTACATCAAAATAAAGGAATGGATGGACCTGCACTTATAAGAGAGTTGGCATTCCTACAACAAGCATGTAGGTTGATAAGGATTTTCTTTATTCTTTTCAAAAATAACCTTTCCTGTGAAATGCAAGCTCAAGAACATTATCGGTTACATAGAGAAATCACATGAAAGGCTGCATTACAATAATGAAGAAAAGAGATTTTGAGACGAAAGCAGCAGCAAAGGTACTCGGTGCCTCCTTGGCTTCAGCTGCTCCTTCTCCACACAGCTGAGGGTTTCAAACCTTGGGTTTTGGCAAAATCCCACTCGAGAGGGAGAGTTAGTGCAGACAAACCACCCGGCAGGGATCCCATCTTGCTTTCCCCAGGGAGCAGACAGTGCGTGGGGCAGCCTCAGGGTGTGGGAGATTTGTTAAAGTCATGGGGGTATCTCAATTTATGGCCTGAGGGGGATCATAATTTGCCATCCTGTGCTTCTCCTGATTCAAGAACGTGCCCCATATCAGAGGGTACTAATGGGGTGACGGCCACGTCCCTGGTCCTGCAAACGCAGCCTTGGTGGTTTAACGAAGGGAAGTCAAACCTACCGCTCTTAGAAAACATCCTACGGAAAGGGGAAGGAGAAATTCATAAGAAATAATCCTATTAATTAATGCCTGAATCCTGGTCCCTGTGCACAGCCTGTGGAAACGCTGTGTGTGCGAGGGAGCAGATGCAGAGGAAGGGAAGGGAACACCACCCTCCTCTTCCTCCCCCTCCTGCTCCTACTTTCTGGACTGCTCTGCCCAAAGTTTTCCCAGCAGCTCCCACCAAGTGCCACCCAGCTCAGAGCTTCGTGTCCAGCCCCAGGTTGTCCTTGCAGGACTGTGGTCAGGAGCACACAAGAAATCAGGGTGAGAAAATGTTATTTTCTCTTCCCAAGGCAGTGATGTGTCCTTATTTTGTGTGTCCTTAAAGAGAGGGGCAGCTACCTCTTGAAATCCTCCTGGCCCTGCATCCTGGTGTCCTCTGGCTTTGGGCATTGGGATCCTGATATATTTAAAGGAAAAATCCAGATGCACCAAGTCAGGAAGCATGGAACACAAAAATACCTGTACACCTGAGATTGCCAGAGGGCACTGGGGAGTAGGAAGGATTCTGGCTTTGCAGAACCCAACCAGAATCCTGGGGGGAAGAGCTCCAGGAGAAACATGTTAAACTGGCTGAGACTCATTCCTCAACTGCTCCCCAAAGCCTGAGGATTGGGCAAGGCTTTCCAAGTGGAGATCCCTTTGCTCTGGAAATGATATTTCCTAGTGAGTGATCGAAACTCCTCTCTCACTCCACATCCAAGTCTTGTTTCCACAAACAATGCTGAACTTTGCCTCTTCCCTCCCACAACTGTAGTTTTAAGATCTGTGGCCCAATTTCAACCAATTTGAGGAAGGGGCACAAGAGCTGCACAATTTTTCTAAATATTTTGTAATTTTCCAGTTGGGAATGTCCGTGTTGAACTCCTGGAGAACACAAAAGGAAGCTTCAGTACAAAAGGTGTGTTGGGAAGGGACTGGGGACTTGGGATATCCATCTGTAGGAATCCCACTTTATTAACTCCCAGGCTGGGAAAAAAAGCTCCTTTGAATGGTTTTCCTCTAATTGCAGAGGATTTCCACAAGTCTTGATTTGCTGGGAGCTCAGAACATGCTTTTTAACAATCGTGAACCATTCCCATGCTAGGAAAGGTTTTGGTTCCCAGCTCTGTAATGCTGCCTTGCTAAGAAAGCAATGAGAAATACTGGTAATAAATAAATTGGTAATAAATAAATGAGCAATATTTGTAATAAATAAATTGCCTAGGGAATTTAAAATCAGCTGTGAGAGCAGCTGCCCTTGGACAGACACACATTCGTGGCACAGGTCCATGGTGTCGGAAGCAGAAAACACAGGTGAATTTGGCTTCTCAGCACATATTTTAGAGAGTTTCACTTCCCATTCATAGGAGCCATCTTTCTTTTTGAACTTCACTATCTGTTCTTACTATTGATCCACAGATTTTTCCCTTTGCTAAACCAGGAATTCAGGGCAGATCCCTGGAGAATTGCTCAAATCTTGGATCCCCAAGCCATTCAAGCTGTAGGATGCCACAAGGGCAGTGTGGTCTCTGCAGGGTTTTTAGCAGCATCCCTTCTAACCCTGCTTGAGCAGCTCTGTGTTCAAGGGATGCAGGAACTGGTATTAAGATATTCTGAACCATCATTAGCTCTGTTTGCTGAGCCCTTAGATGTGTGAGTAACTGCAAACATCTGGAATGAACAGGTGGAATTCAACTGTACTTGCTGTATACTTTTCTATTTTAATGGTGTTTGACTTCTCTTTTAATTGAACAACAATTCTTCCCGCAGACCCAAATGTTACTACAGACATATCTGAATTTAATTTAACTGGGAATGAGTTAAAAATTATTATTTCAGAGGAACTTTTGATGTTAACTAATGAGGCATCATTTTCTGTGCATATTCCTGCCACTTCAGGCTGCTTCCCTGAGGAAGCTTAGGCTCTGCAGTACCTTTGTCCCTCTGGCAGATTGTCCCAGACACTTCTGACCTTGTTGGGGAGCAGGCTGGGGCCAGGCTGTGGTGGAATGGGGTGCAGTGGAGGGGTGGGAGATACATCACTGTTCACAGGGTACCTGCAGCCGAGCTGGGCTGTGACCCCAAGCCCCTCTTGTTTGTGCCTGGTTTGCTGTGCAAGGTCAGCCACATCTGGCTGGAAAAACTGTGGACGTGAGGTCTCCTCTGAGTGGGTGAAACCAGCAGGGCTCACCAATCCTACTCCACAACAGAGCTTTTTTGGTCTGTGGGAACCTCTGCTTTCACAACTCTTTCAACTCCTCACCTTTTGGCTTGAGCCTGATGTGGCATCCGAGGTGAAAGCTCTGGTCCTGTGTCTGCTGATTCCCAGTTCTTCCTCTGCTTGGCTTCATCTCAGTGGGGAAGAGCACCAATTCCCTGCTTCGTGCTGGAGCAGACATGGCCAAGCTCTCATCTTCTTCATCACCGCCCCAGAGCTGGACCAGAGCGCTTCTGGACCCTCCCATGCTCAGGCAGGACAGCACTGGGAAGGGAAATTATATTTTCAGCTTACTCAGGAAGAGAGCAGCAGCCCTCAGCCTCCTTGGGGTGAATAATTCAGGCTGCCTCGTGCCCTTTGAAGGAAATTCTCCAAACACCTTCTGGAGGAAGGTACAGGAGCAGGAGTTGTCTGATTTACACCACTCACCTTTGCTGGTTTTTTTGCAAATATGCCACTCTGCAAAATACTGTCCCAGAAGGATGGGGAGAGACTTTTTGCAAGGGTATGGAATGACAGGACAAGGGGGAATGGCTCTAAAGTGAAAGAGAGTAGGTTTAGGTTAAATATCAGGAAGAAATTCTTCCCTGTGAGAGTGGTGAGGCCCTGGCACAGGTTGCCCAGAGAAGCTGTGGCTGCCCCATCCCTGGTAGGATTCAAGGTGGGATGGGGCTTGGAGCACCCTGGGATAAGAGAAGGTGTTCCTGCCCAGGGCCAGGGGCTGGAACTGGATGATCATTAAGGTCCCTTCCAAGCCAAACAATTCTGTGTTTCTATGACTGTATAATACTTTCATTTTTACCACTAACAAATGCTGGGGGTTTTAATCATAACCAGTAAAAAATTGACAAAATTATCACAGTTTCCACGGACATGTGGTGGCTGTTGCCAGCATCACCATTTCCCATGTAGGTGAATGCTGGGCTAAAGGAGAAGGATTTCAGACATCCCACTGGTGTTTTTAACATCCCTCCTGAGGATTTACTGTTGAATGTGTGGCACATCTGATGAGGCCACTGGGACCATGTCATATCATATCTGGGAATGCTTTCCCCCTTTTTGCAAAGCGTCCCTGTTAATATAAAACCCTCCTAGGTACTGCAATGGCTGATTAATTCTTCCTTGTAAATTCTGCCTTCTGATCATCAGGAGATCCAAAATATTAATTGCTGATGTGATAATGAGAAGTGAGGATGCAATGGGAAATACACAGATCTCTGCACCTGTTTACTTAGCTGGATTTCCACTGTTCAACAAAACCCACCCATATGTGCTGGGAAAAGTTTTCTTGTTACAGACAACTCACTCCAGTCATTTTTGCCATTTAGAGGAAACAATTATTTTTCATGCATATTTCTTACCCTTACAACTGATCTTTTTAAAAATTAAATTGCAGGTTTTGCCATTACCTTAACTGTGACTTTATTTTGTGATGGTAGAGCCTAAAAATGGACTGTGTCCTTCCAAAACCACTTTCCTTATTCCACCCCTGCACACATATCTCAGTTACTATTTTTTGTGTCAAAATAACACCAGCCCTGGTTTGCAGTTTAAGTTTGCTCCTCATTTCACCCCAAGGACTGAACTGGAATTCCTCACATGCTGGTACCCAAATAACTCATTGTTCTTCAGAGATGGGTCCTGCTCAGTTCCTCCTTGACCTCTGCAGCTTCAAGCATCCCTCGTGTCCACTGAATATTGTATTATTTTTACAAAATAAATGGTGGGGCAAAACAAAGGGTGGGACAAAAGAAATGTAGCTGGGAGATTGTGGGAACTGTAGGCATGTAGTGAGAATTACTTTACTGTGAGAGAGGCCTGTTTGTCCAGCTTGCACTTTCTCTCTAACTCAAAACAAGCAGGAATCCATAAACAACGATAATAAGAGACTCGCAGGTGGTGTTATTGCAAGATGTTGTTCTAACTATGGGTAACCAATGACATTGTGGGGTGGGGAACTGAGAGCCAACGGATGTGTGACATGAATGATAGAAAATCGTATAAAAAGGCTTTGGAAAATAAAGAGTTAGTTCCTTTTCCCTGACCAAGGAGCTGTTGTGGTGAACTTTCTGCTTGTCGCGACAATCTCAACTGCGACGGGAGATCTCTGCCCTTCAAGGCCATAGTTGGGTAATCAACACGTTCAGCTGCTTGGGGAGACCCAGGTTTGTGTCCTTCTGCTGACTGTTTGAGCCTGGCCCTTCCTTAGCTGTAGCCACAGGGGATTGGTTTCCCTCAGAGCAAAACAGAATCCCAGAATCTGCTGAGCTGAAGGGACCCACAAGAATCATCGAGTCCAACTCCTGGGCTTGCACAGGACCATCCCCGAGAGTCACACCGTGAGCTCAAGAATATCATCCGAACATTACATTCATGAAAACATTAAGGAAAAAGTTAAAAACGGGGAAGAAAGGCACTGAATATTGTACAAGGACAGAGCCAAGCGTGGCTGCCAGGCTGATGTGTCCCTCCTTTCCCACGCTGTTCCCAGCGGGGCCCCTCCAGCATCCACACCTGCTGCCACCACACACCGGAGCCTCCTGGCCTGGCCCGGGTGGTGTTTTTGTGTTTGCACAAAAAAGGTGAGCAATTACCCAGCCACACCCCTGCACACAGCTTCTCATGCCTCTAAGGTTTCTGAAGCCCCGAGTATCAGGTTCCCAACACAACTGCTGCCCAGGAGGGAGGTGCTGCACCGGCTGCAGGGATTTGGCTTCCTTGCTGGCAGAGTTGCGCTGCTCTATGCTGCTTTTGGACTGTCATGTTAGTCACATGCCTCTTTTTCCACTTTCTAACCTAGCTTTTAAAGAATATTTAAAGACTATCTTTGTTTTTAAGGGCATTAACTATGGTGCTTTTTGTCTGCCTTTAATGGCATCCTGGGCCTGCCTTTCTTTCTTTCTTTCTTTCTTTCTTTCTTTCTNCACCATTCCTTCCTTCCGCACCATTCCTTCCTTCCTTCCTTCCTTTCCTTCCTTCCTTTCCTTACTTTCCTTCCTTTCCTTCCTTTCCTTCCTCTCCTTCCTCTTCCTTCCTCTTTCTTCCTTTCTCTTTCTTCCTTTCTTCCTTCTTTCTCTCTCTCTCTCTCTCTTTCTCTCTGTCTTTCTCCCTCTTTCATTTTTACCCATATTTTAATGCAAACAGGCCCTTTCCTACCAACAGCAGCTGACATCTGGTTTTCCATCCCTCTGAACCCAGCAGTGCTGCTGCTCCAAGACTCAGCTGGTTGGAAACATATAGGCAGCAAACATTTACATTCAGCATGTCTAACATCATCTGGGACTTAAACCCAGAACACTGGTGATGCATAGAGATAGATATTTAGTCACATCAAAGCTGTTTGCTAATTGCAGACACTCCATTCTTGTTTAATGTTTCGTGTGCAAGATTAGTTGGTTGATTTAATTGCTTCAGCAAAACTTATGTTTTAAGGCAAAACATTAGTTAAGACGTAATGTATTCACTTATGGAAAATTCCCATAAAACTGAATGCATCTGTTTGTGCTCAGTAATTCTGGTTTTGATTCTGTAGTCAGTCTGCCTACAGAAGTGAATAAAAACTACACTTCTTTATTGGAAAGTCTGCCATTTAATACCTGTCCAACAAGGTATTAAGTCCTGTAGGGTTGTTATAGACAAAAAAAAAAAAAAAAAAAGTTAGGGTTATAATTGTCTACAGCGTGTTCTAGTTGGGTTTGCATTATATGAATGGGTTTGTAATATATCAATGTGTTTGTAATTTAAACTGATACAGAAAAGGAATAAAAAGGGATGTCAGGGTGCAATGCGTATAATTCATATAACGTCCATGTCCAGGACTGTATGTCTACAGAAATATAACAAATTTATGTGCAAATGTATCTGTTCATAGGTGTCTGTGTGGCACAGGATCAATGCAAACATTTACATGTGTGTCCTGTTTATGTTTACACACCCCTTAAATCCTGCTGGTGCAATACAGGTTGCCCAGGAGGTTCATCCAGACTCACCATTTCACCAGAAAACACCTCAAATCTTTGCCAAGCTTCCCAACGGTGCTGCCCAACTTTCAGGGAAGAGACAGATTTTACATCCTGGGACCACATGAGGGAGGAGGAATAATTTGACCCCAGCACTGGAGTCAATAATGAGCGCTGGAACCCACAGCTGAACTCCCCTAGAATGGCGAAGGATTTCCATTATGCATTTTTTCCTGGAAAGCTTCAAGAGATTTTGAACTCAGTTTGCTGCTAAAGGAACATTTTTGAAGCCCAAACCCTCTGTATGTTTCCATGTCTGTATATGAATATTAAAATGTTGAGTACATGGACCACCAAAAGTTTGTTTAGCTTGAAGTTAGAGATTTGTTTTGCTTGGAATTGAGTCTCTTGATATTTGGCTGATCTCTTTGTACTGGCTTTTATCTTAATTGCTTTTTAAGCTATAATTATGGTGCCACATCCACATGGCTATAACACCATTGTAGTTTAAGTTGAGCATATTTCTATTGCAACTTCTATTTTTAAGTGTTTTGGTTTTTTTAAAAATTCAGATGTAAAATTTGCATACTGCAGCCACGAAACTTAACAAACAAAGTCTAAGTCAGGGAGAAAATCCTTTTTTAAATAATGTTTAAGAAAATAAAATTATTTTCTGTATATTAAAATAGAGGCCAAAAAAAAATTTAGTTCTCTCCAGTGCTGCAATTAAAAAAGAGGAAATATGCTCCATTTAAATATCCAGCTGAAATTTTGCATGCCGTTACCCCATAAATAGAGACTTACACATTTTAATGTGTATATACCAAAGCCATATTGACACTGCAGACTATCATTGCTCCTTAAGGAAATGTCATGGGCTTTTCTTTCTTGTTTGAACGAGCTGTGAATTTATAATTCTTTCAGCCAGTTGGTTTTAATAAGGTATCGCTCCGTTATTCGCATTTAAACCGTTCTCTAAGTACCTATTTAAAGACTAAACCACATCAATCCATTAGGCCACTAACACAGCCCAGTTTTTAAAAGGTCCACGCAGGGCTGTTAGCACAGTGTCCTGCCAGCCCTAATCCCCCTCCCTGCAGAAACATTTCTTCTTTTTCTTCGTCTGGGAGAAAGAGCATTACCAGCCACCCTTTCATAGCATCCCTTTCTCCATAAGGAGTGAGGAAATAACATTAGGGCTGTATCCAGGGTGGGTGAGAGAGGGAGGCAGTGCATTCCACCTGCCCACCTCATCCGCTGGTATTGATCCCGCCAGTGCAGATGCCGAATTTCTGCAGAATTCTGGGAGTAAATTTAAATTTATCCATCTACAGGCCTTGGGGATGGGTTTTAACCCTCTCTCCGTGTGAAAATAATGCCGTGTTACGCAAAAGAAGATCCTTTACATACGAGCGCACTTAGCATTGGATTTCCCTGGGTGCCCCTGTCCCAGTTTTATTGAAAAACAGAGATCTGTTGTGTTGGGCTCGTGACATGTTAGGGGACAGATCAGTTGTAAGCAAACCAAAGTTATTCCTATTTTTAGCATTCTCACTTCTCCCCCATAACCATAAAATTTCAGATCATTTTATGAGGTCCAAAGGTTCCAGGCAAACCCCTTGATAGACCTTTTTTTTTTTTCCTAAAACCATGTGAAAAAAGCAATAACAACAAATATCCGGGGGAGCAGAAGCGAACGGGGAAACTCTTGTTGCGCGCAATCTGTTCGGAGCAAGATGAGAGCGAATTTGCCACCGCTCTGTTTTCCTCACGTCCACCAGAAAATCCCTCTGAGCAGCTGTTTACTCTCCCCCAACCATTATTTTCTGCTCCTTTTCTGTGCAGGGAAGAGGTGCCCTTCCCTGCACACGCAGCTCTGGGCGGCGTGCGACGCTCCCCCTCCCGACCCCCCATGGCTGGGGACACTGTCCCCAACTCCTCCCGCGGCCGCCGCGGCAGATGACGAGGACTCGAGGCCACCCCAACAATGTATTCCCCGAGATGCTGTCGCTCCAGAACTCTCCCAGCCATTTCCAGCCCCTCAATATTCCCCCCTCCCCACCACCGCCGCCCCGAGCACCTCCTTTGTGCTCCATTCAAGGTTTTTCTGACGTGAGACAATCTTTCCCATTTTTTTGTCTTCTGTCT
>VZRL01004924.1:227458-257675 GCA_013397895.1 Origma solitaria
GCGGCGCTTCGCCGCGACCCGCGAGCAGATGATGTGCGATTATCTGCCAAGCTCCCCGAGACCCGGGCTGGCGCTCAGCTCCCAAAAACACACGGCCCGTCTGAACCAGTCAGTCTCTCTAATCACGAGGTAAAGCGTTCCTGGGAAATGCAGGCCTTGCAGAAGGCTAATTACAGATGGAACTTGCCTGAGCTTTAGGAAAACCGCGAAGAATTTATGTGGGTTTCCAATTCAGGCCGACCAACCTGACTAAAGGGAGATCCAACAAGAACCAAAACTAGAGAGCAAAATTAAGATTTCAAGTCTGGTGTGTTTTATTATTTGACAGAAGCTCAACAGCCTTATAATAAGCAGGAACAGTGACCTCTTGCTCTGATCAACAGCATCTAAACCAAATATTGCCACCAGATTCTACTGCACCATGGTCTGACTATGACAGTAACCCACCTACTGCGAGATAAATGCACTTGATCTTGGAATAGGACTCAAATGCATTTGTAATTCTGTACTTACAGTTTAAATTCACTGTAGAGACCAACTTGCAACACTTTTAACAGGTCCTAATCTCTCTGGTTTCAGTTTGAGACCAAGAGGCATTTCATATCATCAGCACTGGATTTATATTGTATGCTCAGAAAACAGAAATGGATTTCCAGGGGGTTTAATTTATCAATATCTAGTCTTTCTGGGAAACATTAGTTTGCATAGGAAAAGGGGTTAAAAGAAGGTTTAAGTGATGTCTCTAATATTTCCTGAAAACTTTGTACGAAAATATTCTATGCCACAAAAGCCCATTAAATATGCAAACTTTAATATACATTCCTCAGTAACAAATGTACAGTTAGATAACACATAAAGAATTATGAATGACTAATTATATTTTGCATATTTACAGCAAAGACAATTAGCAAATAGCTTTTATATGCAAAATAAATGAAAAAGTAATTAAGATGCACTAACTAGAGCAGCAATATCAAGTCTGTTGTCTTGTGATTCATTCCTAACAAACATAATAATTATGCATTCATTGTCATATAATTAAAACAGCTCTGTCCTTTAGAAAACTGGTTATTTACTGTATAATAACCTGAAGAGTGGCAGAAGTTCCTCATAATGGTGAGAAGGATAATTAAATATTTCTTCCTGGTGTCTGCTCACTCAGTTGAGTTTATTATCTTAAACTTGTGTGAGAAAACATTTCCTCTGCAGCTCCAAAAGCTCACCTGTTCCCTGCTGGGAAGTTACGCCTTTGCCATGCCCTGCTCCCAAGCTGCCCAAAACCTCCCAGCCTGGCACAGCATTAAACCCATGCCAGGATGGGAAAGCTCAGGGCCCAGCCTAGGCAGGATGGGGATGCTCTGGATGGAGCCTGGGTGTCTGTGCTGTGACCTTGGATGAACTTCTGTGTCATTGCCAAGGGTGGCCATATCGTAAATGATATATGATGTATGATGTATGAAATATGATAGATGATATATGATAAATTATGTATAATAGATGATGTATCATATATATCATACATAATTTATCATATATCATCTATCATCTGTCATCTATCATATATCATATGTCATGTATCATACATCATATATAATATATCATACATAATACATCATATATAATATATATCATATATCATATATCACACATCATATATCTTATCTCATATATCATATATCATGCATAATACATCATATATCTATATATCATATATCATATATCATACATAATATACCACATATTATATATATCATACATCATATATAATATAATTTTCTGGGTTGGGCACGAACATGTGGGCAGAGCTCCATCCTTGCAGGACCAGGGATTTACCCCTCCCACCCCTCAGCTCCCCAGCTGTAACATCACCACAACTCCACTCTGCCTTTTCCCATTCCCTTCATTTCCCAGCTCTTCCTACACTTCAGTAAAACACAATAAACCATCCAGTCTCGACTGGAACCCTTAATCACTGCCGAACAGAACGGTAATATCCAGCACTGTAAGCCGTCCTCGTAATACCAATATCATCAAGCGCTTCTTTTTTTGTCTTAAAATTCCGTTTTCCCGTAAACCTCAGCCCGCAGGACCCACCGAGCTGCAGTGGAGGAAAAACAATGTAATTGCTTGGCCGGCCTGGATCAGTAATCGGATTTCCAGGGACTCAATAGGTAAGGGGCAGGGCAGAAGGAGCAGGTTCACCTACGCAAGCTGGGACAGAAGGAGTCAGCTCGTGCTGCTGGTCAGGCTCCATCCTCCTCTCCAAACCCCTGGAGTGGGGCCTTGCTCCTGTCCCAGCCACTCACCTTCCCACAAAAAAGGGAAGGGATAACCCTTTCCTTTTATTATTTATCCACAAGCTGTTCTTTCCTCTCAGTTTTTGGGCAAAACTAATCAAGTTCTGCTGATGGAGGGAGAATCCTGGGCATGGAAGGGGCAATACAAGGGGACATGGCAGGACCACAGAGGTCCCCATGGGCACAGGAGGACTCAGGAGCAGCCCTGCATGGCCCTGTGCTGAGGGACCCAGGGTGATTTTCTTGCTTGTGGTCCTTGTCACCTCCTCGCCGTTGCTGGGGGTATTTGGGGTATCCTGATATTCCCCCAGGAGGGATGGGTCAGCTAAACCCTGCTGCAGCACGCACAGGAGAAAAGAAATAAAAGGACCACAGCTCCCGGGCACACTGGAAATAGCTCAGTGCTTGTCACGCAGTGCCCTCCGGAAGGCAGGGGATTTCTGCACAGATTTCTTAATACTCCAAGAGGGGGGGAAAAAAAAAAAAAAGGGAGTCCTTTTGGGTTTTGTTACACAAGTGATTTACTCAGAGTTTCTCATCTGCTCATTCCCCTGTCAGGAATGCAGCAGAACTCCACCTGACCCACATGGAGAGACACCCAGGGCTGCACCCTCCAGTGGGATGTGTTTCTTTTAAGAGAATTATGTATTCTAAGATGCTCAAGTCCCAAAGGGTCCCCATCCCACCCCATTTCTAACTCAGCACTTCATGTTTAGAACTGGAAAAGGAGATGGGGCATATTTTCTGTTAAATCCTACAGCAATTTCAGTGCCTTTGAGACACACTTGCACTCCCCTAGGCTGACCTGTTGCTTAGGTGGATTTCTCAACAGCTCTGTCTTTCTCTATTACCCCCTCTGAAATAATCTTTAAGGATGATTTCCACTTCTGCTGAGCAACCAGGGCTTACTCCCTTCTTGCATAGCCAAGAGCCTGACCACTGCTTGAGTCGGTAAGGATGGAGGGAAAATACGGTAATTACAGGCAAATCACCTGAGATTCCTTGGAGATTTTGGCCCATTTTCCCAGTCCTGCAAACCACTTCCACCTCACATGGAGGAACGGGGAGCACCTAGCCATTCTATGGGGTGCATTAGCCATCTCGTGGGGTGTGTTAGCCACCCTGCAGGGACTGTGAGCTCCCCAGAGCCTGTGAGGTGTCAGGATAGAGCAGCTCCTTGCCCAGCTCTGCACAGAGCTGTCAGGATGACAGACTTAACCTCCCTCTGTCCCTGTTTACCCAAAGTAAGAAGATTGTAAGGCTTAGTTAATGTTTGTAAGTGCCTCAGGGTTCTTATAGGATAGGCGCTATGTACATGCGAGTGTATTATAATACGTGTCATAGGAAGAATTAATAAAGCAGAATGTATTAATTTAAAGGTAGCAGACACTCGTGCATGATAGCCTTTCTAGCTGCTTCTTTGCAGGCACCCAGAAAATGGCATTTAAGTTAAAATCAGGTTAAAGAAAAATAATGCAGTCAATCACGGCCGGATACCGAGTCAGTAAATATCAATTATATAAAATGAGTCACCGGTAAGAGCTTTGATAAAATCAGGTGGCAAGCAAAGGACACTTGGAGAGACAGATATGACACATACATTAATTTCAGAAGATATTCTGTTCCTTTTGGAAACCTGACTTTTATTTTGAGCACCTCCATTTTCCTTGTGACCTCCCAAAATATTGGGAACCCCAGAAGCAGCTGGACACAAAAGCAGAAAAATGGTCCTTTTGCCTCAGAACTTTGATGGCAGACAGTGTGAGGCCCCCAGGAAAGATCCAGGAGATCCTCAAGGACCTTATCTGAAATGAGGGTGAGAATCAAAAGCCCTTTAAGCACTCCCAAGCACAGAGGCTTCCATGCGTGTGAAGTACAGGGAGAAAGTAAAGTAAAGAGGCAGGTCAGGCTGGGAGTGTGATCACAGAGCTGGCAAATGAGGGGTGGCACTGGAGCAGGGCTGGCTCCAGGAATAAGGACGGACTGGGACCTGCCTGTGGCCCAGATTCAGGGAAATGGTGATGGAGGAGCAGGGCTTCAAGTGCCAGAGGATCCTGTGGAGAGCTCAGGAGCCTCGCTGGTCCTTACAGAGGCCAGCTCCCTCTTTCAGCTTTTTTTTTAATCTTAAATCAAAATCTGTTTTGGTTTTTTTTTACCTTTCCGAGGTGCTGCACCCCCTGCATTCCTCCTCCTGCCACAGAAGTCACCCCCAGGCTTGTCCCCCCGGGCACAACCCAGGCTTTACCTCCAGTACAGGTATATTCACCCCTGCTCATGGGGAGGGATAAGGAGCCTTTGGTAAAAGAATAAAATCAGCTCTTTCTCTCTCCCTCTCCCTCTCCCTCTCTCTCTCCCGGTGTAAAATAAAGAGAGAAAATAAAATTCCAGCAGCTACAAGCTGGCGACATTATACTGTCATAATCCAGAAATGAACATTGATTCTGAAGAAGTCGCTTCTTCAAACTTTAACGCAACAATTAAGTATTCCATTGTCATGGCTCAATTAAATGGTATGGCCTGAGAAAATTGGGGATTGTAAAGTGAGGATGGAATGTGCTTTGATCCTCTTTCCAGGGTTATTGTTTCATTAATAAATGAACATGTCATTTGTCTCACCAGAGGGAGCTCCTGCCCTCCAGGCTTTTTCCCTTTTTTGTTCAGGTTTTATAAAGATGAATTTCCAGTGCTCTGAAATACCATGGATTAGTAGTTAAGCCTGACAGCACTTCGGGGAGTAGTGGGCTTAAAGTGCCTCACACAGGTCTCCAAAGCACTTGTTTACTAATAGAGGAAATCAGCGACCGTCTGCAGCTGCTGATATCGCATTACCATTTGGAAAGACAGTAGCTGAGATAACAAATCACACAGTTTTAATAATTACTCCTGCATTCCAGTTTTTTGTTTCCTGCGTAACTGCAAAGGCTGGATTTCTTCCAAATAAACAGATAAAAACAGTATGGAACTTTTATCTTTTAATGATAATGACAACACATCATGTTTCACTAAAAGTTTCCTGCTGGATTTTTTTCTGATTTCTAGAGTTTCAATAAAATGTAATTATACTTTATAATTCCACTCTTTTAATCTTCACTTCAAAAACTATTCACAGTTAGCAAGTTTGCTAGGCAGGGAGAGGGGGTGAGGAGCAGGAGCCGACTTCCCCCACATCGGGCTGTTCATAAATTCTGTCTGGGGGTAAACCTGTCATTGAAACGGCACAAACTGAGCTGCTTTGCATTCAAATTAATACCTAGTTTAATTTGAATATAAAATAGCTCCATTTATGTGGTTATTAAGAAAAAGTAACAAAACCGTTTGGCGATGAATGGATGTTTAAGATAGGATACACTTGCAACCTATTTCTTTTCGGTACTTGGGGGTTTATTTCTCCTTTTCTTAATCCCTTGGATACTTTGGAATTGGGATGTTTTCCTGTCGATAGATAAGGCTTTAAAACAAAGCAGTATCTGGGAAATCTGGATGGTTAATATATAGTCTGGGAGTCAAAAACTTCCAATTAATCCAATACCGAATTAGACTTCATGTGTTTTGTTCGAATACATCTTCCCATCTTGTCCTTTGCTATGCTCAGAAAAAAAAGCCAGTGATGTCAGTCAACTTTTCTTGCTAAATAATTTCATAGATTTATTTAGGAGAGCAGAGAAGAGGAGGAAGAGAGGAACACCACAATTAGACCTTCCTCTTCCAACTCAAAAATATCCAGACTTAAAGGTAAGGTAAACTTTTCTCACAGCTTTTAGTTTGCTTACCATCAGCCCATGTTCCACTGGGTGATTAAAGAAAGCTTTTTTAAAGCATTATTTCAGAATGATCTTAATTGGTGCAAGGTTGAGCCCTTTCTAGGAGGGGAGGGAAAAGGTTGAATAGCCTTTTCAAGTCACATGAAAGTTTCTAGGATGAATGTACGATAATTAGATTAATAAGTAGCTTAATTTATCACAGCTAAGGATTTCAACAGCCACACATTAGAGCAAGAAAAAAAAGATTAGTGTGATTCCAGTTTGTAAAAAATTGTACTGAAACTTGATTAACCTTAAATACAAAGTGCCTTTCTTTTTTGTGTGTAAATTCAGTAGTTAAGGGGGGAAAAAAACCCCACTAAAATAATCAGAAAAGTCTTGTTCTGTTCCTTTGTGTTCGCTAGCTAATGAGAGATAGCGGGGTTGTACAAAACAACTTTTCCTGGCGAGGTTATTCTTCCTAGAACATGGATTTAAAGGAAATCTGTGATCCTTACCACTGCTGCGGACCCCGAAGATCTGTGTGAGTTGTGAGATAACATACGCAGGGGTTAAAAACATCTCCGGCATCAGCCGCTAAATAAAATGAAGCCACGTCGGTTTCATTTTAAAATAAGAGAAAATGAAGCAATAAGAAAATGGGTGAAATATTTATTTAGGTACAGTGGGAAGTTGTGTTCAGCTGAACCATGGGGATGCAGAAGGGCTGAGCAGGAGCCTGGGTGCCAGGCAGAGGTGTGGGAAACAACTGGAGGCAAGGCTAACGAGGAGGGTGCAATTAGGGATGACAATTAGCCGGGCAATATTTGCTCATGCAGCGCCGGTATCAGCCTAAAATCAAACGTGGCAAAGGCAAGAGCAGAGTGCAAAAAACCCTCACCCACGGACGGCAGATTTGTGCAAAATACTGCCAGAGCATCCAGCTTTCTCCCCTCCACCATTCCTGCTTCTTTGCAGGACAATCCCCGAGCAGAGAGTGAAATCTGCTGGGCTTTTTGATGTTGCCATCCACCGCCGAAGTTGCTTTCGGTGGTGTCATTATTATCAGCGCCAACGTCAGATTTCATTAATCCAACTCCTCAACACTCGTATCACGGCCGACAAAAATTCCCAGGGCTTTTGATTAATCTGCAGAGCCCACGGAAGGTTCTGGAGGGTGGTGGTGGTGGTGGTGTGGTCCCTGTCAGCGCTCTCCCCTCAGCCATCGTCATTTGGAGGAGGTCTAACGCAAACACAGCGGTGGTGAGACGTGGGGAGTTGGGTTTGCGGCTCCCCGTCCCGAATCCCTCTCTGAAACGGGGATGAGAAGGGGCTAGGTTGGCTCACATTCATGGGAAAGCACAAATGAGGCTGCTCAGAGCCTACGACCAGAAAAAAAAAATTAAAAAATGGCATAAAATGAAAAAAAAAAACCCATAATGAAGTGAGAGGGAAAATGGTTCCTTTAATTTTATCTCACACTTAAGAGATGAGTGAGAGCGCTAATAAAAGGGAGGGTAATTATAGCCCAGATAGTGCCTCTTGCACACGCTGGATCGTGGGGAAGGTTAACTCTGGCAAAGGGAGATCATACAAATCAAAGTGGCTGAGGGCACTCATGCATCGGCCTGTTTGATAAGATTGATAAGTGTAACCAGTAGCTTAGGAGAATCGATTTCCACTGCCGGGGATCTCTCCGGATGCTCTCATCTTTTCTTCTGTTTACATGAAAGTGAAGCTTTAAAGATGTTTTATCATCTAATGGCGAATATGACACACAGTTACAAACGGAATCTTTTTTTAATCTCAGAATGGAAAATTTAAGCGGGGCAGTGATTCGCTTTAATTATGTATATTGAACAAATTTGAAGAGATGAGAAGAAACTTGTTTTTCAGCCCACTGAACCCAAGTGCTTGCCTGTAATCTAAAATGGATATCTAATTATTGTTTAACATTATTTATTTAGGAGGAGTTACGACCTCTAATTTGCCTTTAAATGATTAATTTAGTGTTTAAATAAAGCTCCTTTTATTTAATAATGTTTTCTTTAACCAATCTTCACTAATGTCAATAAACTCTTTGTTTAACCTTCTTAAAGGAAACATTTCCTCAGCTCTGAGACAATTATGAATTACCAAAACCCATATAGAAAAATGAGCTAAGTAATTATCTAATATTATTGCAGTGTGCTTAAGAAGGGAATATTCCACACCAATAACATAAGACGAGAGATGAAACAAGCTTTTCTAAATATTGAGTATTTTAAGCAGTCTGCCTCTTTTTGAGGCGATAAGGGAGCACAAAAATACCCCAAAATACTCACAGCTTGGCTAAATAAGCTCTGCCACTTCCATTAGCATCCTAAAGAGGTTCTTGGTTCATGTCCCAGGCACAAAGAAAGCAGCACAAATATCCCCACTCCATATGGAGGGAGATGGTCAGAGGCAATGCAGGTGCCGTCCTCCTGTCCTGAGCCCTCGGCTGGTCACCGTCACCTGCCCAGGGTGACTCTGCACCACCAGTGTGCTCCCCTGATGCCCAGGACCAGAGGGAATGGGTCAGACATGGAGCAAGGCACCACCAGTGACATCTCTGAAACTCCTCTCCAGACCTTGGTCTGTTTTATGGAGCAGACTCTCACGTTTATATCACGGTAGATACACTGGCCACTGATTTTGAAAGTGAAGTGCCTTTTGGGGGTCATGGAATGGTGGAATAGAGTTGGAAGGAACCTTTAAAGGTCATCTGCTCCAACTGCCCTGCAATGAGCAGGGATGGGAGTGACTGGTGTGCATTAATTGTGAAGCACCATTAATCGTGTTTTCCGTGCTTTCCTGGCCTTGCTCAGGTCCTCTGTGCTTTCCTCTGGGGCATGCCGGAGCTAGGAAGATCACAGGGAAAAACAGGCAGCACCAAAAAATCCAAATTGAGGTCCAAGAGGCCAGAAAGGGGTGGGAGGTAAGTGGTGGAGGAGAAAGAGGAGAGGTAGAGCTTGCAGGAGGAGACAGATGAAACAGAAGATCCAGGAGGGGAAAAAAGTGCTGAGAAAGAATAAGGAGATACTCACTGCCCAGGAAGGAGAAGAGGAGAAAATGTCCAGGTTGGAATGAAGAGGTCAGAACAACAGTGAAGGGCAGCATGAAAGCCAGAGAAGTGCAGGTGAAAAAGGAAAAAGGAAAAGAAGGAAAATGGGTGTGTGATAAGCATTGATAGGAGCACTTGGCAGCAAGGAAGAAGACTGGGAGGTGAGTCTGGTGATCCAAAGATTGTACGGAAAGGGTTCCATGAGCATGGACAGGAATTAGGAACGTGCTTAACTCTGCAATTCTTACTTCAGGGCTCTTGGAAAATGTGGTGGGTCAGTTTGAGGAGGCAGGAACAGGAACAGATCATGGATTCAAGGATGGTAGGAGCCAGTGTGGTGGAATTCCCACACACAGCCAGGAGCAGAGCTCCCTGCCTGCCAGAGACACACCTTTGCTCTGCTCATCTGCCCTCAGTTTCTCCCTTCCCTGGAGCAAGAGGTTCCCCTTCTGGGCTTTTTTTGTTTTGTTTTTGGTTTGATTGGTCAGTTGGTTGGTTGGTTGGTTTTGTTTTTTTATAACAGCTGTCAGGGGTTTTGACTATTTTCTAAAGTTTGGATTTTATCGTTTCAATTTTTTCCCCAACCACATGGGCTAAGATCTCGTCAGAGTTGTGGATGTCTAAAACAAGGGAAACCTCTAATTCGTTCTAGCGATGCTGTCACACTGAGATGGCCCATTTGCAACTGCCTTGGCAGGAGGAATATCCATGAGCAGCTTATCCCTTCTCTCCCACCTTGTCCCGACACTTGTCCCACATCCCCTGAAAACTCAGACGGCCACACAAGCAGAGTCCAGCTGATGCCATCAACACAACCAGGAATCACTTTTAACACTCACCCACAAGCTGATCTCCTTGTAAGTGATGACCTGGATCCACAACAGCAATGAGGATGGTCTGGGAGGCTCCCAAGGTCCCTTCCAGAGCTGGGATGAACTGCCACCATGGCATCTCCTCCATACTGGAATAGCACAAGTGGAGTGAAGATTTGAATCCTGCCTTCAGCTTTGCTCTTGTTTTCCATGTAGGTTCTCTTCCCGCAAATGCAGCTGTGCCCACCAGTCCAGATGTTCCAGGAAGGGCAAGATTCCCACAGACCCTTTGAGAAAGGTGAAGGAAAAGCTGGTGAGGAACTCTGTGTCTTAAAATCTTCATCCCACAGCCCCCCTGAGCTGCTGCCCCTGAGATGGGACAGGAAGCCAAGCGCAACCTCAGCTGGGTCACAGGTAAATAGGGAGGTGTGTTTGCTCTCAGGCAGCCTGAGGATGGGTCACCCCCTCCTGAACACAGCCTGTTAAAGAGGAATCTCCTTTTAAATAGCCATTTCCCCCCGGGCTCCTGACCCCAGCGATGTCCAGCTGCTCATTCTGGGTCAGGAAGGGCCTGGTTAAAAGGTCCTGCCCCACCTGGGATGCAGCAGGGACAAATCCCCCAGGACTTGTTTGGCAGTGCAACAACATCCAGACCTGACCCGCAATCCCCACTGGAGTCCTCCTGAGGTTGGGAGATGATATGGTTTGTCCCAGCAGACAAGGGAGGAATTTTCCCAAGAGAACCCCAAAAACCTTTTGCTGTGATATGCAGAAGACCTCTCTGTCAGCCAATGTGCGATCCTCAAATAGGGACAGGACACATCCAACTTTTTTATTATTATTATCCTCATTTAAAAACCAGGGTATTATGACCATTTTTGAACCCTAAGCAGGCGAGAATAAAGTGAAGGATTTCTTGCATCCACCACTCTTTAGACAGGACTTGCACTGCACTCTAAACTGCTAGAGAATTCTACTAACCTAAAAGAAAGAAATAACAAAATAAGTAAAAATTTACAAATCTAGCTAAAATAAAAACTGCTGGTTAGCAAAGAATTTACTTTGCTTTTTCCCTTACCCTTGCTTTTAATCAGCCCCGCAAAATTCCCACTGCCTGCATTGATGGGAATGTGTAATATTGTTTGATGAATGAATAAAATATCAGGAAGGAAGTGTCTTGTTTGTCTGTGTCTTCATTATTACCTTCCCTGTCCCAGAGATTGTGCATGAACTGTGTGACTGGACCAGTGTGTTCTCTTCCACTGGTCATCCTCTGTTTGATTTTTGCTCGCAGATGGAAGCTCTGGACACAGGTTAAGATCGAAGGTGTTTGACGCTGTACAAACAGCAAATAAAAAGATAATCCCTCCAGAATAAGTTCAGAGTTTTGGCAGATTTTGCTTTTCCCTGAGCATCTTTATTTTAAATCTGAAGCAGGGGGATAGTTCAGGTGATAAACCATGATTTTTCCCTGTTTTTCCCCTCTGTAATTATTCAAACTGACACCTTTATGGATTTTGCTCTGGGACTGTAAACTCAGATTGTGTTGATCAACATTTTCAGTGAAGTGCAGAATATGGAGCTGTCTGGGAAGTGAGAGGAAAAGCCAATTCAGAATAGAAAGTTTCTTTGAAAGACATGCAAAACCCCTTAAGACTTGTAACCACTCTCACTGGAAGAGCTGTGCAAGAATCCCTTCCTTCAATTCCTTGTTTAATCTCTCCTTTTCTAAGCAGGTAATCTCAGATTATTTACCAGCATCTCATTTCTAACTCACAAGAAACTCCTGGAAGCCAGAAAAAAAAATACTCTCCATCAGCCTGTTTTTGTTTTGCTCTCGTGTTTATTTTCATCTTAACATTAATTGCCCCATAATATCTGCTTGGTTTTATCAATTAGCCTTTGCAGTGGGAAAATATTTTAGCTCCTAATACAGTGTAATGATTTTTTTCCCTATTTGCCAAGGGGGTTATTAATAAATGTCCCCACTGGGGTTACAACTCTGGTGCTCTGGTGTTTGCTTTAGGGGAAATGAGGGATTGGAGGAAAATCCTAACCAAACGGAGCTATAATTAGAGGGAAAGCAGCTGCAATTAGAAGTATATGTTCAACGACACCCACGGTACTCGGGGACAAACCTCCCCTCGACTCGGGCAGGGGTGGCAGCACAGACTCTGATGCTGAAAAGGGAAAAACTCTTGGTTTTCCTGTTTCCCCAGGTGTTGCATCAAAGATCTGTGCTGTCTGCTCAGCGTATTTCTCCAAGCAAGGTTTAAAAAAACAGGAGGGTTTTTTTTCAGCAGAGGATGCTGGCCTGGCAAAGCCAGCAGCAGCCTCCTCCAAGCCGGGATTTCACCCTGATCTCTCACTCCTCACTATTTATTTAGCCTGAACTGCTGCCACCAGCTCTGCTGGGCTCTCTGGGAAGCTGCCAGCCAAGCAGCCCCTACGAGTGACACATTTCAGTGCACATCAGACATCCACACCGCGTTCCATGGAGCCTTCTCCTGCGGCTGCAGGTACTCCGAGGCTGGATGGTGGATCCTGGCAGACCTCATTCCCTCCCTGCTGCTGCAACAGACTTTGTTCGGGAAGGAAAAACCAGTCACCATCCCTCTGGCTTTTCTGCCTGCTACAAATCTAAATTCTCCAGCACCGGGAAGCAAAGCAGCTCGTAGGCTTCCCGGTAAAATTTAATCTTGTCGGCAGATATGAGTTTCTGGAAAGCCAAACTGGAAGAAATTCTGCAGCCTGTTGAGAATTCAGGCTGGTTAAAATGTTAGGGATTGATTTTATCAATTAGCCCAACAACAAGTTTAACAATAAGCGGCAAGGACACATAGGGAATTTAAAAAATGCAGCAGATGTGCGGTGCTGCTTAATATGGCTTTTAGCTTAATTCATCTCATTGCAGAAATCTGTAATTCTTATGGTTTGGGTTCTGAACAACAGCTACTGATGTAACCTTTTGTCTTTTCCTGGGTTTTGTTGGTCAAAAAAACCCCCTCAAACAAACAAAAAAACCAACCAAATAATTACTATTGTAGCACTATTAGCTTTGAGGATTTACAGCTTTGCTTCTTTCACAGCAGAGCTTGGAAGTAACAGAATTTACCCTGGGAAAACCTGACCATGTCCCTGCAAGTCTCTGTAGGGCTTCTTGTATTGGGGTCCCAAGAAAGTGTCCCATATCCAGCAGGAAGCAGATCATTCCAGCATAAACTGTGTGGCTACAGAGGCCCTCTGAGAGACAGTGACAGAACCCAAGGGAACAGCTGGAGCTGTGTCAGGGGAGGTTTAGGTTGGATATCAGGGAAAAGGTTCTCCCCCAGAGGTGCTGGGCACTGCCCAGGCTCCCCAGGGAATGGGCACAACCCTGAGGCTGCCAGAGCTCCAGGAGTGTTTGGACAATGCTCTCAGGGATGCCCAGGGTGGGATTGTTGGAGTGTCCTGTTGTCTTGGATTAGACAAATATGCTAGGTGGAAAGCACTCCAAGCAGGTGCCTCCCCCCACAGCAGAGGTTTCTGACACCCCTCCCCCCACAACACAGAATATCTCAGCCTAAAGTGGAAAGAACTGTTTAATTAACAGACCACACAGTGGAAAGGGAAAGGGGAAAAAGGGGTCAGAAAACCTGAACAAACAGCTGATGAGCTTAGTGTCCTTTTCCTCAGGTGTAGCTTCCCCTTTCCGGGGGGAGGGGGCCCCGAAGGGCTAGGTGAAGTTCCTCCGGTGGCTCCCTGGACGATTCTCGTCCGCTGTCCCCCGGGGCTCCTCAGGTTCTCGGATGAGAAAGCAAGTTGAAGAAAAGGGTCCAGAACGATGAAAAACAATCGCAGGGAGGAAAAAAAAACCAACCCAAGCAGCAGCCACACCAGTAGCACCAGCCACCAGCAGCAGCAACTGACTGAGCCAAAAAAAAACCCAGTGTCCCTTCCTTCTCACTCCCCCGGAGGAGAGCCGGGGAAAGTTTTCAAAACATCCCGCGCTGGCGGCAGAGCTCCCAGCTGCGGGACACAGTTAAAGCTACAGGACCATATTTCTGGTCAAGCTTACAAAACGATAGGGAATACAAGATATCATTATGCCACCCCAGGACACCTGTGCAGGGCCAGGGGTTGGACTCTGATCCTTCTGGGTCCTTTCCAACTCAGGATGTTCTATTCTATTCTATTCCATTCAATTCTATTCCATTCTATTCCATTCAATTCTATTCCATTCTATTCTATTCTATTCTATTCTATTCTATTCTATTCTATTCTATTCTATTCTATTCCATTCCATTCCATTCCATTCCATTCTATTCCTACACCCCCCACTCCACCACACCTGCAGAATGCACAGAAAGCAGCAGTAAAACTTAAGGATGTGTAGCACTCTTGTCTTCCATCACCTACATGTGACACAGGTCATCCTAGCGCTGGATCCACAAGAAAGCAGATTTCCCCAAACATCCCAAAAAAATCAACCTCACTCCTGCAGATGGCTGAGCACCAGAAAAGACACCCAAATGGAGAAGGAGCTCGTTGCACCCAGGAGCTGCATGGAAGAGCTGGGAGCTGAACCTGCACATTTCAGCAACTTTTGCTGTAAACCAAATATTTCTGTCCCTGGAAAAGCAAAGAGAATGTTTCCATTGACTTTGGGAAGGCTGAGATGGTGTGTGCTCTGCTTCCTGGTCACAGATAAAGATTTCTTCAAAACCAAAACCTTTCCAAACTGCCATCAAATCACCAATTCTAGAGACATTGGACAACATTTGGTTATTGTTATTTCCTTCTTATCCTTCAGGGGAGGAGGGTGGGTGTAATTATGTGTCTTTCCATAGAACCATGGAATGGTTTGGGTTGGGTGGGGCTCTAAAACTCATCTCATTCCAACCCCTGCCATGGGCAGGGACACCTTCCACTGGAGCAGGTTGCTCCAAGCCCTGTCCAACCTGGCCTGGAACACTTCCAGGGAATATTCTTCCATGTGTACCTTTAATGACACACATTATTTGCACACCATATATGTGTGTGATAGACCTTTCACATCCCAAGAAGTTTGCAATTGATTTTAAAAGTTGTATTGAAGGGATAGGCGTTATTCCAGGGAGGTGTGTGCACACACATGAGTGTGTTTAGCACCCTGTGGGTCCACACACACTCAATAAACACATGTGGTGCTCTGTATCTAACCATAGACCTCAGCACTGGGCCCTTTCCCCACTGTGCTGGAGGGTCTGAAATGCACAACAGGCTTTTAAAGCTACATTTATTACCTTGCCACCGCCAGGAACAGCCCAACCTCGTGCAGCTGCTTTGACACAGACGTTAATTTTCACTTGCAGCTGTGGCAATTAGAAAGTGTACTTAATAGAGTGTCATGTTAATTGTTGCAGAGTTAACCAATTTCTCCATTTAATTGTCAATTGATTAACCTATTGAAATGGTAAGTGACTCAGTTTCCTTCCAGAACAAACAGCAGCCACATATTGTAGCTTCATCCAGCTGGAGGGGGTACTCTGTCATTTGCTCAGCCTCAGTGTGCTGGTATTTTTCTACACCTCCCTGAGCTTTTAATTAGATGAGCCAATTTTACATGTATTTGTCTGCTGGAAAGGTTATCTGTGCTGGAGCTGACCTGCAGAGACAAGGTTGAGCCTAGCAGTCTTAATAGAAAAGGATTTCAGCTATGACTGCTGTACTTGATTGCATTGTAATGGTAATTAACTTGAGACTTTGCCTCCCTCAATGTTTTTTTGTAGCTTTAACTATGCAATGAGATGTTTCCTCTGTCATATATATGCACTTATTAAGCTCTCATTGGATTCTAATATGCATGCAAATAGTCAAGAGTTTCTTAAGGCTAATACTACAGTATGTAGATTGTAGTGCCATTAAGTCACTACAAAGATGTAGCCTGCAGCAAACTTATAAGTTTTTTTTCTTCGCTTTTCCTGCGAGCGCATGCGAGGGTTCGATTTTCCATTTTTGTACTTTTTTTCCCCAACCTAAAGCAGGAAAAATTTCCTCTACATGCTTTAGCTCCTTTTCATCTGAAGAGTTCTGCACACGAGGGCTCGCTTTAGCAACTTCCCCATCGAGCCTTAAAAAAGTGCTTGCGTTTTAAAAGGAAGACCCCGATGTCCTTAATTCAGTTTTTCAAGTTGGATTGTAATCCATGCCCATTCCGAGTCCTTTCTGGGAGCGGCTCGTTTGAAAGCCCTCGGTATCTCCTGTGTTCCTGCATGTTCTTTTACAGTACGGCGCTGTCATTTAATTACGAGACAATCCCCCACAACTGAGCAAGCATTTTCATCATTGATAATGTTGGTAGCAGGCAACTGAGACAAAATGATTACAAACCTATGTTGCACTCAATAGTCCTTTAGAGGATTTCTCTCTTAATAGTCCTGGCTCATTCATGTTTGGTTCAGTACATTTGTTCTTTAAAAAAGGCGTAGATTAGAAGAGTTTCAGGGTAGGTTAATAACTCAACTGAAAATGGCTGCTTGCATTGTCCAAGCCTGTTCCTGCAGTTGCCTGGTGCTTTCTTCAGTTCTTCCACACTGCAGCTTTGGCCCAGTTGGTAAACAGCTTAAGTCCAGACATCTTTTCATTCTCCGGCGCAGCGGATTGAAATAAAAATGCATATAAGTGGCGACTGACTGGCGCTGGCCTGACAATAGCCTGTAACATTATGCAAGGGTATTTACATAGGAATAAGGCCTCGGTAAAGAAGACAGGGGCAATTAATGACTAGGGCCACACATATAAGGAAAGTTTGTCCAATCTTTTCTTCAATAAAGATCTTTTGTAAAGTGCTATGGAAACTCATGGAGGCCCCCAAACAGACTAGGAGAGGGACTTTTGTGGTGGGGTTTTTTTGGTTTCTTTTTTTAGCTTGGAGTTCAAAGGGCCAAATTTTGTAAAGGTTAAATGTAATTCTTCTGTGGTGTCGAATTTTTACTATTGTAGGTTTTTTTCCCTTTTATTTTTTTCCCCCACAGGATTCAGGTTTGCATGGCTTTTTCCCTAGGAGAACATGTGGAATAAAGAAATAAAATGAATGATGGTGGTGGAAGTGAAGGGGTTGGAGGAGACCTGTCACAATGCTTGACTCCTCCTGCTAGCCCAGGTTTGGAATTTCAACTAATTTGTAAGCACTTAGGGCCTGACTCTGACCTTTTTTTACACCCCAGCAAAGCTGCTGGCACTGCCAAAATGCTTCCCACCTTCTGAATTCATCTTTTTCTTTCATTTTATCCAGATGGATTTGGCCATGAGTGATTCTGACAAAGCAGGGAAGCTCCATGCTCTGGCTCTGGGTGCCCACGGCGCAGCAGAATCCGCAGCGGGTGTTGCGGGGACGTAGCCCAGGGCAGAATTTAACCCCATCCCGCCAGATGGGAAACTCTCCCTCGGGCTTGCAGACACAAATAATGAGCCCTCACCCCTGGGGGACACCAGCCCACATCCACCCGGGGCGAGGATGGCACAAAAGAGCTGCAGCTGATGGTGCCTCCTGCACCAGAAAGGCCTCGAGTCGTGGGTTTGTGCTTGTCACAGTGTGGGCACAGCATTTTCGGGTCTGAAACCACTGTGACGGCGCTCCTGAGAGCCTTTTCACTAACACCGTGCGCTCCCTTGGTGTTTCTTTGTCCCTCCCAAGAAATTCAAGCCACTGTCCTCTGCATCTTCCCTGTCCACATGGAGTGTTTTCCATGCACATCACGGGATGGCAGCTTGAATATTCCCACATCGGCTGAGCAACACTACTTTCAGGTTCGTCTGTTGGTGTTTAGTGACTTTGCTCTTTTTCTAGTGACCACGGAGGGTTGATTCTGTAATGTTTTTAACACATTATTCAGAGGACTGTAGGTCTCTACCTTGAAAGCAGAGCTGGGATCCTCCTTCTCAATCCATTTATGCATCTAAGAAGTCAGACCTGTGGTGGGCATCAAAGAGGAAAACCCCATGGATACCTCTAAGCTCTGCCAAGCTTTTACACCATTTCCTGATCTACTAATGAATCCTTTTCCTCCTAGGTAGAGATTCTTAGAGCAGAATATAACTCCAAGGTGAGAGACTCCCCAGGACCCCCTGTTGTGCCACTTTTTTCTTTAAAGTATTTTTCAAGTCTCCCATGGAAATTAATTCCTAAAATGCTTGCTGGACATTGAAGAGAGGGGCATAAATGTTACTACCATAAGTGCTTGGTTCCTACGAGAGAAGCGTGCAAGGAGCAGGGAATGTGTTTCTGCTGCAGCCCCAGAAAGCTGCAGAAATCAATGCTTCATTCAAGGCTATTGATCAGTACTAAATTAATTAGACTTCAAGGCTTTTGGCAGTTGATAAGACAACTTGTTAATTTAGTCAATGATAGTGTTTTCCCTAAAGCAGCAAATACCCTCTTGCTCAGAAAAGACATTTCTAGCACTTGCTACTCAACTTTTTTTTGCTCCCCTTCTCTTTTATTTAAAAAAAAAAAGGGAAAATAAATTCACTTTACATTTAAATTAAGATAAGAATTGGACAAGGAGCGGCTTCCATTTACCCCTATTTGCCGTCCTTTTCTCCAACATGGAAGCGGCGTGTCGATAACATCTGATATAATTTAATAGGACGGCACCATAACGTTCAGCTCCTTTGGCCCTGGCTCATTGACGGGGGATGTTCATTTGGGAAAGCTGCTGGGGAGAGGAGGGAGGAGGGGGCCAAGCCACTTTCTGCATGTGGGTTGGTCGCTTTTTTAATGGCAAACCCAGAGCTTTTGCTTCCCAGACTAGGAGGATGCCCACGGCCACTGACTAAGGCACGGGCGCTGCCGGTCCCGCGGGCGGTGAATGAGATGAAGATATCCCAGAATACCCTGGACATGGGGCCGTACTTCCTGCTGGCTGGGAAGGACAAAAGGACAAAACCCGAGGAGGGCCGGGGTCCCACCACCAGCTCCTGGAGGCACCAGTCTGCTACCAGCAGCACTCCAACCCTCGGAGAATGCTAATAAGCCACTGAAGAGCTCAGCTTTCCTGCCATAATTCTATAGCGCCGTTGAGGACCCCATAGTGTTCACTAAATAAAGACAACTAATTGAGAATTTTTTGCACATTTTGCTCAGCGGACTTGTTGTTCAGGCGGTTGGTTGGGGAGAATGTCCCCCTACTGACAACAGGGGCTGATTGTTTTGGCAGCCGCCGGGTTAGCGCCATTGCCCGGGTCTGAGGCTGACTTTCCAAGTATGACAAAAATGTTTAATTTTGGAATTTTTTTTTTTTTTAATTATGTGGCTGGGAATTATTTGGGCTATGTGGAGAATAGGCCGTCCAGTGTTCAAGTGACCAAAAAAAAAAAAAATTAAAAAATTGCTGGCAGAGTTTCTCAGAATAAAATCTTTGGTCTTTCTCTCCTCTGCCTCTGTTTCCCCCCTCCGGTTTTTTTTCCCTGTATTTTCTATGGCGAGGCCGACATTTTTGTGTCTGCAGGTGACACTTTGATTGAAACTAAAATTAATAAATCAGCTGAAAAGCTCACACCTACAGCTCACAGCAGGGCCTTGAAAACACGGTTATAAAGGGAGCTTTATGCCCTTGTGTAAAGAAGGAATAAATTACAGAAGCACTTGTTGCCCTTGGACTCGATTTTGCTTTGCAGGCTGGTATCTTATTTTTGGAGCTTATTGTTAATCAACAGGTTCCTTGTAGGTTTAGCAGGTGACTTTGTTATTAATCTCCTATTTGACCACTATAGCATATTAATGAGGTAGGCTCCTGGATGTGGCTGTGTCTCCAGCACAAGGAATTAGTTTAAAAGGTGCACTCTTTACTCAATTGCCCACAGTTAACGATGCTGCAGCCCAAATGCAAAGTAGCATTTTCTACAGCTTGTGTAGCATTAAGAGTGTTTTACTAACATTATGTTCCTCACTGTGCTTTTCTTCTGTTGTATACTTATTTCTTCTCCATGGAGGGCTATTATCAGGCTTACTGGTCCTTCCTTCTCTTTATATTTTGGGGGGCTTTCTTCGTTTTTTATTCCCCTAACAAAATCAAGAAATTATATATAAATGACAAAATGATATCCTTTCTTATTAATGTGCACCTTGGTTTTAATTAAACAATTCCAGAGCGCTTTGGAGTACCATTGGATTTAAGTAAAACGCTCGGCTCAACATTTCCCTTCAAAACTGGCTTAATAAATATCATTATAAAGTGCAGGAATTCAACCAGCCCCATTTCACCTTGTATTTTGGGTCTGATTTAAGCTTGGAGTGAGGATACCTATAGGGGTACTTTGAGAACATAAAGAAAAGCTGAGGATTTAAGACTTAAATTTGTAATTACTGGGATCTGCCGAAATACATAATATTATGAACCAGGCTACAAAACACCCTGGTGGAAACAACAGCTTTGTTGTAATACAGTAATTTCCACATTCCAAGGAACGTGCTCTGCCTTAGATGGTTATTATTGGTGTTTGCTTTCATAACTTTCAGACGTGTGGTCTATCTCCCAAACAGACACATTTTCCTATTTAAATTAGCACTGTCAGGCTTATGCCTGCAGATTCCCAGCATTTTTTTTTTTTTAACAAGGGCTCTCACATGCAACAGCATATTTGTGTCAGGTTAGATGTCAACCTTGAGTTTTAGCCTGAACCGTAAAATATCTGTCTTTTATGGATTAAGCTCAAAGTTATCACGTTACTTTAGATTGGTACTTTGGTATTCGTCTTCTTTGGCCTCTTTTAATTGAGATTATTTTTTAATTTTTTTTTTTTTAAAGTAGAAAAAATGAAGTCTGCCAGATTGTATGTGTAAGAGGAAAGTTATTTAAGGTAATAGTAACACATTTACTACAGGCAGCAAGAGTTAGGTATTGGCCCCTTCTGCCTCTCACATAAAAGCCTGTAGAAGATGTGCACTCCATATTCGGAAGTCACATTAGAATTTTGATCTATATTTTCAGAAATCAAAGTCCATTTAATCTGCAGCCATCACAGAGTGCTCAGTTTGAGCCTCTGACAAGGGCCCAGCTACACTGAGCAAGATGCCCCAAAATGATGCACTGGGTGAAGCATCCCCGTGGGCAGCCAGACATCCCTGATTTTGGGGAGACAAACCGCGGGGGAAAGATGGAATTCACCAGCAGACCCCGCAGCATCCTGGCCCCAGAGAGGATATGATGAACAATCACGATGAAAGCACCCAGAAACACTCACAGTCTTGGATCCCATCCAAGGTGCTCCCAGCAGAGGACGTGTCCAGCTCATGCCCATACCTCTAAGTCTCCCCAGGATGAGCTGATAGGGCTCATTTTCAGACATCAATAATTCAACTGGTCAGCTTGTCAGAGCCAAAGGGAGACCTTCCCTATTTCCAAGCCAAAAAAATTACCTAACCACATTTGGGGGAAAAAAACCCCAAAAAGCACGTAGAAAGGTGGTTTTGAGCTCTGAGAACGCTCACAGTAATTACTGCTGACTTCATATTGTGTTTTATTTTTAAGGAACCATCACTGAAGCGTTTTTGCTGGATTGCTGTTCAGGGGTTTAGTGTTGTGGTCTTGTTTGTCAGGGCTCAAGGAAGAGGGAATTTTTATGGCACAACCACAGCCCCCTGTAAATCAGGGGTCGTTAAAACAGTGGCAAGTCCTTCAGTGAAGTGGTGTTAGCAGGGGCTGCTCCACAGCCTATTTCTAAGGAGGAATCCTTAATGTAACACACATTTGGGAGCCCTTCCCATCCCCAGCCCCCATCTCCCCAGAACTACTTACAGCACAAGGAGGTTTGAGCTTATTTTGTCTTTTCACAACTTAGCAAGATCAGACACATTTCTGCAATGCATATGCAGATTTTACCTCTTGTTACTTTCTCTAATGAGCTTTCACTTAATCAATTTGACAGTAGCCTTTCTTCCTTTTTGCTTCGTATCCACTAGGAAAGTATTCAGGAAAAAGTGTTAACAGTTTCAAGGGGTATTAGCAAAATGAAATGGTGGCACAGCCAAATTTAGGAAGATCGCAAGAGTGCTTTAAGAAAAGGAAAAAAAAAAAGAAAAAAGAAGTTAAAATGGGGGATGTGGATTTAACAAGAGTGTTTGTCTAGGAAATGAGCACGACTGCAGACACCACTTCTATTTTCCTGCAAATAATTTTAAAATTATGCTAATAATGAGCAGAGAAATCCTGATTTCATGTAATTATCTGGGTTATAGAAACAAGCACTTTCCTTGGTAATATGTAACCACTCTGAAAATAAAAATATCCTCTTTAATGGGCTGTTGAATGCAGGCTCCAGCCTGAGCCAGTCACGCAGGACAGGGATGCTGGAAGTCCCAGCGACCTGCAGAGTTGTCTGCAGAGCCCTGTACACTCTACATACCCGGGTTCGCAAAGGCAGCTATGTATTTAATTCCTGTGTGGAGGGTTTAGTAGAATGCCAGAATGGTTTGGGTTGGAAGGGACCTTGAAGACCCTCTTGTTCCAACCCTCTGCCATGGGCAGGGACACCTTCCACTATCCCATGTTGCTCCAAGCCCCATCCAACCTGGTCTGGAACACTTCCAGGGATGGAGTGACCTGTGCCAGGGCCTCACCACCCTCGGAGTGAAGAATTCCTTCCTGATATCCCATCCAACCCTGCCCTCTGTCAGTTAAAGCCATTCCCACCTGTCCTGTCACTCCATGTCCCTGTCCCTCTCCTGGATACCCTTCAGGCACTGGAAGGAGCTCTAGGATCTCCCTGGAGCCTTCTCCTCTCCGGGGCACCCTGGGTTTCACAGCATTCACAGGCACAGGCTGCTAAAATGCCCTCACAGACACAGATATCAGCGCCCTGCATGGCATGAGAAACCAAACCAGGAGGGAATTACCCCAAAGCGGAGCTGCTGCAGGTCTCTGAGTCAGCACTTACCCCCTCAATGTCATCACTAAGCGGAGGGCAGCACTCAGGCATTAAGTTCATAATAGCAAAGTGACAAAGGACTGCTGACACCACCTTGTCGACAAGGAACACAGAGCTTTAGCCAGGGCTGGTGACAGCCACCTGCAGGAAGAGGGCGCAGGCAGAAGGAAAACCCTCGTGGGCGAAGGGCTTGGGATTCTCCCCAGTCATAAATCCACTGGAGTCTCCTGGCCTGGCCTCGCCTGGTTGCCAGAGAAAAAATTCAGAGCCCAATTCCTGCTCAGCAAGGGCTCCATGTGAAGTAACCAAGTCACTTCCCATATGACCCATGGGGCCAGAGCCCAGTTTGCAGGATTCGACACACAGGGACTGGGGATGCACCTAAGATAAAGATTTTCTTTTCTCTTCATGAGAAATTTATATCTTGATGCCATGGAAGATGCAGTCATTATTCATGGGTTTCCACCCCTGGGTACCAACAACCCTTCAGCTGATGTTCTGTTTCTTTTCTAAAATGGTTTCCTGCCTGCCCCCCAAGCCAGAAAAGGTCTGCTTTTCTGCCCAACACTGAACAGCTCCATCACAAGACATATAGTTACCAAACCTGTCAAAATGTGGATTTCCCCACTGCCACAGCAAGCTGCAATACCCAAAAACCTGGTTAGAATACGTGGCTGTCATTAGTGGATGCTGAATCTTGTTTTCAACATCATTGCCTTCAGACTGAAGGATTAAGTCCCAGAAAGTGCTCCAAGGGTCTGCTTTACCAAGTGGGGTGCTAATGGCATCATTTTTCTGTACTTTTGATGTTATTTTGCCCTGTTATAAATTGAGGGTGGGCTTCAGACAAAGTGTGCTCGTTGGGAGAAACAACACAACGTTGTGGAGCTGAACCTCACAGGGCAGAGCAAAAGGAGAAGACAGACCCAGAGGCTTTATTGGGCTTTGCTTTCCTGGCAATGTTTCCATCCCAAAACCAGGAACCACCACACCACAGAGCCAGGGTATGTGCTGCAACAGGACTTTCCCAAAATCTCTCTTTTCAAATATTTTATTCCGATCTTCTTTTTAAGCTGGGGTCCCAAACCCTTAAATCTGAGGCAATTTTGTTTTCCTAGCTGTCAGCAATATTTTGGCTATTTTAAGAATGTAGGACAGGGTTAAGGATTAGTACCAGCGTTTCTTTTCTGTGTATCAGAGCTGCTTAGCAGTAATTAATTAGGACATTGGGTTTTGTACTCTTGGTTCAGGTCATTTGCCTATGAGCAGCTCAAGCCTTTTACAAAGGCACGCTGCATATGTTTCTGGGTACCTTTTTGAGAGAAGATTTAAATTGGCCAGATGAATAATACTTTGCTACAAGTGTTTTGCCCTAGGCAAAAAAGGTTTTCTTCATATTATCATCGCCCGGAGCTGGAATCCTCAAGCTTGATGTGACTGGTGTTATACTGTCACATGGCAATGATGTAAGAACAGGAGCTCTCTGTGTCAGACAAATCTGGATTTAGGGGAATTATAGCAGATGTTGCAAAATGGCAACAGTTTAGCAAGTTCCTTTCATCCCTTGGTTGGGAGGCAGGTCCACAAAGTACACCCAGACAGAGAAGAATGTTATCTTTGATCCCTTTCAGTCCGGGGTGAGGAGACTCCACCCGATGAGGGACGCAGCAAGGCTGGAAATAAAAATAAATTTACAGTAGCTTTTCGCTTGGCAGTATGGAAATTGGCCATTATTTATTCATGCTGTTTGCCCAGACATGTATAAAAGATTTTTATCAGGGGGTAGCGTGTATTGTGCGCTATAAACAGATTAAGGCACACAATATTAAGATTAATGGCATGGAAAAACACTTGGAAATTTGTGTGTGGTTAGATTACAGGGAAGGCTTGCAGCTCCTCTCCACCATGTGTGCATGGACAGTGACACAGGCAGAGTGTCATGCCGTGGCTATGAGGAGGGAAGGAATATAATTGCCTCGAATAGAAAGATACAAAACTTAGACATTGTAGGATATCACATCAATCACATCAATTTTATCCAGCATGTAAGATTTTTTTTTTTTAACGAAAGAAGCTGGGAATGTCTCTATTCACCTTCATTGGGGTAAACAGCTCGTTTGTACCTACACAGAGACTGAACACATGATGACAACGTGACAGACCCTGTTTACGACACGAAAGCACCACCTGCGGTGAACAAAACAGACCAGTGTAGGACAAGCAGTAATTCTTTTCATGAGTTTAAATCTGATTGGAATTTGGTCAGAATTTGCAGGGTTTTTCTTAAATTGGTTGGTTCATTAGAAATGAAAACAAAACAAAACAAAACTAAAACCCAAAAAAAAAAAAAAAAAATTGGTGACAGGCACAAGAATCACCCCAGTGTTTGATTGGTTTTTATTTAAAAAATCCTTTTTTACTACCTGAAAGCAACATGGAATCAGAGATGTATGGGACACGTACCTCTCACCCAACGTCTCACGGCCACAGCCGCACTGCCCAATACCACCTTACCCTGAGCATCCTCAGCTGTGCTGAACTTCCGTCCCCAGAGGAGTGGAACCAGAGGGTTTCAGGCAGATGCATGATAACAACTGTGGTTTTTATTGACACCTCACCTGCCTGAACATGCAGTGCTCATTTTTAAGAGCAGAAGCCCAGCTGGATTCAGCTCAGGAAGGTATCTAGGGACAAGCTCAAATTTGAATATTGGAGTCACGGCACTGCACTTCAGTTCACACACCAACTTAAAATCTCTGCTTCTGAATTTTACTCTCGTCCTGCATATGGTGCGCCATGACTGATCCACACGGGACATGCTGATGGAGTAGGTGGCATCAGAGCTCTGACACCTTTCCCACAGCTGTCTGCAGTCATCTGAGAACCTCACACCTGTGAGATGCCAGCAGGACCTGACTGCACTGGCACAGGTGCCCAGAGAAGCTGTGGCTGCCCCATCCCTGAAGTGTCCAAGGCCAGGTTGGACAGGGCTTGGAGGAACATGGCCTGGTGGAAGGTGTCCCTGCCCCTAGGAGGGGTTTGTAACAGCATGGTCCTGAAGGTCCCTTCAAAGCCAAACCATTCTATGATTCTGTGATTCCATGACCAAGCTGGGAGACAGCTGCTGTGTTCACCAGCCACATCAGCAGCCTTTTCAGTACCATCTTAAGGAAATCACCCCCAAGCTGTTCTGCTCCTTCTTCACCTCATTTTGAATGCTTCAAACCAGAGGAGACCTGCAGCAGCCAGGCCAGGCTGCCCCCAGCACCTTCTTGTTGCTGTCTCTGAGCTGACCTGTACTCAAGTCTGCTCTTGATCCTCCACACCAAGGAGACATTTGTGAGGCAAGATCCTACATTTTACCATTCGAAAGGAAATACCTGCTCCTGTCTGCTCACCAAACCCCTTGTGGAGACAATTCTGCCCATGGGGAGCACCACAGAGCCCACGCAGGCACTAAACCCACCTGCCAGGAGACCCTTGGGATGGCCTTACGGCACAACACTGACCCTTCTGCATCCTCCCGTGGAACCAAAACCCAGAGAGGGAGAGGCTGCAATGATCATTTTGCCAAGCACAAAGCCAAAACCTTTAATTGTGGCCACCAAGCAGATTGATGCCACCATTACGGCGTGGCCAAAACCACACACAACAGTCACAGCATAAAATTGGTCGCGCCACTCACGGCCCCAGCCCCGTGTGCTGGGAATCAGAGGTGTTATACGGAAAACATGGGATCAGCACACATTCCCATTCAAGATGCCTAATCTTGTCTACACTCAAAATGGCACCGGCTAAAATTGGTTTTCAATTGATTTAAGTTCACTGGCACAAAGCCCTGTGTAGACATTCTTAAATGGGTTTAAAAATGGCTTATCAATTTAGCTTAAGACACTTAGTAGCTAAACTAAGCTAAATCGGTATAAGCCAGGTTTAAATTGATTTATGATGTCCACAAAGAGTTTTGCACTGGTTTAACTAAATTGCTTTAAAAACACACCGCCACTTTAGCCTTCAAAAGTGAGTGCCTACGAGTGTAAGGATTTAGGGTAAATGTCTTTAAAAGTGCCTAAATATCTGAGGAGCTTATGCCCCTTTTCCCTAAACAGACTCAGGCTCTCCGAAATCAGAAACTGTCCTTTGTAACTGCTACTCCAAAAGTCGCCCCCTCCCCCCAAAAACTGGGGGGAAAGGATTCTCCATGGAGTAAATTAGAGAAATAGCTCCCATTTTACATCAGCTGGAGGAACGCCAAGCCCTGCCTCAAATTTTTAAAGGGAAAGAAAAATTGTCTGAAACCCCAGGTTTTGGGGGACTTGTGCTTTTTTTTTTTGACCAATTTTTATTTTTCCTTTCCGTCCCTACGTACGGTAGGTCCATATGATCCCCATATATTGAAATAATCCCATTGCTGCTCGCAGCATCCCTGCACACCACAGTAACTCAGGCTTTTATGTTGACATGCACAGTCACAGTTTGGAAGATATTTGAGTGCTCGTAGCCACATCTGTTGTTTTCTCTCTTAATGATTTGCAGTTAGCCAAAATAATAGAAAGCAGGCAGAGCTTTTTAATATTGGCTTGCTTGACATGAGCCTATCTCAGTCAAAATGTTTATTCTGCGGTGCTCCCGCTAGCTCTGGAAATTCATGTATCTATATGTATTTGCGTGTTTTGCTTGACTAGGCACAAATTATGCTCTCAACTGGAAATATCACAAGTGTAAATAATTTGGAGACATAAGTGTCTGAGCGAAACTCATGTAAAAGCTATTTGTTTTATGGATTTTGATCTCCAAAGTTTAAAATATGAGCAAACTTTTCATTAAGGGTTTTGCCATTTGTTTGAACACTCCTGTAGTAATTGGAAATGCAACAATTGTTTAAAAGTGGCATTGTCCATGAAAAGATTTAGTGAGGGATGAAGAAATTTCTTGAACCTAAAGACATAATCTGGTGATCCAATTCTCCCCACTGTGTCCATTCCCGTGAAACTCCATTTACTTTCTCCTATCCGTCACCAGCTCCCCCGCATCCCACCTAGCCAATCCTCTAGGTTTCCCACATTGTTTCCCCTTTTGTCTTTTCAGTCCAAACAGAAGAACAACAGACAAGGTTTCGAAGGGCAGGGAGCATCAGGGGCTGGAAGAGAATGGCTAAGATGAGGGTCAGAGTCCCAGCCCTACTGCCAACAGTTACTAGGGTTTGTGCTGCCTGGCTGGGCAGTGTTCAAAGACTTTGCTGGGCTTTGTTCCACTGTGTAGGGATTAGGCCTGGCGGTCTGAGAATTTGCCTTCTAATTAAAAAGGATAAAAGATAGAAGTAGCATTAGACTAAAACATAGCAGTGATACTTCACAGGCTTTTTTTTTTTTTTGTAGTCACAAGACAACGCACGAAGTTGTCAGGTTGTTTTATTTCTTTTGTTTTCTGTGCGATTAAAAAAAAAAAAATCAAAATACAGAGAAGGGAGGGGAGGAGGAAAAGTTTTGAAACTCTTCCCAGCTGTTCCATATGGTGAGTGAAGGCTGAATTTCTGTGTGCACTGTGGCAATTTTGCTCGCTGGCTATTGCATTTATTGACGAGGATTACATCAGCTCCCTATCACGTCCTTTAACGCCGGACTGAAAGGTGAGGGAATTCCCCACGTCATTCCCGCCGAAGGACACTGCAGGAAACCTGAATTTCTACTTCCACAACCTCTCCTTTTTTTCCCCCCTCTGCTTAGCCTCATTAGGGACACTCAAAACCAACCACAAACCCTCCCCTCAAATTAACTGGGACATATTATTTTACCCGTGCAATGTGGAAAATGCCAGAGGCCACATCCAGATAGCCGGTGCTTATAGCACCGCTTTAATTATCCTTTAAAAAAAAAAAAAATCCTGCGTTCCGAGCAGGAAGGGGAGGCCAAATCCCCACAAGCTGTTACTCGTGTGAGTAATCCTGTCTCCTGCAAAAGCCCTATTCAGGGCAGCCGCCAAGATCCAGCCCCACGCAGGACGGTGAGGACGGGCGTAAATCCAGGGTCTGCCAGCCCGACAAGGGCCGCTGGAAGAAATCCCTGCCATTTACAACTTGATCCGCCTTTAAAAACATCCTCCCGGGCTGTGGCCAGGGCAGGGGGAGCCGTGGTGTTTCGGGGTGGCTCTGCTGACTTCCCCGGACAGCCCCTGGTACCCTAAGAGAGAAGCTGAGGTGAGCAGTTGCGTAAGGGCCGCTGATGAGATTATATTAATTACTTTTCAGAAGAAGGAAGAAAAGAAAAAAAAAAAGGGGGAAAAAAAAAAAAGGAAAGAAAAGAAAGGGTAGGAGTTTGGTGGAAGACTTGAGAAGCTTTCAAAGCCGCCGAGCTCGGGTTGCAGGCAAGGATAAAGGAATGCCCTTTTGTTCCCACACATCTCTCCTTACGTCACAACGAGCCCAATTTCTTCTGAATTCTGGCTGACTTTGCATGTAGTAAATAATTTGAAAGAGACGACAGACCAGGCAAAAATGATTCACAGCAGAGAGTTGTTGCACTTCATCGTAGAGGATCCAAAGGGGAAAGCGTTGCTCACGGGAAAGCCTTTTCATTCATTAAAATTTTTGCATGAGTTTTCTTTTCTCTGAGCCAGTAAAGATCATGTTTTTTGTGTGCCATAACATGAGAAGAAAGGGGAAGACTTGTAAACATTGCTTGGGCCAAAATGTTGTTGTCTTTAAATGAAATAAGCACTGTTAGACTGCTGTGAGTTAGCTCAAAAGCAACATTAATGTGGCAAATTATCCCATTGATTTTAGGCAGGGTTCTTCATTGATTTTTTTGCTTTAAAAAAATGGCTGTACGAGCCAGCCCAAGGTGGCTAACTTCTTAATATCAGGGCACCGTGAAAGGTTAGGAATGGACTTCTGCCCTTCCACTGAGTTTTAAGGACATGGAAATTTTATAAAACCCGCGTGCTGCTTTCTGGCTATCAGCGTTGGAAATGAGACCTGCTCTCCTTTGCTGGATTTAGAAGCAAATAGATTCAATGTCCCCACAGGACAATACTCCCAATTCCCTCCAGGCCTGCAGTCAGCTCCTTTCTGCCTCCATCCCAGAGAGCCAGAGACAGGATCAGGCCAGGCTTTGGTGCTGAAAAACCTTCTTGTATTGATTTATGTGCTTAGCATCGTTTCAGAGAGGCTGAAGCAAAGGCAAAGGTCCCCACTCCCATTTTGTGTTCCAGAGGGCCGACGGTAACTGAGAGGAAATTCTCAGCTTGTCCCACTATGGGGGTCACTCAGAGGAGCCCCCCTGGCTTTTTTGGCTTGTTTTGTGGAGAAGAGCAGGCATGAAAACCCCTTGGAGGTGCGATTCTCGGCCGCCACATATCCAGACCTCCCCGCGCCTCACCCTCCTCCTCCTCCTCCTC
>VZRL01004924.1:257687-289156 GCA_013397895.1 Origma solitaria
CCCCCCCTCCCCCTCCCCCTCCAGCGCTGCTCCTTCTGCTGGGCTCAGCCCCAGTGACATGAACTGGGGGAAGGATCCTGCCGTCCATTTTCCATGGGGAAAATTACGCAAGGCATAAAGAGGAATATCGTTTTTTTTTTTTAAATAGGATGTTGGAAGAAATAAAAATCTCTTTCCGTGGTGTGTTAAAAGCACCCAGCGCTTTAGAGCTGACTCTTCTTCAACACCCCAAGAGAGAAATGAGCACTAGTGCTATTTCTCTCTCTTCCTCTTCACTTACTCGCAGGAGGAAGGTGATGATCCAAGGGGGCTTTATATTTGCAAGAACCTTCCCAATATTTGCATTACCCGTCAAGGAAAATATTTTTAAAGGCCAAACGAATATTCATTTATATTTATTTGCTTAATCTAATGATCTATTGTGATTCTCCCTTTCATCTATTCTTCCCTTGATGAGTGTGTGGCACTTCCATTAAGATTAATAGCGGTTTCACATGCACAGTCAGGGGAGATTAGACCCCTGCCCCGGCCTCCTGCCAGCCCCATGTATGTCTTTGGATTCAAGCTCCGAACCCTCACTGATGTCAGTGAAAGCACCATGTGTACAAAAAGGCCCAATCCTGCCCGGGGCTGAGCATCCTACCCCCAGCCCAAGCCTTCAGAAGCACAGCTTCTCCCCAAACACATTTATTATGCTGCAAAGTCAGGGGCTGTCTGGGGAGCATATGTTTATGTGGGGTCACTGTTTCTGCAAGCGCGAGGGGGAATTTTTGTGACGGAGCAGTCTAGAACAGCATATGGGGGCCAGTGAGGGGTCCACTGGAACCATTTCTTAGCAAAATAAACCACACAAAACCGTCCCTCTGCACAAAGTTAACTCCACATGCAGAAATTACATTTTGTGGCCATTTCGATTCTTCCTGGGTATTCAACTCTGCCATCACACAGCCTGGCCCAGAAATGCCCCTAAGCCTCCCAGTTTTGAAAATTAGGTGTATAATATATATCATGCTTCTTTTCTAGGCAGAGGCTTCTCCACAACCTTGGCATGAGAGCCCTCCTGTTGCCTTCAGTGGGATTTGGAGGAAGGCCTTTCTTCCAGTGGCACAAGAAGTACTTCTGTCACAAGCTGGGATCCCAGTCCTGAGAGTAATTACACCTTTGAAAGGCTAAAATCTTCTGGATATTCCTGGTGCAAAAAGCTGCTTGCAGGTGCAAGGGTTTGCAACACCTGAGTAGATGAGGTGTACGTTTTGTGTTGGGTCTGATGTAAAAAATAAATTTAAAAAAAAAAAAAAAAAAAAGCTGGATTTTTTTCTATTCCTTCCTGATGAATTTATATCATCTCTTCATTTGCAGCCATTTACCACTATCCCCTGTTCCATCCCTGTGCTGACCTTGTCACATTAAATACAGCAGCTGCCTCACTACTGGTACCACTGAAGAATTTTTTTCCCTCTTATTTCCACGGTATTTCTGGGAAGAGGAAAAGAAGAATTTTCTAATTGCTAGCGCAGACGGCTGAGCCACAGCCTCCATGTGTGGAGTAATTTGTTTGTAATTACTACTGCAGCCTCGTGCCTCAGTTTCCCCAGGCACATTGTGTGTGTGCAGTGGTACCTCTGGCTTTCCAGTGGCACCATGAAAAATGAAACATTTAAAAGGTTTTTTGAGGCTGAAAAGCATAAAGAGCCTTTTAATGATGTTTTCAGACTGCTTCCAGTATCCAGCCACACTCTCTAATAGCAACAATTACAATTATTAATTTTTACTGCCCTGAAGCAGTGAAAAACGCTAAAAACCAGCCTAAGCAAGGCGAGCAAAGTCAGACATAAAGAGTGAGGAAGAGCCAGAAAGTGAGCAGGAGTCGGAGCATGGGAACCGCTCCACCATCTGTCCCCTCGGCTTGCTCGGAAGACATCCCACAATTAGAGTAAAACTGAGGATATGACATTGTTTTCCTCCATTGTATTCAGGCTTCGTGGTAATGACCTCGTTATTGATTTGTGGGGCTTTTTCCACTTAGAGCTTCTGCACTCTCTGTAGCACACAGCACAAGCACACCCTAAATCTGATATTTATGTCATGCTGTCTATATCACAGTATCCATCCTATATTAGCATACACTGGGTAATCATGTCCTACCAATATTTACAGGTATTTTTAAATGTAAATATTTCGATTACTCCTATTTAAACATGACTGTAGCTGTTTGCAGTATCAGGCACTAAATCTATTTCATTGATTGGATAGATACGAGTAAATGATGAATATGTATGTTTAGCAAATGCCTTCTTAAATGCTTGTGTGGCAGCATCTCTTCTTTTGGCTTTTCTAACAAGAACTAATAAAAATTTAGAAATATATTTAATTGATGCAATTTATGGTTGTGGCTCATGAGGTGCTTTAATAAGAGAAAAAAATCCATAGAATTTCGATTATTTCAATAAAAATTCAGAAAGTGCATTTTAATCTCTCCAAGATCATCATCCTTGTTCTAAGTTCCTAAAAAGCCTGTGTTGTGATTTGCTTTTATTTTCGTTTTTTGGCTTCAGCAATAGGCTTGAAAGTGGCAGCTCTGAAAGCAGATTTCTTTATCCAGAAGCCAGTTTGGAGAGCGTCCACACAGGCTGCTATTCTGAGGCACCATTCCGAAGACTGCCATCTCCACGATGGCACACGAGATGTAATTTAGTCTCTGTGTTATTTTAGCCCAGGGTCTCTCCTGAGCAGAGAGGAGAGGCCATGCCAAATTGTGTTAAACTGGGGATGGCGCTTTTGTGATACGGACAACTGTCTACCAGGGATTGAGCTGAGACCACCAAACTACTTTCATTTAGATTCTCAATTTAGTCTTGAACCAAGGTCAGAAGGTAAATAGCCAGGGCTTTATCTTCCCAGCCAAGCCCCTGGTAGAGGGTCTCTTTGAAGTGGAGTGTGATCAGTGGCGGTTTCAGAACTAATGTCCAAGACAGTGATGTTTAATACATTCGCTTCCCTTTTACATCTGCTGCTACGAGCGCAGGTTAATTTAAGTACAGTTTCTCCACAAAGGAGCGTTTTCACCCAGCTGTGGTGTCAAAAACAAATCCGAAATTAACTCAAAATGCCCTCTTGACACCACCGTCTCCCCAAAGTATGTATTTTTTTTTTTTTTTTTATCCCAACTGCTTTTAGTGCCGCTGGCTTTGGGTCTGATCCGGCTTTTATTGAAGTCAACGGCCTCGTTCACATTCACTGCAATGACTGAGGCACTTTGAAGCTGCTCCCTCTGTGTGCTGGGGTTTGTGGCTGCACATGCTCCAGGAGGTCAGAGGGAAGGAGATGTCCATTTCCAGGGACATTTTCTGCCGTGACACACGGAAAGTGTGTCTGGTGGCAAATATCACTGCACAGGCAGGCTCTGCACTCACCAGCCAAGACAGGCAATCCACAAACACAGGATTGTCACATTTGCCCGGCAATATAAATGTAAGAAGCCCCGTGACTTTCATTTTGTGTTGCCCCATTCATCTGGGGCTTTTTTAAGGCTCTGGATTCAAAATCCTCAATGTTCCCGCAATGTTTATTCCCAGATCGGCTCCCAGTTCACATCATTGCCCTGCAAACATTTCATCAAATCACTGAGGCTGGAAAAGCCCTCTAAGGTCATGGAGTCCAACCATGCTCCCAGCACTGCCAGGGCCACCACTGACCATGTCCCCAAGTGTCACATCCACAGCTTTTAAATCCCTCTAGAAATGGTAACTCCACCACTGCCCTGGACAGCTGTACCAGTGCCTGGACACTCTTTCCCTGAAGAAATCTTCCCTAATATCCAATCTAAACCTCCCCACGTGCCGTTTGAAGTCATTTTGTCTTGTCCTGTCCCTGTTCCCTGGGAGCAGAGCCTTGTCCCCCCGGCTGTCCCCTCCTATCAGGAGTTTTGCAGAGCCATAAGGTCCCCCCGAGCCTCCTTTTCTCCAGGCTGAGCTGCCCCCAGCTCCCTCAGCTGCTCCTGGTACCCCAAACCCTTCCCCAGCTCTGTTCCCCTCTCTGGACACACTGCAGCACCATTTTGGGACCAAAGCCAAACACAGGATTCAAGGTACAGCCTCACCAGTGCCCAGCAAAATCTGATTGTCCTGCCCTGGTCCCACTGGCTCCACAGTCATGTTGCTGTGTGGGGCACAGTGAATAGTTTGGTGCAAGGAGAAGACAGCCACCAAAGACCTGATCTCTTTCAAACATGCCCCAAAACTCCCAGAGATTGATTCTCCTCCCCAGCCATGTGCCACCATGGTTGGGAAGTCCTGCATTTACTCAGCACACAACGACTAGTGGCCCCTTGCACCTGACGTGTGGCCCAGGGGGACTTTGGGCACCTCAGACCTGGGGTACAACAGAGGCTTCATACACTTCCCTGACACAAAAACCCCTACAGGGTTATTTTCATCCTAATAAAAATGTCCCAGAAGTATCTACCCCATGGTGGTTTGGTTCTAGCCAGAGGTAATCTGATGCACACCTCTCACCTTGGGTTGGGTCCCCACATCAGTATCCTCAGGTGTGGGATCAGGGCTTGCATGAAAGGGAACACAAATTGGTACCATTTTGCTTTTAGTATTGATGTTTTTTTCTGCCCAGGACTGCTATTGAAATGGATTTTTATCAAAATATCCCTTTTCATCAAAGCTTACAATTGAATACACCCCAAAAATTCTTTCTTTTCGTGCCACAATTTCTTTATTAAAATAGAGCCAGATTTCACCTGACTGAGTCTGGAGTTTTATGGCTAGCCAAGAAGTGGACTAGAAAGCAAATAAAGCTCTGCAAACTCCAAATTCTGTGCCCAGGCACAGACACAGGCCATGCAGAACTCTCCATCCCTGCACCCACAGGCAACTCCTGACACCTCAGCCATGAAATTTTGCAGCATTTAAGCACAATGGGCTGAATTTGAAGAGTTACTTTTACTTTTCCTTAGTAATGCTGGTGAATGTAAGGGGTGGATGAAGCAGGTTTCTGTGCAGGCACATCCAAAACCCACATAATTTTGCAATATATGATGAAACTACAGAAAGACAAGGCTGGAAAGGACATCAAGAAGCCACGTCTACCCATTCCTCTGCCCCAGGGCAGGATCACCTGTATTTTTCAGGCTGATGTTTGTCTGACATGCAGTTAAAATCCTTCACTGCCCCTCCAGGCAGCCTGCTCTGTTTCTCCTCATGGGAAGTGATTCTTAACCTCTAAACTGAACCTCAGGGCTTCACCCAACGCCCTTCGCTTCTTGCCCTAACCCCTTGGACATGGAGGACTGACTCAGCCCCCTCACAACAGTTTTGGAGATGTTTGACTGCTCTCCCTTCATGGCTCCCTGCTCCAAGTTAAATTCACCAAGACTTTCTCAATTCTGATCCTCTGCTTTGGTGTAGCTGCGGTGCCTCCCCAGACTGGTGTTACCTGTAACCACTCCCCCTTCCCCTGGGTAGAACAAGGGCAAACTCCTGAATGCCTCCACACAGGACAATCTTCCTTTGATAAAATGGGTAAGATTGGAAAAGACCTCCCAAATCATCGAGTCCAAGTGTTAAAGGCAGTCACAGATTTTTTTAAGTGATTATAGATAACTTGTTTCTGGGGAAGTTACCTAGCCCTAACATATCCAAATTACAGCATTTTCCTTTAACAGTTGTTTCACTGTTTTGAAATTGCCTGTTCTTGAAAAATCTCTGTTGACTGCCATGGACTGCATTGCATTTTATTTATATTCTGTATTAGCAGCGGTTCCACCCCATGATTTAGGAATTTCAGAGAAGACATCCCTGCTAAAAAAATATCTGATCCTAATCACAGAACACACTACTGAAACTAGTGAAAAATAAATCCAAAGGAAGACTGATCCATAGCCATTAGGGTTCAAAATAAATGGCACACGCTTCAGTCTAGGCTGTGCCAGCGCTGTCTGGTGTGGTCTAGGAAAAATCAGTAACTTCTGGGGAAGATTTGTCCTTTTCATTGGATGCCTAAGACAGGAGCACATGATGCTGCTTGGCAGCTGGGGGAAGCACTCCCTCCCTCAGGTTCTCTGAAAGTCTCTGCTTCTGCCCAATAACTACACCAGGGCTTAAGTTAGTGCCTAAATTAGATAGTGTGCATACAGCCTGCAACTTCCCTGGTGGGAATTCCCCATCTGTAAAAAAGAAAGCAATTTCTACCTAACAGTGGGCTGTGAGGGAAGAATTAATAAGCTAAAGAAGACGAGGCACTCCAATGAACAGGCAAGCACTGTAAAGGGCTGTGCCGGGTCACCGCTCTCCAGCTGGAGGCAGCCATCCCACAGACCCCTCAGCACACTGGGATAACATGTTTGACCAGACCCTTGACCACCCAGCCACCCCTGTTCTTGAGGTGTCAAGGTTTGTCACGTCTCGGAGCTGTTTTCCGCTGAAGGATCAATTTTGAAGTCGCGACACGTCCTCACTGCGAGTGTGGAGCCACCTACGCCTGCTTCTTGCCTTAAACCCAGCAGAGCAAGGAGAAGGCTGTGAAACACAGTTTATTAACACAGCCGAAGTACTTCCACAGACCAAATACAACACCTGAATAAATTCAGAATAAATGTCCTTGACTTCACTCATCGTTAGAAGATCCTTGGCTAGGTGATGTTGGAGATGACAAGAAGTGTCATCAGGTGCCTGGCTGGAAGATAAATAATGGCATCCAGCACCTAAAAAACTGCATTTAGACTAATTGAGTTGCTTTAGCCTCTCTAAATTTCCTCCTGAATAGCTCAAGACACTCAAAGACCCCAGACCACAGGCTTAGGATCTGGGGTGGGAAAGGTCCACTGAAATAAAGAGGAAATTAATGAATCAGAGAATGGTTTGGGATGGAAGGGACCTTAAACATCATCCAGTTTCAAACCCCTGCTGGGACACCTTCCACTAGGCCAGGTTGCTCAGATTGGGAAGTAATTAATGACCAGAACAAATGGCCAAGTGCTGCAGTGGAGATTTCACTGCTGGAGATTTCAGTCTCCAGACTGGACATTTTTCCAAGTGAGATTCTCCAATCCAAACACTCATTAATCCACAGACATCGTCTGGACTGCATTAAATAGCAGGACACGATTAAACAAACACAGTTGTCCCTCTGGCTTTTCAATCTGGGACTCCCTTTCTACCGAGACACCACAGAGCCTCACTCTCACAACGAGCAACACAAACCTAACCCAGGCCTAAGGTTTCTTTTCCACAAAATCTCCCAAAACACCAGGTTTGCAGCAATTAGCACCACACACACAACTCTGGGTCTCCCTGTCCAGGGGTGGAACATGAAAATTTGATTCCACTAAGCCGAGAATTTCAGACACGGTCCTTCCATGCATCTGTGCCCACCATTTCAAAACACAGCGTTCTGAAAGCATCCCCAGGCCAGATGAGGTATTTTGGCTGCCCACAGCAAAAGGAGAGTGAAATGGGATCCAAAATAGCTGTGCTGTCGCATGGACAGGTGTCCACTTTGACTGAGAGGGGATGTCTGCTCGTTAGGAAAGGTTTGAGACCAGACCTTCCTCTGGTCTCCAGAAGATGCCATACCTCTCACTTGGCCTCTGAGACCCACACAGCCTTTTAATAGCCAAGGAAAAGCGGATAAGGGTTCATGAATCTGGGTTCAAAAGATGGCAGTGTGATGCATAAATAAACTGGGCATCTTGGTGTTTATGAAGCATGGGGACCTTGTCAGCCTGAGCATCTCCTGACTGGGGACACTCCCCTTCCTCCTGTGGAAAAGGGGTCACTGTGCAGAGGGGATGGCAAAAAACATCCTGTAAGGAAATCTTTCTCTAAGGGCACTGATGATGATGGCAGGAGACTGGGTGAGGATGTGGTAGCTTCCAGACGCAGGAATTTTCCCCACCGTGTGATCTGACAGCAGAGCTGATGTGAAATTCTGCAAGTGCTTTGTGTCAAGCAGGACTCTCAATCCACACCGGTCAAAGATTTGCCCTTAAATTTCAGTGCAGATGAACATGGACCAAGTCAGAGCCAAGCAAACGTGGCTTTACCACTTCAAATCCAGCACAAACCAAAATTAGTAGTATGGCTCTTACTCAGCAACAGATTGACCCAAACCCTTGCAACCACCACGGCTCTGAAAAATATTGCTGCTAAATCCAAACTGTGAAATTGGGAGTTGGCCCTCGACCAAGCCAACATCTTGGCTGGGCTGAAAAAAGCCACCAAGTAGACACTGAGAAATGAGTGCTCTGCTCCACTTCTACAGAAATTTTTTGCAAGGTCTCAGTCCCGTGCCCCAACTTTTCCAACCTTTATCACACGCTATAAAATAATACACACACAGACATATAGATATATATATAAAGAAATGGATGAGCAGTGTTACCAAACATGAAGGACTTTTATAAATGGTATCTGTATGGTTTTTTATTTGGGAGAAAGGGTCGGCCCACAGTAAAGCACTTGAACCCAACCATCTGCACCACCTCCCTCAAAAAATTCTCCCCTCACATATTCTTCCTCTCCCTTCCCCAGCCTGGTTGCCCCTTCTCCCCGCCCACCAGGAAAAAATCGGAAATCCCATAAAACTTAACTGCCTGAAGTTGCCCTATAAGTCCTGTTAGGCTGCCAGTTCCCTCTCAAAACACACACACACACTCACACAAAGGAAGCCCTGGGAATTTCTTTGGAAATGCAGCGGCGCCGGTGCCGTGTGTTTACTGGGATGTAAAGATACAGCAGAATTAAGGTACATCCAGGCAATTTTTCAAGCGTGCCTGGAAGAGATGGCAGGGATTTCTCTCAGCAGTGTTGAATTCAAATCTGAGGCACAAGGTTTGGTGAAAAGGATTGCTATTTTTAATACCCACAGTTTCCTTGTGCGATTCCAGCTCTCTAAGACCCTAAGACCTTTAAATTCCATCTAGTGTCTATCACATGCCACTGAATTGGCATGTTTGCAAATTGCATGCAGTGAGATCCTTCCATACCAGCAGCTCTGTCTCAGATTCCCCACCATCCCTGCCAAACTAGTATTGCCTGCACATTTTTTTCATCTTTTCATTGAGTTCTGTGTGTCAGCCAACACATTCTTTAGAACAGGCTTCAGTAGGCATGGTAACTGGTTCCTGGTTGCAAGCTGCCTTATGCGTTTGCTCCTGTTTCTTTCTGGATAATTTTCCCCTCCCTCCTTCTTCTTAGGTGAGGACTTCGAGCGTGTTTAGCGCTATCTGTTCCATCCGTTGTGCCCGTGATAAATAGCTGAGATGTAATAAAAAGTCCTAATTGAGGTAGTGATGCGGGGAATAAGCAAAGCCCGTTCGTCGGGACTGGGAATCTGGAGGGCTGAGAGCTGCAGGTACCTCGGGGCTGCTCAGCCTGACTCTGCTGTGTTGACTTTGTCTAATTGCAGGGGAGGAGCTAGAAAAGCAGTGAAGGGCAGTGGCACACACAGCAGGAGAGCTGAAAAATACTGGCATAACCACGCAGAGCTAAACAAACTGACTGACAAAGCTCTTGGCGTATTATTAAAAAATCTGGCAAAATGCTCATCTCTTGACAAAAATGTAGAAAGACTAGTAATGCAGAACTTTATCCCGCGTTGGATTTTAAAGTGGCTAATGCCAAGTTGTCTGTCAAAATTAATAGGGCATTGCTTCTTATAGAATAGGAAAAAGAGAAAGATCGCGCACACATTTTATTCATTTATTCATCTCTAACAAAAATGATGTATCTGCTAAAAATTTATTTAGGGAGGGCTTTGGTAGATGCTAATTCCAAAAAAGCAATACTCAAGGAGTGATGCTAGCTTAAACTTACTGGGGTTAAGGGACAAATCCTCCCAGAAACAGCAGAAAAAGCCTGCTATCATCTCAAACCCCATCACGAGGAAGTTTCATCCCAGAGACACTGTTATACATCTCCATCTCTGCCCAGATGCATTTTCCCATTCTGACGATTTTAACTTAAATCCAAAAGTTTCATTTTAAAATGTGCCACTTTGGTGGAATGCCACTGATACTCTGGCTCTCCACAGGCACTAACCCATCAATGGATTTGTTTACCATCAACCTTAGTTAAACTTATTCTGTTTTAGTGTTTGCAAGAGATTTTTGACTCTTTTACCTGTGGATACCTGACGCCTGAACTACATCTCTCAGAATATTCTCTGATATTCATGGTGTTTTTGCAGGAGAACTTGAACAGACTTTCTCTGCTCCATTGTACAAACCTACCCACCCAGCTGAAAAAAAAAAAAACCAAAAAACAAAAAGTGAAGAAATTTGCTTAAGTTTCTTTACTATCTTTCAAATGATTAACTACAGATTCTGAAAATATCTGAACATGCTCCCTTCCTAAACAAATCTCATGGATGCCACTACTGTCCTCCCTGCTCTGGATAAACAGCCACATCAGCCTGCAAACCCTGCAGTGCTCTCCCCACGCTGCAGAGCACCCAGAGCTCCATCGAGGGCCACTGTGAAACCAAGAAATGCAATTTAAAATGAAGACACAACTGGCTTCCTTTGCAGTCTGAGGGATTTCTGCCCGGCCTGAATACAATATCTCAAAATGCTATTGAAAACTGCCTGGTGTACTTGGGGGTTTCCAGGAGGAACAAAAGTCAGGAAGGCATTTTATCTGCACACTCCAATAAAGAAAAGATTTTCCCTGCTTGAAGAAGGTGACAGTCCAAATAATGATAAATTTTGTTTCCTTTTTGTTTTTGTAACAGGCTGTGACCGTCACACACGTGTCTTGTAGAGCTCCACGGGCATTGCTGGTCAGTAATGATGAGCTGAAGCACACGTGGGGTGCAGCATTTTGTATCTAGTTCACACGCTGGAAAATATGGCTCATTTCTTGGGTAAGCGAGGCCTGGGCTTAGTCTTTTACCATCCAAGAAAAACAATAAAGGTTGCTGGGGTGTCCTCACAGCAGAGAGGGAATACATTTGAAGGCATGAGCATTTTCAATAGGTAAGGAGAAGACTCCTGCACCCCCAGCACCTCCAGAAGCTTCCAGCCTGGTGTATGACCAAATATTCCTGCAGCTCAGATGGGCACGTTCAGCCTTGGGAATACCTGGAGTCACCCTCTGGATTTCAGCAGAATTTGAAGGCCTGAGAGTCCCTTGCGGTGCCTAAAGGGCTCCAGGAGAGCTGGAGAGGGACTGGGGACAAGGGATGGAGGGACAGGACACGGGGAATGGCTTCCCACTGCCAGAGGGCAGGGATGGTTGGGTTACTGGGGAGGAATTCCTGGCTGTGAGGGTGGGCAGGCCCTGGCACAGGTGCCCAGAGCAGCTGTGGCTGCCCCTGGATCCCTGGCAGTGTCCAAGGCCAGGCTGGACAGGGCTTGGAGCAACCTGGGATAGAGGAAGATGTCCCTGCCCATGGAACAAGATAGGTTTCAAAGTCTCTTCCAACCCAAACCATTCTATTATTTTATTATACTGCAATTTCAATCCTCCCCTTCCAGATGGGGCAGGCTGAATCTGGGCATCTTTTTGTGATCAAATTCCTTTCATTGCTAATGAATGACCCCCCCACCCTCCCAGGAGTGTGAGTAAACGTTGACACTCCATACACACACACAAAACAAAAGAAAAAAGAAATGTGAAAATGTTCTTCAAAGGCTGATGGAATAAACATGTAAATACAAGATGGGCTGACTTCCTACTGTTCATGTTTGCTCACTGTGAACATTTGGTTCACTTGGCTTTCCTCATTATTTCAGCTGGGGAAAGTCACTATATGAATTAATAGCAGATTTCCCCGCTGAAAATAAATGTTTACCAGTAATTTTTTTTTCCTTTTTGGCAAAGACCAGGCTTTTTTGTCTGACTGCTTCCTTTTTGGCCTGCACATCCCTGAGGTGTGTAATTAAAGTGAGGGAATTTGCGCATAGTGCTTTAGGGGCTTAATGAATAGAAAACACAGGATATTTCATTGATTTGGTGCACGCGATATTGTCAGAGTGTACATTTCCTTTGTAAATGGCAAAAAGACAGCCATAATAATATATGTGCATTCAAGCTTGGGTGTAAAAAGAAAAATTGAAAAAAGGGAGAACAAATAAAAATAAAAGAACTGTATCTGTTTCCAAATTCTAATATAAAACACATTCAAAAGAGCAATTTAGATTAAAACAGGAAAAGCAGGAGCTTCAACATGGTTCAGAATAAACAATCAAGCTATACTTTCCTCAAGATATAATTTCACTTAGAGTAGGTGTGGAAATCTTTGAAAAATTCATTATACAAAGCCACATGTGAAAATAAGATTTGTGTTAGCAAAAGATTCTTTGGCTGCTCTTAAAAAAATAGAAAGTACGTTAAATAGCATGTGTGTGTAATGTATAAATAGTGCACAATCTGCACGGTGAGGAGGCAGCTGGGCTAAGTCTCACATGTTCAGTGGAATGTGTTGGAATAATGCTGTGTATTGGGATAAAAAGCAATAGAAGATAAATTCTCTTTTTCTGGAGAGGTTTTTTTTTTTTTGCAGAGCTTTGAACAGTTCCATCGTGGAACCACCACGGTGGTCAGGTTGGTGCAAATACATTTTCTCACTGGAAAAAGCAGATGGATATCCGTGTCCCTTTGGACCTGGGGACAAGAGGCAGAGAAGAAGGAGCACAAACCACAACTGCAGCCTTGGAAGTGACCCAGCCCCAGGCAGCCTCTGCCCCACCAGGTGACACAGCACGTGGGACATGGCTCCTGGTGCTCCCTGTCCCATCTCCACATCGAGGACAAAGACAACGGAATCATGGAATCACAGAATTATTTGGGTTGGAAAAGACCTCCCAGGTCATTGGGTCTCACTGCTGACCCAGCACAGCCAAGGCCACCACTCCCCCATGTCCCCAAGAGCCACAGCCATGTGTCTTCTAAATCCCTCCAGGGATGGGGACTATCCTGGGCAGCTGTGCCAGTGACAACCCTTCCAGTGAAGAAATCTTTCCTAATATCCAATCTAAACCTCCTCTGGTGCAGCTTGAAACCATTTCCTCTCCTCCCGTCCCTGTTCCCTGGGAGCAGAGCCCCCCCCGGCTGTCCCCTCCTGTCAGGAGCTGTGCAGAGCCACAAGGTCCCCCTGAGCCTCCTTTTCTCCAGGCTGAGCCCCCCCAGCTCCCTCAGCTGCCGAAGCATCCCACGCACGTCTTCTGAGCACCATCAGGAGGAGGAAGAAGAGGAGGAGGAAGAGGAGGAGGAGGGCTCTCTAATACACTGTCTGTGCACTGTTTGTGTCAGCTGTGAATACCCAGGGTCTGCCCAGGAGCCTCTGACCTGCGCAAGTGCCAAAATACAAATAATCCGTGCGCAAGGAGCAAAGCAGGTTCACCAATCTCCCGTTCAGCAGAGAGCAGCCCTGGCCTGCCTAGGACTGAAGGCTCAAGGCAAAAGCTGATGCTGTGATCCTGTGCTTAACAGATGGATGGTGACACACTGGAACAGATTATCTGGTGAGACGGTGCAATTTTCAGCACTGGAGCTCTCTGAGGTATCTTCCAGCCCTATTGCTCAATGAATCTATAATTCATCATTTCGTGAGCGAGTCAAGACACTCCCTCAACTCTCAAAACAGCATGCAAAGGACAAATTGCTCTTTTTGCATCTCTTCCCCCTAAGCAGAAGGGAAAATAAAGCGTGGGATGGGAATGCAGAGGGAAAGGAGGAGAGTTCAGCATCTCCCCACAGCTCTATTCTGGCCAGGCTGTAAAGCTTTGTACGTGTTTATTCATATAAAAAAAAAATGCATGTGAAAATATAATTTTTCTCTTCTTTCCTTTGACCCTTCTGATATCTTCTTCACAGCAGAAGATTAAGTTCAATTTCAAGAATCCATTGGAGAAGAAATGCATGTAGAATTGAAAAAGAAGCATTTTATCATTAAAAGAAGACATCCCAGGGTGTGTTAGGGGATACCAGCAGAGAGAGACTGTTTTGTTGGGACCTCAGACCTCATCCTCCCTGAATTTCCAGCTCTGTCTGACACACTTGAAAAAAGCAGTTAATTCAAAGAGTTTATTTCAGGTCAGTATTATTGTTAAATACATTTCTATAACAGGCAGGATTTGAGGGCCAGGATTATGAATTATCTGAACTTCAAGGTATTTATTTTAACTGTAAATGGCCTTCCTGACCTTTCCTCATTCTTATCCATCAATGTCCTGGACTTCATCATTTAAAGGCAAATCTAACACCACCTAAAGTCCAAAGCAGCACGATCCACTTGTATAACAATATTTGCAAACTGTCAAATAAAATAAATATTTCATTAATCCACTGACACCCCATCCTATTATTTCCCTGATGTGCAAAGATAGAAGCAAAAGCTAAGTATATCATCCCAGCTTTCTGTGGGCATTTATTTATGTCTCACGGTTGTATCCCAGCACCGTGTGGGTCAGAGACATTTCAGTCCCTGCTCCGCAGATCTGCAATGTCCAGTCAAAATCTAGGCAAAGCCAATCTTGGGTTTGCTGTTGTCCTGGTTCTGGCCAGGACAGGGTTTAATTTTTGGCAGTAGCCAGGAGGGGCACGGCCAGGACCCAGAGGTCATTCTATACCACCTCCCTCTTTGATGGGGCCAGGGGAAAAGGACTCTCTTCCAAGAAGAGCAGGTTCTCCCCCATGGCAGAGGAAATGTCCAGCATTGTTTATTTCCGGGGGTGTTTCTGTGAGAATTGTGTCTTTTCTTGTACCCTCTGCCATTATTATTGTCGCTGTTACTCTTTGTTTTCTCTTCTCATTGCTGCTTCCAGTACATTGCTCTACCTCAGCCCATGATCTTTGCTTTCATGCCTCCAATTCTCCTCCCCATGCTGCTGCAGTGGAGAGAGGAAGGGGAAAACAGGGAGTTGGGAGAGATTGGGGCATGGTTTGGAGAGTGGGGGCGCCGAACTGGGGAGTACCACTCCTAAACCACTACAGCTGCATGGCCCCATCCGCTGGCCATCCCCTTGAAAGGAGTGCAGCATTTCCAGAACAAAAATTTGCATTATAAAGCCCATATATTTCACATCACTTCCAGGGTTTCTAACACAGAGACAACAAGAAGAGAAAACAGCCCCAGAGCACTCAAGGAACAGCGGTGCAAGGAGTACAGCACTGCACACGTGGAACTGGAAAGGAGAAGCTGTGGAAGGTGTCCCTGCCCATGGCAGGGGATTGGACCTGGATGGTCCTTAAGGCTCCTTCCAGCCCAAACCATTCCGTGAGTCTACGAAATGGATTGGATCTCTCTCTCCAGCTCTACGGGTTGCTTTGCCTGCCATCCATGCAGAACTATTTGTAGGACGTAGGAACTGCTTCAGGGAAGAGGATTCATCCAGCACCCCCAAGGACAGAGGGAGCAAGGCTCTTCAGCAGTCAGCACACACAGCAGCTTTGCCATTTATATATAATGGTTATGTGACATTCCCTGATCTTAAAATAACAAAGCGTTTTAATCGCCGAGACTTTGACCTTTTGGTCAAGTGGAACACTTGCTATTTAATTTCTTTGCTTTTCATACAACACGTTGGATCGTCCCTGTGAAGTAACTCAGGAGACTGCTCGGCAGAGGAAAGCAGGGTTTGTGGTAAAGGCAGCCACAAAAGGTTCAGCTCAGTCTCTGTACAGCTTTCCCAGACGGATTCAGATGATTTGCTCAGGCTCTGACCCATCTGACACAATTTTAGTTGTGCCACCAAGACACACGAGAGTCTCTCTGCATCCTCCAGGAAGGAGCACATCCACAGGATAAATCGACCTATCCAGGGCCTGAAACACATTTTACAGGCTTGTTTCTCCAGTTCCTTATTTGAAGTGGTCTACTGAGACTCTGTGTGCAGAAAATTTGTGGCCATGGTTACACGCCTGGAGATTTGTGAGATTTTTAAAATCTTCTTCCAGACAAGGATATCCAAATGGCATCAAGTAATTAGATTTGTCGACCAAAGCAGGAACAAAACCGTGATAACTGAGATCTCTGATATCTTCAGAAGGTTGTCAAGAAAAAAGCCTTCCTGCCAGACATTCACCCATGCCTGCCAGAGCACTGAATACAAGGGGACAAGGGGTAATGGCTTCAAACTGACCAAGAGCAGGGTTGGGATGGGATATTTGGAAGGAATCCTTCCCTGTGAGGCTGCTGAGGCCCTGGCACAGGTGCCCAGAGAAGCTGTTGCTGCCCCTGGATCCCTGGCAGTGTCCAAGGCCAGGCTGGACAGGGTTTGGAGCAGCCTGGGATAGTGGAAAGTGTCCCTGTCCATGGCTGGGGCATTGGAACAAGATGGGTTTTAAGGTCCCTTCCAACCCAAGCCTTCAAGTATTCTATGATGATCAGCAGCACAGAGCAGGCACACCCTGACCTCCCTTCCAGCCCCACCTTCCATGATTTCATGAGTTCATCCATCTAGAATAAACGAAGGCACAGATTCACTGTGCAGATGAGAACATCCATCCTGTCCCTTGGAGCGCAGTGCCTTTTGTGAAGGGGCTGAGCTCCCCCCATCTCAAACCAGCACCAGCCCAGTCACCTAAAAAGGCACTAAAACCCCATAACGAATATAAATGTAGTCAAGACAGATGTTGATGTTGCTCCCTGCTCTCTCTTTTTAAGCAGCTTTATGCAGTTTAACTCATTACAAACTTCTCCCCCATCCTTCCTTCCCCCAAGGGAGCTGCTCCTGATGGGAAGTCAGTCCATTTTCCTCACAGACAAGAGCTGGGAATGGGAAGCATGACTCAGGATTTACGGGGGAAAAAGACAGCAAAAACCAACCACTGTCTGCTCTTCAACTTTGAGCCTTCCTCTCTGCACTCTCCCCCCTTTTCTCGGTGCTCCCATTGCAAGCTGATTGTGTTCCCAAATTCCACAGGTCGTTGTCTTCCCACAGCCTCAGGAGCTGCAACCTGCTGAGGCCGCAGTGCCAGAAGGAGCTCTTCCCCTCGTTGTGGTTTACAGCTAATTTTTTAACATACTCCTGAAGGGCAGAGGCGCTCGGACTGGGTGTTACCACCACACATTTTCATTTAGTTGTGTAAGTGCCAGACTCAAATCCAATATGCTTTGCTCTTTCCTGCTCTGCCCTTTTTGGGATGACTCGTGAGGGAGGAATTGGGATGCATTTGTAGCTCCGTTTTGAAACCTAACTACCCAGCAGAGACTGCCAAATTTCAGCCCACAGCAAATTCTTACAACCGAGCTGTAACCCTTCAAAACAGAGACTGCTAACATATGGTTGTGTCAGTGGGAGCTTCTGTAATGCAATTTATTGTTGTGTAGGCTCTTTCAAGCTACTACACATGAAAGGTAAAGGGAACATTTACTCTTCGATGGGAGTTTAATCTTAGATTTACCTCATTTGAAACAAAACCCTCATTTGCATCTCTAATACATAAGCAATCACCTGTAAAGAGTGCTTGTGAATAGAGACGTTTCTTGACTGTCATCAGAGCCTAGCCTTTGCTCCTGGCTGGCTGCTTTGCCTGAGAAAACGCAGCAGAATTCAGTCCTCTTCCAGACAGTGCGCACAAACACCCACTGACACCACTAGAAAATAGTGATAAATAGAGGAAAGGGCTCTCATGAAGTGGAACAGATATTCACAGCTAACGTGGAGCTCGTGCAAGGTTCTTTCTGTTGCATGCATATATAATGTATAATTTAATTCCTCCATGCTTTGCCTTCCATGCCCTTTTTATATCTAAGCGTTACAGTGTATGGTTAAGGCTTCAAACAGAAATAATCTCCTGTTGAAGTGAAAGTGCTTGATCCTGTACAAGCAATAAAAGATAAAGCAGCTCCACGCCACGGTGAAGTGTTCTCCCTTCTCAGCCTCCTCACCATCACAGTGCCAGCCAGGGACACCTGGTGGGACACCATCCTTCCCCATGGCGCACCCCACCACAGCCCAGCTGGCACCACAAGCTGGTGGACATCACAAAGAACCTCTCCCAGAGGAGCATGCAAAGTTCGAGAGTTGGGGATGTTTGAAAACAAGGCCCTCACTTGGTTTAGTCTGGGCCTCGTGACGTGAAACCCTTCCAGACCCATCCGAGTATTTGTGCCATGTCCAGCTTCAAGTCCTAGGATTCTTCCTACAGCAGAGCCGACAGTCCTCAACTCTGAGATATTTTTCCATTTTTTTCCTCTAGGATTCTTCCTACAGGAGAACTGACAGTCCACAACTTTGAGATTTTTTTTCCATTTTTTTCCCTTTTGTTTAACTCCTACCTATGAAGACACAGCATTAAGTAATCATCAACCAGACCAAAACCCAAGGACATGACTTCAGTCTCTGACCTGCCACTGCCTCCAGCTGAACTCCTCAGTCAGAGCACAGTATGAAAGTACCTAAAATACATCAGCTTTGGGAAGGGCTTTCTCTAAAGTCTCATGTTTCCCTTGAGGGTTTCTGAGTTGAGACACAGATTCCAGAAAACATTATGGATAAGTCTTTTTTTTTTCCTCCAGGACAATTAATTTAACTTGAAATTTCAGTTGGGCTAACACATTGGAAGATGGTTTGGATATTCTCTGGCTATGAAGCACATGGACTATAAAGACTAGCAAATAGGTGAAAAATAAGACTTTCTAAATAACTTGAAGAGACGGTCAGGTTTTCTTTCTATCATGTGATGACTCTGAAGCCTATCAATTGCCTTTATACACCATCCATCATTATTAATTATCAGAGCTGATCCTTTTAGCAGAATTTCCTGTCCAATATCTTTACCAGGAATCTCCACGTGACCTCTGAATGTCAAATATCCAGGAGACCCAGCTCCAGCTTCTGCACAGAGGCTTTTTGCAAAGGGCACCAACTCTCTCCTGTAACACAAATGATCTTCCCCAGTTAAAGTCATGAGATATAAAAAATTGGCCATTTTTTCCAATGGTTTCCTTTGCTGTTCTCTGACTCCCAAGCCACGAGTGCCCTGGTTACTATAAAAGTCATGCACACATGTCTTCTGCCAGCATGGTGTCATGTCTTCTGTCAGAGTGTTATTTAGTACTCAGTGTTCCTATTATCTTCAAACTGGCTCTGGATTGCTTCCAAAAATGGCAATGTTATTCATGAAAACTTTGGCGGAGGCTTTCCAGTCTGTTTGAGCAAGGGGTGGGAACAACACAGGGTTTGGCAGGGGGAAGGTGTGGGGATTGGGGTTTGGGAGGGGAAAGACGGCGGAGTTCATATCTATGTGTGCCAATTATCAGTCCGAGAGTCCGTGTTTGGATGAAAGGAATTCTGTGTGATGGCGAAAATGTGAAGCACTGGTATGTGGAAGGAGGAAAATTGCTCTCCTGGACAGCAATCATCAGGAGAACTCCCAGCCGGGTTAAGTCCCCTCTCTACTTTGGTTACTGACCAATTTATTACCACTTCTGCTTTTCCAAAGTAAACAGAGCAGAAACCTGAAATGTGTCTCTATCGAGCTCCAAGATGAGACATTAGCAAAACTTTCATAAATTATAATTTTGAGGAGCTAATTTGGCTGTTTCTTTGTCTCCCCAAATCCTGTCACTCTAAATCAGCATAAGATCTGCCCTCTCTGGATGGCTCAGTTCTACTATTACCAGAATTATTCAAGCATATTAGCAGACTTCTGGCCAAGAATACCTTGTGGTCTGATGTAAAGTCTTGTTTTCCTTGATTAAATCTCCATTTCTTGTATTTGTTAGAACAAACAAGCAATTGAATATTTTATTAGAGAGAATATGATTTATTTTTGCTAGTTAATATATTTGCTCCGTGGCAGAGCCTCAGGGGATGAATATTTTTCTTCGTTGACAGCCCTAAAGGGATGACACTTGCAGGGTCTGATCTCAGCCTGTTCTAGCAGTCTGCAAGCATCAGGTTTTGCAGCACAGAGACATTTTTCACGTGCTAACAGAACTTCTGCTTACGAAAAGAAATTCCACATCATTTTCACCCTCCTATTTGGGGATTGTGGGGTTTTTATACATCTCTCTGTGCCAGAATTCAGGCACCGATTCACTCAGGACTCCCTTCTGAGCAAAGGCCATCCCAAATAAAAAAATGCAGTCCCAAACTTCTGTAAACCCTGAGTGTACACAATTTAGCTATCTCTGAAATCGGATCTGGATTCAACACGCGCAGCTTCTGCTTGTCTTTTCTTCCCAGGAATGACACTGTAAGGGAAGAGGCAGAGTATTTAACAAAGCTGTTATGCAGTTTACTGATTGTGATTATTCAAGGCAAACGCTTTGAAGTAACAGCTTAGTGCAGAGTGACAGTAAACAAGATATAGAGATACAGCCAGATGAGAAGAAAAATAAATGGCAATTAGAATTGATATTCTAGGTGTGGGAAATGCCGGTAAGACCTCAAACTTCAGCAATGACACTCAGCATTTGTGTTGCCACTTCCCCAGGAAATCTCCAGGAGGGATCACAAAAGGCACTTTGGCACCTCTGAACCCTTAAGCGCCAGGTGCACATCAGCCCAGCTGCTGTAGGGCCAGGGAAATGAGGAATGAAGGAAAGGGAGCCCTTGTTAGAGCTCCTGTGCTGATGCTGGGGGCTGTCCTGGCTTGTGTCAGACACGGTGTGGCCAGAGCGACCAGGGTGGGGATTGTCCCCTGTGCTGGCACTGCTGAGGTGTGTCCAGCCCTGGGGGCAGTTTGGGGTCCCCCACAACGAGAAAGGCACTGAGGAGCTGGAACATGTCCAGAGAAAGGAACAGAGCTGGAGAAGGGTCTGGAGCCCCAGGAGTGGCGGGGGGGGGCTCAGCCTGGAGCAAAGGAGGCTCAGGGGGCACCTTGTGGCTCTGCACAGCTCCTGACAGGAGGGGACAGCCGGGGGGTCAGGCTCTGCTCCCAGGGAACAGGGACAGGACAAGGGAATTACCTCAGGTTGTGCCAGGGGAGGTTTAGATTGGATATTAGGAAAAAATTCTTCACCAATAGGGTTATCAATCATTGGACCAAGCTGCCCAGGGCAGTGGTGGAGTCCCCATCCCTGGAGGGATTTAAAAGCCACGTGGATGTGGCACTTGGGGACATGGTCAGTGGTGGCCTTGGCTGAGCTGGGGGAGTGGTTGGACTCAGAGATCCTAGAGGGCTTTTCCCACCTAAACCATTATGTGATTCTATTCCCTAAGCAGCTCCAACAACTTTTCAGTTCCAGGCAATGATAAGGAATCCAGAGCAGCCCACGACCTCCAGCAGAGTGAATGTAGAGGAGTTGGGCGCTGTCCTCAGACAGGACATTGTAAGGATATTTTCTAAAATGTCACTTCCTCTCCCCATTCCTTGCGCTGGGAACTGAGGCCTGGCTGCCACAACAAAATGTGTCTGTGCAAACTCCAGCATGGGAGGGGTCACCACCCATTCTCACCGACTCATGGAATGGACCTTTAGGATTGTCCCATTCCACCCCTGCCATGGGCAGGGACAACTTCCACTGTCCCAGGCTGCTCCAAGCCCTGTCCAGCCTGGCCTTGGACACTGCCAGGGATCCAGGGACAGCCACAGCTTCTCTGGGCACCTGTGCCAGGGCCTGCCCACCCTCACAGCCAAGATTTTCTTCCCAATATCCCATCCCAACCCTGCCCTCTGTCAGTATGAATCCATTTCTCTTTGTCCTGTCACTCCATGCCATTGTCCAAAGTCCCTCCCCAGGTCCCTTCTGGGTCCTCTACGCAGAACCTCAGTTTCTTGCTGCAAGTTCATAAGTATTCTCAACCCACTAAAATTACACATTTTCTTCTCATCCAGAACCCCCTTTCTCCTGTAGATTCACAAGAAGGAGGCTAATGCAGGAAAACAATGCCTTCAGGGTGCCAGCCACTCCTTCCTAGCACTGGTACGAGAGGCAGCCTGTAAAACTGTAAAACTGAGTTAAGATTCATTCCAGTATTAACCTCTTCACTTATATTTCCTCCTGAGCATTCCTGCATCTGAGGTCTGTGAAATGCCACTGTTCCAAGGGGTAAAGCAAAGAATTACGACTTATCACGAACACAGTACGCAGAACATCGCTCTCTTTTTTCCCTTTTGTTCCCACCTAATTCTATTTTTTAGAAAAATTATTAAAACTAATTGCATTATTTAATCCCATCACATGAAATCCTCCAGTGTTTCATTAATCAATGTAATCAAGCCAATCAAAATAGATAAAGATCTTTTAGCAGGCTTTGATGAGATTTTATCAAAATCTCAGTGCATATTGTGAAGTCTTATCCTCAGAAGCAAAGTAACTGTAGGATGAGGAAGCTTTATCAAGCAGCCACTAATAAAACAGATGATGCTTGGGCCATTTTAAGAGGCTCTCAATATTAAATTAATAACAGCAATGCTTTTGTATTTTATATACAGGGATATAAAAGCAAATGGAAATAACATTCATTTTGTATCTGCAGAAAGATTGCTGTAAAGCAATCAGGTTTTTTAAGTAATGAAGAAGATGTGTGTCTGTGAGCCAGCAGACCATAAAGCCACAACTCTGCGAGGAAAAAGCAGTGGGTAATGCAAGAGTTAGATCAGAATAGCTGTAAGTGAAGAGCCTTATTAAAAGCACAAACCATTTCCTTTTAAATGTAGTACTCCCACCCCATAGCTGATCATAAATAAATATGAATGGAAAAGCTCAGTCTGGTGCAGCATTCCCCCTCCAGGTCACAGCTCCAGTTCTTCATGGGTTTGCCTCACTAGCCAGGAGCAGGAGGTACTGAAATCTGCCACAAAAATAGAAATTAAAGGGGTGTTGCTGTAATACAGCACCATTAATCCAGGCAGTTTCTCAGTCCAGCATGGCTTAGGAGACCCCAAAAAAAAAGTCACAACCCGGGGAACAGACCTTGAAACACCAAGGGAATCAGCCTGACAAGTAGCACTCACTGCCTGCAAAGCAGAGAGAGTTGAAAAATGAGCATTGCCTTCTCTCACAGCTACCTCCACACTTGCTCCAGCTGAAAACACTGGAAGTTTCATAATTTCCTTTCATTTAAATACTCTTTGGGTGAAATGCTCCTAAGCCACCTGTAGTTTTATTCTCCTTTTTTTCTCTTAGTCTACGACACAGAGATGGGCAACAGGTCAGGCTCAACATTGGCCATTTCCTCGAGTTCCGCACCTCAAAAGACACAGCCAGAGCTGAGCAATGACAAAACCCAGCAGAAATAATGACAGAGAAGGATCCTGGGTTTTATTTCAAATCAGGCAACACTTGAGTGCTTAGCAAGCTGCTGGGCTGAGTGTGCAGGTAGCAGCCCAATCACAGCAAATCTAATGAGTGCAGAAATTTTGCCTTATGTTCTGCTCTAGTTTCAATAGTTTTAAGTAGAATTAAGCTCACCTCGCTCACAAGCAGACTTTGCTTTTTTTTCCTTTCCTTTCCTCAAGAACCCAGCGAGTACAGCTTGACTTAAAAATAAAACCAAGACTGAGCAAGGCGTGCCAGCCACAGGAGTAGCTGAGCTGGAAAAAATAACACAGGAGGTGATGGAAGAGCAGTTGTGGGCACCTGGAGCCTGATCCACCTGTCTTGGCTGTGTACTCAGAGGAGCAGCTCTGCTCCACATCTGTGGCAAAATCGGATCTGGTGTGCCAAACACAGCCCCTTCCAGATAGAGCCAGAGTTTTGCTTTGAAAGAGTTGTTAAATTTGTGCTCAAACTCAACTTTGTGCTGCCAGATCTCACCCAGAGTCCCGGTGGTGCCAAAAAGTCACTTCACATGAGCTGAAATGAGAGAATTCCAGCAAAGGATGCACAAGGTCAAACTGTTCTGAAAACATTTCCAGCAAGTTAAAACACTGGAGATGTTCTCGGTGTGGTCCCTCTGAGTGGAGTGTAATGAGCAGAGGCTCTCACTCACCTATTAAAGCCATCACAACCTGAGGATGAGTTTATTACATTCACTGATTAATTAACATAGCTACTCATGTCCTAACTGCTGTCATCAGAAGGAAAAGATTTGTTTCATCTCGATGTTCAGCCATCAGAGGAACAAACCCAGAGGTTTGGGGTTTGTGGAGGATGGTCTCCACCGTCATCATTTTGCAGCACTTTTTTCCTTCCATTGAAATGGTTTTTACTCTGCTACTAAGATGTTTAATTACAAGTGGAGGCATCAAATCTATATTTGATAAATTTGGTTCTGTTTTTATGGCTTTAATTTGTCAGGAGGGGGAGAGACGGCGGGATGCTGGGATCCCACTCATCCCAGCTCGCCACACCTCCGCTCCTTGGACAGCAATCACAGGAGCCCAGAGCAAGCTGGGGACAAGGCTTTTCCAAGCAACAGCATCTGCCTCCCTGGCAAATGGAACAGGCAGTGGATCACATCGGAGTCACCCCTGGCTTTGTCACACGGGAGAAGGGCTGAGGGACTGTCTGGGTTGCTCTGTCCTTGTCTCAATTACATTTGCCTTTGAGGGGACGTAAATCCGCCTCCCCAAACCCCACTGCTGATAGGCTGCACTTGCCCGTGCTTCCCCCGTGCTCTCCTGCCATCAAACAAGTGAATTTCCCAATTTCTGAAGGGGAAATTCGTGCCCCACAAGCCACACTGAAGGATGGCCAAAAGGGAGGTACCTGTGGATTGAAGGATGAGCCTCAGGATGCTGCGTTAGCAAAAACCTGCCTGACGTTCAACACATCTGTGTTTCTATCAATATTTACTTAATCAAAATATCTTCTGGGTTTTTTTCCTCAAAAGGCTTTGCCTGCTTGCATTGGAGAAGGCAAATATCTCCTTTCCTGCCCTGTGAGCAGCACAACTGCAGGTGGTGGTGATTTCAGGGATGCTGGGATGGATGCTGGGATGGATGCCGGGATGGATGCCGGGATGGATGCAGGGATGGATGCTGGGATGGATGCTGGGATGGATGCAGGGATGGATGCTGGGATGGATGCTGGGATGGATGCAGGGATGGATGCAGGGATGGATGCTGGGATGGATGCTGGGATGGATGCTGGGATGGATGCAGGGATGGATGCAGGGATGGATGCTGGGATGGATGCTGGGATGGATGCTGGGATGGATGCAGGGATGGATGCTGGGATGGATGCAGGGATGGATGCTGGGATGGATGCTGGGATGGATGCAGGGATGGATGCAGGGATGGATGCTGGGATGGATGCTGGGATGGATGCCAGGCTCCGAGCAGGGATGAGGTGTTTTACACACACCTGCTCTCCACCTCCTTCGCCCATTCCCCACCAGTGAAATAATCACAGCAGACTTGCACAATACTCCACATTTTGTGGAAATTTAGTATAAACACAACCCAAACCTGCTCATATTAAAGCAATTAAGGAATTAAGGGATGTCACAGCATGTGGGGAGAACGAAGCTATTATTTTGTTTCTTGATAGAGGGTAAGTTCAGTGAAAATTTGAGTGTCCTGCCACTCAAAACTATTTGTGAATATGGGGGAAATATGTGAAATAAAAAGTCTTCCTTCCTTTGTATGTTCTTTTAAGGAAGACTTGCTTCCAAAAATGCCAGTAGTTTGTGTGTGTGGGTTTTAGTTTAGTTTGGGGTTTTTTTACTTCTTCTAAATTTTATTATTATTATTATTATTATTATTATTATTATTATTATTATTATTATTATTATTATTTTAAAATACCACTTCCTTACAAAAAATAAACTAAACAGAGTTTTTAAACAAGTTAAATAGCCTAAAAATAAAATACTTCATGTCAGCTAAGCACAATGTCTGTGACTGATTCAAAATCACATTTCCAAGGGGTTTTAGATTACCTGTAAAATCTGGGGAAGAAAAAATCTGTTTTCAGCTCTGTATAGTCCCCTTTTATCCTGACAGTTTTCTGCTTCAGTCACCACAAGGAAAACATATTTTCCCCCCAGCTCCATGTGTAAGGTGCTGAAAACCCCACCAAAGGATTTAGGATTAATGCACCAACCTTTCCATCAGCCAGACAAGTCCCTTTTGCAACTGCAGAGAAGAAAAAGTTGGAAGCTCAAGTCTAGAGCAGGTGAATGGGTTTGCACTGGAAGAGATTTCCAAGAAATATCCAAATGAGAGTTTGTGAAGAAGTTCAGGCTGAAAGTTTTGTGCATAGACAAGGGAAATCCCAGCTGTCAGCCAGGTGACCACGTAGGAGCATCACACAAGGATTTTGTGAGTGAGAATGATTTTCAGTTGGTTTAAGGTCTTTATAAGGATTCAGTAGGGAGCATGTGCTGCCTTAAAGGGAGGGGGGGAAAAGGGGAGGGAGGGTGGAAGGGAAATATAAAATCTGCTTTACCACAAGAGTGAGGAAACACAGAATAATTAAAATACCAATTGGCATTTGATTGATTTATAAACGTTCCTTTGGGACAAACAAACGGAAGTATGTGATCCATGCTGCAATATTTGTGTTGGTTTTATTAAATTTGGAATCTGGTCTTGCCTCTTCTGTCCCAAGCAGCACACAGGGGCAAAAACTGGCTCTAAGAGGACGGCACATCCAGAGCCACTTCCACAGCCTCTGCTGCCTTATTCCCAGGGAAAACAGCAGCCAGGCCCTTTCCCACTTTCCCCACAGGGACATTGATGATTTTAGTGCATAAAAGGAGGAGGAAAATATTGCAGTGAAAGGAGAAAAGGCTCTTAATTCATATAAGCCAAGCTATCCTGTGTGCCAGCCCCAGGTGCTCATGCAGGAGGATGCTCAGTTATCTCCGGGAGCAAATCGGGGTGGATTCCTCAATATTCCTCCATCTTTTGCAATGTGAAAAATTTCCAAGGTATAAATTTGCAGTTTGGCTCCCAATGAGGTCCTAATTAAGGCAAGCAGCCAAATCAAGCCAATTGCAGCTGCGTGGATGTAGCAGAGCTCCCTCCAAGTCCAGGTTCACCACAATCATGGAATATCCTGAGTTGGGAGGGACCCACAAGGTTCATCGAGTTCATCTCCTGGCCCTGCACGGGACAATCTCAAAAATTCCTGCAAAAGCAGCTCTTTGCAATGTTGGTGAGGTTGGCTTTCGGAATAAGTACCTTTACACTCCTGATCTGCCTCAGATGCGCAGCCACATGAGTTTTTACACATCCTTTGGTTAAACCTGAGGGAAATTTAGCACTCTGGGACATCATGTGGAGTTGCCCATTTGTCTCTAAACCACGTAAATTATGCTTTGTCCCAGACTGTAGAAGTGTCATTTGACATTCCTTCTCTGGAAGATGCTGTGAGTGTTATTCCCTTGGATTTTGAGGCCTGAAAAAGGGAGGTCAGTGTGTATCTGTGAAAGGGGTGGAGGAACCAGACCAGTCCTCCCACAAGCTCTTTGCTTGACCTTCACTTATGGGAGAGTTCCTCCCCTGAAAACTGGAGATGAAACATCCCTGTGCCACCAGATGTGGTGTGAATTAATTCATTAGTACTGGCAGGATGTTCCAGTGCTAGATTAAATTCATAATTAATGATAATTGAAGTATTTCATAGTATACAGAGTAATAAAGAGAGTTTCATTCAGCATGACCTCCTCTTATCAGCTCAACCTGATTATTGGTCGGGTTTTTTTCCCCCATCTATAACATCCTTGTCCACATTTTTCTAAGGTGTCCAACTGCATTTCCCAAAACCATTTTGCCATTTCCATTCCAGACTGATTTTTCCTCCCAGATTTTGAGTGGTGCACAGGTTTGACAAAATGGTCACATTTGAAGTAAAAAATATACAAACTTCCAAGGCTTGGCACCACAAAAAACCCCCATATTCACAGGATTTTTTTCTCAGAAATATTTTTCCTCAAAATAAAGGCCCACTTGGGCTTTAAAATCAGCTTGTCTGCTTGAGAAACACCTTGGACTTCTATTTACTTTAATAAATGGACTTGGATTTGTGATCTTAGTGAACGCAGAAAATCTGGAGTGTTAAAAGTCCTGTGTTTCATCGATAATAATTCATGCATCAGCCACTGGAAAGCTTTTTTGAATGGCAAGGGCAGGGTAAAATACAACCAGTGGTGTTTATATTAGTTCTTTCTTTACCTAATAGGCTTTATATAATAACTCCTGTAACAATTAATCCGAGCACAGAGGCAGAAACTATCTACAGTGCAGGAGGATAGCATGAAAATAAAATATTTTATTTAAAACGCACTTTAAAAAGGTTTAAAAGTCCTTAGTTATATGAAAGGAATTGACCTTCTTCCTTTTGTAGTGTTCCTTCAGAAAAGAACTGCAGTGAGTTAAGGCGAATTGAGCAATTACATTGTTATACTACTATATTATAATTTGCATTTCTTGATAACGCTTATGTCAAAAAATGTTGGAAAGTTTCATTTCAATAAAATATTTAAATTGCTGACATAGCCTGTGACTGTCTGTGTCACATAAAGACATACTGCAGCTTATTCCGAATTTCTCATCAGATATCAGACGTGGATTTATGGACTCTGTAGAGTAAATCACAGCAAATGTCCTAATTACAGAGTTATAGAAGCCCACTCCCAGCTCTGTGCACAGGTGGGAAATCTGGAGCACTGTTCCAAAATCCAACAGCTCATCCAAAAGCAAAGTGGGATACCAAAAAAATACGCCAGGGCTAAAAATTCCTGCAAGAACCAAAACGGAGCTGAAGTTGCTGCTTTCCTCCATTTCACCAGAGACAAGTATGAACTGATGACGTTAAAATAATCACAGAATAATTGAGGTTGGAAAAGACTCTTAAGACCGAGTCCAACCTGTGACTGTCACCACCTTGTCACCCAGTGCCACATCCAGCTGTTCCTTGAACGTCTCCAGGGATGGGGACTCCACCATTGCCCTGGGCAGCCTCTCCCAGTGCTTAACAACCCTTTCCATGGAGAAATTCCACCTGATGTCTGACCTGAACCTCCCCAACTCCATCCTCCTGCACACACAGCCCCATCACTGCTCCATCCTCCTCCTCCTCCCACAGGCAGGGCTGAAGGAGCAGTTTCTGCCCTTCCTCTTCTCCCAAAATATTGCCTTTGCATGAGCTATTGATCCCAGAGAATCGGGGCAGAAAAGTGAGCCAGAGCTTTGGCCCTGGACCTCCCCCTCAAATAAATCTGTAGCCAGCCCCCCTTACCTTTCCTTGACCTGGTAAACTGCAAATCAACCATCCCCATATTTTATCCATTATCATATCTGAAACTCACCCTGATGGCCCTGGGTTTGCACTTAGGAAGGGAATAACCTCAGGGTTTGGAGGATATTCACCAGATCTCATCTGAGTACATCCATACATCCAAATACTTCCTAGACAGACTCCAACAAGCAGGAATGCACTTCAGATGGCCAAACCAAGAGATCTCAGAAGGATTTTGCTCTCACTAATTGGGTAGGAAGCACCTCCTGGACTCAGATTTCTCTTGCCATGTCAATGAAGCTGCCACATCATCACAGGCCCACCTAAACCAGGCACAGAGAGGGACAGTGAGCACAGGAAAATATATGGGCAGGGTTGTGTTACCTACAGGTTCCTGCATTTCACCTGCAGATGCAGAAAGCTTTAACAGAGGTGTCACTTTGCACCAGAAAGGACATGAAGAATTGACCATCACAGATCAGAGCAGCTCAGACAGTGAACATGGCTCTGTTGCCCAAATGGAGGTGTCCAGTGTCACCAGAGATGTCTCTGGGCGTCCCTGCTGGCCTCCCGGGGGGCACAGATCTCCTGCCAGTCCTCTGGGGTGGGGGTCTTGGGGACTTGAAGGCATCTTGGATGTTCCTGGCAACCACATGAAGGTAACTGATCTGATCCCTGTGCCATGGCAGTGTGTGGGGACAGGACACGGCAAAGAAACAGCCAGAATTCCACCCAGAAGACATTAATTTTCCCAAGAAACCTCCCACGAAAGCACCTCATCTCAGTATTTATCAGTGAGCACACACGAAAGGAGGGATTTTTTTCCCTCTCAACAACCTGTTGATATCAGATTTACCTACACCACCAGGAAGAAAACAAACGCAGAAGGCAGACACGCTTCCGCAGAAAATCCCGCTGCATCTGGTTCACATTCCCACTTTTTGGACCCAGGCATAAACCCGTGTGCTACTGACATCCCCTTCACGGGGACAGCCTTTAGGGAAATGGGGTGACAGCCCCTAGCACGGCTGTCTCCAGCCAGGAACCCACGAGTCCCGGAAATTCCTCTCCTGCCGTCAAAAATCCCTCTGCAATCAGCCCGGCGAGGAGGCGCAGAGCGCTGGGCAGAGCCGCGCTCCGGCAGTGGCGATGGCAGGGAGGAGGTGGGCACAGCCCGGCCCGGGGGATTCGCATCCTCCCATCCCATTAAACCCTCGGGCAGAGCAGCCGGGGCTCCGCGAGCAGGCAGGGGAGGGAGATGAAAGGCTCCTGCGAGAAATCAGGTGCGGAGGGTGGGCAGATGCTGCTAAAGAGCAAAGAGACCCGGCCAGGCTCATTTGTCTGGAAGGGAACCAGCAGGAACTTTCTTTTTATCTCCGATTGCGGATGTCAGGCTAGTTCCTAAAGGCCACAGCCAGCCTGGCCCCCACTGCTCTGCCTCTCCCTGCCTGCGCAGCCAAGGAAATTGCATCGATGTATTTTTTCACAGGTAGAAAATCCCCCGCTGCGATGGTCACAGACCTGTTAGCTCCTTTCCATCTGTGGGACCGGGCCGGGCCCCACTCTCCCCGCAGAACCCCGGCCGGTGATGCTCGGGCTGTTTGTCCAGCGTCCAGCGGGGCATGGCCAGGTGTTCCTGGGCTACCCACGGCCCTGCAGAGCCGGCCCTGCCTGCCCGCCCCGGCCACTGCCCGGCTCTGCCAAGGATTAGCCATGCTCCACCTGGGCTGCCTGGGATTTGGTGGGGCATCCCCTTGCCAGCCGCGGTGAGGGGGCACAGCCCCGTCTGTCTGTCTGTCTGTCTGTCTGTCTGTCTGGGGATTAGCCCGGCCCCACCTGGGCTGCCCTCAACTCTGCACACCAGGGTGGCCCCAGCCGGGGCAGCTCCCTTCTGCATGGGCTGCTGGGACACAGCTGTCTGTCTGTCTGTCTGGGTGATATGGATGGGCATTCCTCTGCGCACCCAGCCTCCGTGTCTGTCTGTCTGTCTGAGAGTGCTGGATGGGCATTGCTTTGCCCATCCTACTGTCATATCTGTCTGTCTGTCTGTCTGGGAGGGCAGCCATGCACTGCCATGTCTGTCTGTGAGAAGATGCTGGACACAGCCCTGTCTGTCTGTCCCCCTGTCTGCCTGTGAGGCTACACTGGGCACAGACCTGTCTGTCTGTCTGTCTGTGAGGGGATGCTGGGCACCGTCCTGTCCGTCTGTCTGTCTGTCTGTGAGGGAATGCTGGACACAGCCCTGTCTGTCTGTCTGTCTGTCTGTCTGTCTGAGAAGATGCTGGGCACAGCCCTGTCCGTCTGTCTGTCTGTGAGGGGATGCTGGGCACAGTCCTGCCCGTCTGTCTAATGTCTGTCTGTGAGGGAGTGCTGGGCATAGCCCTGTCCGTCTGTCTGTCTGTCGGTGGGAGATGCCGGGCACTGTCCCGCCC
>VZRL01004939.1:3749-19151 GCA_013397895.1 Origma solitaria
GGCTCAGATGGATGGATGGATGGATGGAGACACAGATGGATCCTCACCCTGCCCGTGCTGCAGCTGCACAGCCACGAGAGCACAGAACCAAACCAACAGCATCAATGGGATGTGTGATAACTCAGAGACACAAAACCTGGTGGGAATCTGCAGTCTTGTACATCCAGCAGAAATTATGGGTGCTGTTTAAATATTCATTTTTGTGTTCTATGCACCGCAAACCACTGTAAATCACAGCTCCCGCCATGGCAGTGATTGCACTCAGATAAATACTGCTCACAGTTTCTTGTGCGTCTTTCTCTGGAAGCAGAGTTGCAGATTTTTGGTGCTGCAGGCAACAGACAGAGATGAATTGGAAATTAAGGCACCTAAATAATTAACCCCACTGCCGAGTCTTGGAGGCAATTTAATAAAGTGCTCTTGGGGCCGTGGCTGATAATGAATAATATCCATTGTCACCGTGTCCCCAGAGGCTGCAGGAGCAGGTCCGTGTTGCCATCGCACAGCAGTGCTGAGCTCTTGGTGTCCTTGGGACAGGGAATGCTGTCCTGAACCTGGGGTAAGAACTCCTGTGCAGCTGGGGCAGGAGAGCTACAAACCTGGGCTTTGTCCTTCTCCCGAGGCGGAGCCACAGGTCACTAAGTTCAAATAAGTCATTGCTCTAAGATCCCCCTTTGGCTCTCTCCTTTGGAATTATCCAGGAATGCCATCTTTCCCCCACGTTTCCCATCTCCACTCCTCAGCAAGTCCCTGGCAGACAGCTGGGGCAGGCTGGCACAGGGGCAGAGGTGGACTGCCACAGAGGGCCGTGTGTGCAGCTCCCACCAGGGCCAGGAGAGCCCCGGAGAGCCCAGGAGAGCCCAGGAGTTGGCAATGCTTGATCCTGGCAATGATCCTGGCAATGATCCCGGCAATGCCTGATCCTGGCAATGATCCTGGCAATGTCTGATCCTGGCTCTGGAGCATCCTCTCTGCCAGCCCCGGAGGAGGCACATTCCAGGAATCTCCACTGTCCTGCAGATTCTCATGTGTGCTCAATTAATTACGCATGGAGTTTTGATTGCAAATATGGTATGGAGAGAAGTGCACAAGCTGGGTGAATCAATTTAGCCCAAATAACATCCATCCACAATTCCTGGGTTAGTTTGGTTGGTTTTTTTCCTGAAAATTACAGTGACAGAGAGACAGAAATTTCCTTTTTGTGTTTGTTTTGGGAATTATGTTTCACCCAGCCTCTGCAGTGTGGGCTGGGTTAGAGACAGAGTTCACACAGTCAGGAAAGCTGAGAAAGCGAAAGCTGGGAGCACTGAGGGTGCCACGGCAGGGCTGGAGCCCGGGAATTCAGCTGCCACAGCTCTTTTCCTTCACACCCAACCCCCTGGGTCTGTGTGACGAGAGCAGCCAGGCACTGAGCACAGCCTGGGCTCTCCCTCGGCAGCACTGCAGTGTCCCATGTCCTGCCTGGCTGGCACAGCCCGATCCCGACAGGGACAGGGGTTCCCTGGGGAATTCTCCCACTCCTTGACGCTGCAGGGATATTACTGTTCACGACGTGAAGCTGGTGAGAACTGGCAGAAAATCTTTCCATGGCAGATTAATAAACGCTGTGGGTTTGTGTGGCGGCAGCGGAACTGCACAGGATCAATAAATGTCATGGTGCTGGATCCGGGAGGATGGGGAGCAGCGGTTCTGAGCCGGGAAATTCCTCAGGGAATGTGCTCCAGCCCAGCCCCTCCCCTGCCCAGGGCTCCCCACAGCCTCCTGCTGTCCCTCCGCGTGTTTCGAGCACAGAGACAGCACCTCTGGAGCAGCTCCTGGCCCCTGTCACCTCCCTCAGCCACCACTCGTGTCCCTGCCGAGTGCCAGGCACAAGTGCCATCCCTGCAGGTGCTGTGACCCCGAAGGCACAGCGGCTCGGTCCTGCTGGGGAGCGCAGGGAGAGCCAGAGCCCTGCACATCTGCAGCAGCGCTTGCGGAGCCATGAGGCACTTATTGAAATGCCAGACCGGGGCATTCCCTGGGCACCACTGAAATGCCAAATGGGAATTCCCTGGGCACCACTGAAATGCCAAAGCAGTGATTCCCTGGGCACAGAGTGACAGCTCAGGCAGCAGCAGAGCAGCCAGGCTGGCTCTGGCACGGGGCTGGCACTGCCAGGGAGATCAGCACGCTGCGGCTCCCGGGGAGCGCCCATCCCAAAGCAGTGCTTTGTACGCTGTGGCTGCAGTTTTGTCTCTTCCCAGGAATGCTGGTGCCCAGCAGGGGCCTCCGACAGCTGAGAGCTTCCTTATGTCTAAATCAGGACAATTCTTTAATTGAGACGTTCAGTCGGCACTGGGAGCGCAGGGAGGAAGTGCAGGGGAGGGGAAAGAGGAATAAATCACTGAGCAGAGCTAACCATCTGAGCCCGTCAGGAACAGCTCCGTTAGCAGAGCCTGATCCTGCTGTTCACTGTCATGAGGGAAAACATTCCTTTTCCTCTGAGCAGCACCCTCCAGAGAGCACGGGCGCAGCAGGCACCTGCTGGCTGTGGCCACCAGCCAGGGCTGCACGGAAGGTGTCAGGGCTTTGGTTTGAAAATGCCGTGGGTGTTCTGCTCCTGTTTAGCGCATGCCACACACAGAGCATCCCTCGAAGTTTTCCATTAAGCAGTTCAATCCCAGGCAGCTGCACGTGAACTGATCCTCCTGGGTGGGAAAAGCTCCTTGTTTAATTAGCGTGGAGGAACCAAGCCCAGCAGGTGTCTGAAGTGATAACCCTGCCCAGGGAAGGGCTCCCAGACCCCTCCGGACCCCCGGCAGACCCTGCCTGCAACGGCAGATGTGGGATGGGAAGCATGGCAGGAAGCAAACCCTGGCCTCGAGTGACAATGTCCCCAGGGCTGGGACATGCCGTTTGCAGAGCTTCCAGCCCCACAAGCTCATCCCGGCAGGGACCCTGGAGGCACAACAGGATTTGCCCCCCAGGCTCACCCAGTTTTGCTTCAAACCCCCTCAGGGCCCAGCCCCTGCTTGCCCTGCCTGCCTGCAGAGTGCTCTGGGGCTCAGGGCATTCAGCATCTGCCCAATGCCATCTGCAGCGTGGGTCTTAACTCCAGAGAAAGCCCAGAGCAAAGCTCTGCTGGGCACCAGCCACGCCGGGAGGGGAGCCTGGGCTGTGCCAGGGACAGCGCTTCACTCCTGGGCTGTGCCAGGGACCATTCCTGCACTCCCGGGCTGTGCCAGGGACAGCTCCTGCAGGAAGGGGAGTTTCTGGGGCACAGAACATCGCTGTTTCCTCACATCACCCGGGAGCCCCTGAAGGAGTACCTGGAGCAGGAACGGAACGAGAGCTCGGCAGCAAAGCCAGGCTCCAGCCCAGCCGCTCCTCTCTGGGACAAACTGCAGCCTGCCCTGCCAGAGCGCTGCTGGGCACAGCTGCTCAGCCCTTGCCCTCTCTCCCCGACACCGAGAGTTTTCCAGGGAGCATGGACTGCTGTAGACATTCATTAAAAACGGGTCCCAGACACTGTAAGAGGCCCCAAAGAGCCAACACCTCAGGATGTCCCCATGCCACGGGAGCCCCTGGCTCCTGGGGTGGGGTCCCAGGAGTGGGGGGCTGTCCGAGGGAGTCGAGGCGGCTCAGGTATGAACAGCTACAGAGCAGGGAATTGCTGCCCTTGGCTCACTTTGAGCAGGGAGGGAGCTCAGCCCCGTGCTCCTCGCAGGGAGCAGTGTGGGGTGACTCTGCCTCGTTTGACAGTGACAACTAAAGCTTTCTCTGCCACGTAATGCATTTCCATTTCAGCACTGAGGATCTTTCTGACCCAAATACACGTCCTGAGAACAAAAATAACTGTAAGGAATACAGTATTTAATCTGCCTGGATCAGCCCTCAGAAAGATAAAATCTATTACAAATGTTATCCCTCACCTTGCCTATTAATCCTAAAGGGGCCAGTGGCTAAATACTGTTTCTAACTCTCCAGTCCCTGGTGGCCTGTGATTCCCAGAGCTCCAAATGCTGCTGCTGCACATCTAGGGCAGTGATGGCCCTGCTGGGATATTGCTGTGGGTTCTGCTGCTGCCTGGGCTGCACAGGTGAGACTGCGTTCAGCAACTCCTGCCTCTGCCAGAATTAACCATTTCAGCAGCACTCCCTGCCTTGCAGAGCTGAGATTGCATTAAGAACTCCTGCCTCTGCCAGAATTTACCATTTCAACAGCACTCCGTGCCTTACAGAGCTGAGATTGCGTTCAGCAACTCCTGCCTCTCTGCCAAAATTTACCATTTCAGCAGCGTTCCTTGCCTTGCAGAGAGCTCCAAGGAGAGCACAACCCAAGGCAAAAGAAGGGCATGAACTGCAGAACTGAGAGGATGAGAAGACACAAGTGATGTGAGATGCAGCTCTGGCAGGAGAAAGGCTGTGCTGAGATCTGAACAAAGCCAGCAAACGTCACAGAACCGCAGATCGCAGAGAGCTTTGGGCTGAAGGGACCTCAGAGCTCATCCCGTTCAGTGCAGGGCACTGCTGAGCCCCACCCCGGGCAGGGACGGGCACTCCTCTCCCAGCTCACAAGATTCAGCGACAGCCAGCTCCTGAGACGGGGGTTAAGTCTATCAAATTAATTTTAATTGCAATTCAAAGAAAGAAAAGCCACTTGAACATTTCTAATCAACAGGCGTCTAATGAGGCCTGTTAGTTCCTGTAGTCTGAACACAGTGGGGAATTTTCCAAGATAATTTACTTCATTAATATTCAGCTAGAAGTGGATCATCCAATACTTTCCATGGTGGCATTGAGATAAAAAATGTCAAAAGAAAAATCTTTTATTTGACATGGACCTTGAGTTTCATAAGTTTTGTTCTATCTTAGGCAAAGACTCTTCAGAATGAAATGAAACATTAGAGCCCAGATCAACCCAAATGATCACTGGGACTCTCTGAACCAGAAGAGTGTCCGTGTAAGAACATAGCAGAGCCAACCAGGAAAGCAGAGGGATCCCCTTTCCAGGACTTCTCAATGCTGTTGCTGTGTGTAATTCTTGATGGAGGGAGTGCCAACAGCCCTCGAGAAGCTGTCAGCGTTTTTACAGAACAACAGCTTTGTTGTAACAGTTTCACAGCTGAGACTGCCTTGGTTTGCTTGGTTCCAATGGAAATTTTAAAAACCCAAAGGACAGTGAGTGAAAGAGCCCCAGAATGACCAAGGTTTGTCTGGTGCTCTGAATAACGAAAGGATGGCTAGGAGAGCAGGGAAGGAGGAGGATGAGACCCTGAGGCCATCAGAACTCTGGATTTCTGTGCTGCTGTGCCAGCCCGGCCCCGTCCCCCCAGCAAGAGCCACTCGGTCACCGAGGGGACGATTGTCCTCTCCATGACCAAAGCCCTGGCACTGACCAAGGTCCCAGCGGGAGCTTGGCTCCCTGCCCCTTCCCAAACAGAGCCCTACGGACGCCAGGATGGAAATGCCGGAGGGACGTGTCACTGATTCCTGGGAAATGAGCAGGATTTCGTCATGGGGACATTTGGGTGTGCATATCTGCAGGACGTGGGGAGGTTACTGAGAAGTCCAACCTGACAGAAACAGTTTGTGTTCCTGTAAGCATCATTCCTTTCTCAACTGCATTGTAAAGTTATCCTCAGAAAAGATGTTGTTCCAAATAGACCATCAGAACACACTCCAAATCTGCTCCACCAGAGTACACTCCAAATACACTGTGAGAAGTGAGAGGGAAAAGATGAAATCATGAATGTTTGAAGGAGTATTTTCTGAAGAGCTCGGTGTGGCTGGGAGGGGAGGCTGCAAAAGGCCTCAGCAGCTTCTCGGGCTCTTCGCTCTCCTGTGTGCTGCAGCCAAGGACTCTTTGTCTGCAGGCTGAGGTAGTTCAGGGCGGTGTGCTCACCACAGGCAGCATATGAAGTGTATAGACATAAAGCACATATGCACAGAGCATATGTACATCAAACACAGATACGTAAGCTCTCTCCTGTTTCCAGCCTTCATCTTAATTTTCCAAGACTGCTCTGCTGAAGTGCTGCAAAATTCAATTTTGAGCTCATAAGATGCTTGTTAGTACCTGTCTCTGTGTGGCTCGAGGGGATCAAAGTTTGATTTTTTAGCTGTGTTTTTTTCCAATCAGGAAAGTGCATGTGCTCACAAACACCAACCTCCTTCAGCAGACCCCAAACGCAGACCCGATCCCATTGCTCTCCATCCTTCACCCGTGACAAGCCTTGATCCCAAAAGGTGTTTGCACACAAAGGAGATCAGATAAGGGCCCAAATGTCATTGTTTTTATTGTACTGCTGATGTGTGTGTAAATGCTGCGCTGCAACCACACAGAACGGAACCAGCAGCTCCATCCCCACATTTCTGCAGGGTGTGTTCTGCTCTGCTTCCATCCCAACACACCTCCCTCAGCTCACGGATCAGACTGTGAGTGACCGAGTTTGGCTTCTCCAGGAACTGCCCGGCACTTCTGCCCCAGCTTTTTTCAACTCTGACAGTAAAAAAGACTCCAACCTCCCCAAATGAAACCTTTGGGTAGATATTGTCCCACCTCAGAGCAGGCAGGTCTCCGACAGCACCACCTCCTCACCACACCACACACAGCATTACTTCCACCACTGAAAATACAAGGGGAAGTAGGATTCAAGTTTCATATTGTTAATAGATTAATTAAACTACATTCTCATGGTTCAAAGACACTTAGGTTAATTTAAGAACATATATTTTACCCAAAACTCACTTAACTGCCGTGTAATTTTTTGCTCTTTCCTTTTCCATTATTGCTGATTAACAAGATCCTTGGGAATAAATAGAAGTGCTCTCTCTGCTGTAATTAGCCTGCATGTCCCTCTGACAGCTGATTCCTATTTTGTGGCAGGGAATTTGGAGATCCTAAATACTCTGGTCTGAAATCATCATTGCAGCCACAGAGCAAAACGGAAGTTTGCTGGAAAAGAAAGGCCTTGGCTCTATTTTAGTAAATGTTTGGAAAATCACCAAGGTCCAGCCTAAGCATCGCTGAAACAAATGGATTTTGCTGCGGAAAGGAAAGCCCAGAAGGAAGGCTGGGGCCAGGGTAAATTCCTCAGCCAAGTCAGCAGCAGAGCTGGGATAGTCATGCCAAGGACCTGCCCAGAGCCTTCCAGGGCTCCTGCACCTGCAGCAGAGCATGGCTGGGACACCTTCCTCTGTCCTGCACCCCTCGGGGTGCCCAGCACAGCGGGGACATCCCCACGGGGCAGTGTGTGACCCCCACGGGGCTGTGTGTGACCCCAGAGCTGTGTGTGACCCCAGAACTGCTGTGTGTGACCCCCACGGGGCTGTGTGTGACCCCCAGAGCTGTGTGTGACCCCAGAACTGCAGCAGCTGGAAAGCACTGACCCAGCCCAGAACCAGGAGGATGTGGCCATCAGAGTCACAGGGGTTTATCCCAAGCTGCTTCTGTCCCAGACACAATGGATTTTGTCAGGATTTCCAAAAAGGTTAAGTTTTCTTTGGGCTTCAGTTGCTTGTGCACTCATAGAGCTGGGGGGACCCAGGGCTTTTAAAAAAGGATTAGAGTTTTTGAAAGGATGTTTATTCCCAGCTGTCATTAGAGTAAAAGTGTTATTTACCAATTTCTAGAGAGTTCTTAACACTATCATCCTACATTTTGGAAGGCTGGAGTTATTTAAATTTATTAATATAAAGGCGGAAAGCTCTTTATGGAGATCAGATAATTTACTCTGCCCCAAGAGATTAAATAACGCATTAGGTCAAAAAGGTGGAAAATCCTTAGGAAGAGACCCAAACCCCAGAAATGTTGGGAAATGCACACATTAGTTTAATTCAGCCTGGGCCTTATTGAATTCACCACTTATTAATGAGGCTGATGGTTTTTCAGAGCTCTTCCCATCCAGGTGCCCAGAGCAGCTGTGGCTGCCCCTGGATCCCTGGCAGTGTCCCAGGCCAGGCTGGGCAGGGCTTGGAGCCCCTGGGACAGTGGAGGTGTCCCTGCCATGGCAGGGGTGGCACCGGAGGGGCTTTGAGGTCCCTCTCACCCCACGCTGAGATTCCACGACTCTGAAATCATTCCTGTGGGCAGGAGAGAGCAGCTCCACGAGAGCTCCCAGCGCTGCTCCTCTGCAAAGCAAACAGACATGTCCTGGGCACAGCGAGCAACTCTCACACTGAATTCACCCTCTGGCCTCTCGCCAGCCCCCAGTGCCCAGAGCCATTCGTTTGGACAAATTGGAGAGTGCAGAGACAAGGAACAGAATGATGAAGTGCCTGGGGTACTGCCTCAAGAGGAGAGGTCAGCAGGGGCGCATTCAGTGATGGCAGGTGAGCGGCGCTTTTAAAGAGGTCACGGAGAGGGAGGGTTTTTGTGAGAGAGAGCCAGGCAAAGTGTAAAATAGCACCGTGACACAAGATTTATTCAGAGGTCAGGAGGAAAAATTTGGGGTCACGGTGTTTTCATGCCAAATAAGACTTTTCCTGAGACAGAATGACCCCGTGCAGTCCCTTATGTCACCTGGGCAGACACGAAATGATTTCCTGAGTAGGGAAAATTGATTCTTGAAAGTCAACTTGCATTGGCAATAGGTAAGAGCCTGAGCGACCTCTGCTCTTCTCCATCTCCCATTTCCATGGCAGAGAAGCGCAGGGACTCACAGATCTGTCACAGCAGCAGGGCTGCAGAGTCCGGGGGTGTCGGTGTGGGGTTTGCAGGTGCTGTGCTGGAGCTGGGCGTGCAGCAGAGGGATGGGCTCGAGCAGATGGACGGGGAAGAGAAGAAGGAAAATGGCAATTTAGTCTGGAAGTGAGAGGGAGGTTCTCGTGGTCTAGGAATGTGCCTCCCTGTCTGTCTGGGCAAAACACGAGCCGGGAGAGTTCTGCTGGGTGTGGGCAGGGTCAGGGAGCCCAGGCAGGAGCCCCAGCCCCGGGCACGGCTGCTCTGGCTCCGGTGGCACACCCAGTGGCACCCAAGATTCCTCGGAGGGATGCCATGTGCGGTGACCCTGGCTGGACACTGCTCACAGCACAGAGCAGCCACAGCCACGCCACGCTGTCCCTGCCATGGCACTGTCCCTGCACATGGCACTGTCCCTGCCATGGCACTGTCCCTGCCACGGCACTGTCCCTGCACATGGCACTGTCCCTGCCACGGCACTGGCCCAGCCCTGCCCTGCCCCAGCCCCTCCTGAGCACACTGCCCGAGGGACATGAGGCTGGCATCAGGAAGGGGCAGCAAGAAGGTTTAAAATGCGCCCCTGCCTTTGCTGCAGGAGCCCCGGGAAGGACAGGGAGCAGGGCAGGAGGGGCTGATTAGAGCCCTGATCAGCAGCAAACAAATGCAGATGCACAGGACTAAATAAAACCTTGCCTGTGAGCTCCGTGTCAACAAATTAGACAACTGTGCTGCCAGCTTGGCAAGCTCCTCTTGTTTGCACTGGTAAATCACGTTCCCAGTCTTTGCAGTTGCATGNCCTGCACAGGGCATTGTCCCTGCCATGGCACTGTCCCTGCCATGGCACTGTCCCTGCACATGGCACTGTCCCTGCCACGGCACTGGCCCAGCCCTGCCCTGCCCCAGCCCCTCCTGAGCACACTGCCCGAGGGACATGAGGCTGGCATCAGGAAGGGGCAGCAAGAAGGTTTAAAATGCGCCCCTGCCTTTGCTGCAGGAGCCCCGGGAAGGACAGGGAGCAGGGCAGGAGGGGCTGATTAGAGCCCTGATCAGCAGCAAACAAATGCAGATGCACAGGACTAAATAAAACCTTGCCTGTGAGCTCCGTGTCAACAAATTAGACAACTGTGCTGCCAGCTTGGCAAGCTCCTCTTGTTTGCACTGGTAAATCACGTTCCCAGTCTTTGCAGTTGCATGAGAATTTCTAATTTTTCAAGTTTTTAATTTTTAAAATTTTTAATTTGTTTTTTCGCTGGCACCATTCCTGAAAGCTGATTATATGGGGATCTGCCTGTGTGTCAAAAACCTGGTTAGTTCTGACTCTCAGAGAATAAACGGTGACTGTCAGCCCTGGGACGGTTTAATGGATCTGCCAGCCAACATCTGCTGCACCCTCGCAGGAGCAGAGGTGCCCATTCCACACTCCCAATCTCCTGGGGGAACCTCTGGGGGTGTGGGAAGGGGAGCCCCTGGGAAGGGGAACAGTCCCGGGGTCAATGTGGGAAGGGGAACGGCCCCGGGGTTAGTGTGAGAAGGGGAGCCCTGGAAGGGTTTTGGGAAGCTGAGTCTGATGGATTTTATCGTCTGATTGATCATGGTGATGTAAAGAGCAGCACCCACCCTGTGCCCAGCCGAGCGCAGGGCTCTGAGGAGCAGTGATTCCCAATTGCCCTGCTGCGACCGTGCAGGGATCTCTGAACACTGCCCGGGAGCCTGGGCTGGGCAGCAGATAGAGCCTGTGACAGAAACCTGCTCTGGCCGTGGGTGACCGACGGAGAGCTGCAGGTGTTTGTCCAGCAGTGCTCTGGCCGTGGGTGACCGACGGAGAGCTGCAGGTGTTTGTCCAGCAGTGCTCTGGCCGTGGGTGACCGACGGAGAGCTGCAGGTGTTTGTCCAGCAGTGCTCTGGCCGTGGGTGACCGACGGAGAGCTGCAGGTGTTTGTCCAGCAGTGCTCTGGCCGTGGGTGACCGACGGAGAGCTGCAGGTGTTTGTCCAGCAGTGCTCTGGCCGTGGGTGACCATGCAGGGCTGCCAGGGCTCAGGGCACACGCTCAGGGCATGGACGTGCCCGTGGCCCTGCTGCTGCCCACCCAGGAGGTGCAGGGCTGTGGCACGGGGCCAGAGCGCTGCTGGCGCTGCTGGACAAACACCTGGCACGAGGTCAAGCCAAGGGGCACAGGGGTCATGCTCTCCCAGGCCGTGGGGCTGCCACTGCCCACGGGGTCACCTTGTCTGTGCCCCGAATGATTTCCCTGCAGCAGCAATTCCATCACACAAACACCTCTAAACGAATGGCTCAGGCAGTCAGCAGCAGCTTCCCACAAACACTCATCCTCTCCAAGACTCTCCTCATAAAACTTTATGGTACCTTTTTTTTTCCTTATGATAATCCAGTATAAACATAATGTAATGGGACTAGGAGAAAACAACCACAGCACAAAACCAACAGGCTATGATTGTAACCTCCCATCTCATCGTTTTTGCTTTCTTTTCGCTCATCCTCTCTGCTTTGGTTTCCGCGTGCATTATTTTGGTCCTGCTGTCACTGGATTATTACGTGCTCTCCATTACACTCTTAGAAAGCCTGAAGGCCTTTTGTGGTTATACTTTAAAGGTGCCTTTTTTTTTTTTTTTTGCTTGTGAATTTGATTCAGCTTTGCTCTGGGTTACTGTTCTGCCTGCAAAACCACTAACACAATTTCGAAAAAGAAAGTGTGTCCAAAGGAAACGTTGGAGACAACCACACAAACAATTGCCTTGAGCTGTGCCCGTTTTATCCCAAATCTGAATGTGACTCCGTTTGCGGGGCAGAACTCCCTGCGTGCAGCCCCACAGGCTCTCAGGCTCATGATGTCCCTGACCGTGGGACAATCCTCTGTATTTCCCCACAGCCAAAACCATCACATCAGCGCCAAGGAAGCTCAGCCTCCTTCGGGCAGCCCAGCCTGGGGGTCTCACCCCTCCAGCCCCACAGCCCTCCCCTCCCCTCCCTGGGTACCACCTCCGGGGTCTCACCGTGCCCTCCCTCACCCTCCAGCCCTCCCCTCCCCTCCCTGGGTGCCAGCTCCCTCTGAGCAGGGGAGGTGGGAGAGCCGTGCCAGATCACAACAAAAAGCAATATTAACGCCTTTAATTAAATTTACCTCCATTATTACTTATTGGGATGAGACAAGCTAGGCTGAGCCACAGCTACAGAGATGTAAAACTGGCAGCTGCACAAGTACGGAACAAAATAAGCAAATAAGCAAATAATTCATAACCTCGGTAAATAAAGACTTTGCAGGGCTTGTTTGCTTTCACAAATGCAAACACATAGAAATACTTTTAAGCAAAGAGATTCTGCCAAGATTTTCTGTGGGAAACTTGTCGTGGCTGGTGCACAGGCTGCTTCAAATGGAAAAAAGGGATTTGGGTGATGTGTGAGTCCAGCAGAAAGCTGAGGATAACCAATGGACAGTTCTGTCCCTTTGTGGGCTAAAAATGTAAGTGGAAGGGTAAGCTGATAAATGTGAGGGAGGAGGAGGCTCAGTTTGAATGCTCTGTGTTTGAGGAGGGCTCTCCTGGTGAGCCCAGCAGGGAATTCCCACCCCAGGGCAGGGCTCGAGGCTGTGAGGGATGTCTCCTCTCAGTGATTCCTGCTAAATGCACAAACACGAGAAAATTGCTCCATTCCCCCCTTACTGCAAAGGGAATAATCTGCATTCTAAATGAGATCAAGGCATCACACAAATCCCACTAATTCCCTCCCAGGAGCCGCAGGAGGGGCTGGTCAGTCCCCGGGGTTTGGTGTCACCCCACGGTGCCACTCGGTCACAGCCTGGCACCACTTTCTCCTCCCCGAACAGCAAAGCTTTGGTCCTGGATGGACATGAGGAGGACACTCAGCCTCTCTGATGTGCCTTTGTGCCACCTGCCCCTGGAGGGGAGTGGCAGGAGAAGCCTGGCGGTAGAAAAACAGCCAGGCAAATAGAAATGGACGGGATACAGACAGCATTTGGGATTTTCATGTGGAAAAGCTTTACCCAGGTGAACCCTTCGTTGCCTAAAGGAAAGGAAGAGAAGGACAGGACTGGGCAGAGGATCCTTCATCCCTCCCCTTCTCCCAAGCACGACGCGACAGGGGAATGCCAGAGCCAATCTGCTGCAGGGTTTGGGATGTGCCACCGCCTGTCCCAGGCTCTGAGAGCAGCAGCAGGTCCACAGCACGGGGAGGACAGAGGGGACAGTGAGGGGACAATGCCCTTTGCCTGCTCACAAAGGCGCTGCGATGTCAAGGCTAAACAAACAGATCCCCGGCCACAATTAGCTGTGCAAATTCAGATTATCAGCTCCTGCTGCCAACAGCAGATCCTGGCTGGGAACAGGCTCCGAGATCTGCCGGCCCTGCTCCCTCGGGAGCTGAGGTGGCACAGCACAGGGCAAAATCCATCCCTGGTACCGGGCCGGGATAGGACACCGTCTGCAGGAGCAAAACCCCATCCCTGGTACTGGGACAGGGATGTGACACTGTCTGCAGGAGCAAAACCCCATCCCTGGTACTGGGACAGGGATGTGACACTGTCTGCAGGAGCAAAATCCATCCCTTGGTACTGGGCAGGGATAGGACACTGCCTGCAGGAGCAAAGGTGTCATAAAACTCCTGCCCAGTTTTAACTGATGCAAAGCTATTTGCACTGAAATGATTGCCCTTCAGAGCCCTCCTTTTTTTCCATATGGATTAGCCAGTCAGGAGGTTCAGGCAGAATTCGATCAAATTTTTGTGATCAGGTAATTTTCAGTTTTGATTACTGTAACTACAAAATGAGCCAGCAGCTTGACATGAATCAAACCCATGGTGAGGAAAAAAGGGCATTTTTCATGTATGAAGGAGGTGGATGAAAACATGCATCAAGACAATGCAAAATCTGATTTTTTTCACCCTAAACTTGGTCCAGTGTCAGCACAGTAATCCAAACAAAGCTGATCATATTGTGTGCCAGGTGTTGCTCTGGAGCAGCAGTGACATGATTAATTAAACAGTCACTGGGCCAGTGAAAGGACTGAAAATTAATATGATTTTCTGGCCACTCCAGCACTTCATATTAGAGAGACACAGATGAAATACTGAACTTTGGAGAGAGGAATGGGCCCCACATGTGCTCCCTGCCCAGGTCAGTCCCTGAGCAGTGCCCGGGGGCACAGGGCAAGGTCAGGGCCATGTCCCAGCGTGTCCCAGGGCTGCGTGTCCCCAGCCAAGGCCATGTGCCACCCTCCTGCCGCGGCTCTCCTGTGCTCACATCAGCGCCGAACGCACCACACCAGAGCTGCACTGCTGCTCAAGGACCAAACACAGCCCAGAGCCACAGGGAGATTTGCACTTCCACTCCATTGTACATTCAGTATATTTCTCTGATAATCTGCAGGAATATTGGTGTCTGCTCACAGGGGGAATAACAAATACATACTCTGATACGGAGCTGCTGTACACATATAAATCACACAATCGTTAAGGGGAAACACCTCCAGGAGCATCAAGTCCAACCTCTGACCAAACCTCCATGCCCGCTAAACCACACTGTGACCATAAAACCCACGAAATTCCTGCTCTTTAATTCCATCAGCATCGGCACCACAGCTTTAGAATACAGTATCTAAATGTAAATTTAAAATAACCAACAGGTGATTGATTTCAATGAACTACCAGCAGGTTTTTGCCTTTATGAACCTCACTGAATCATCAAGCATTTGCTCCAAGTGCTGTTTGCTCAGATTTAACAAGTGCAGAGAGTTTTGTTAATACCCAGAGCTTTATTCCAAGAGTGAGAGCTGCAGCCAGAGCCTGGCAGAGCTCCAGAGGGGCTGACACGGTGCTCTGTGGGCAGCTGGAGGACACCCAGCCCCGGCCAGAGCCGGGGGCACGCTGCAGGAGGAGCACAGAACGTTTGTGAAATCAATAGGATGAATTTTGTGTGGCCTGATCCAGAATCATGGAACATCCTGGGCTGGAAGGCACCCACAGGATCATTGATCAGCTCATGTTCCTGCACAGACCTCCAACAATCCCACCCTGGGCACCCCTGGCAGCTCTGTCCCAACGCTCCTGGAGCTCTGGGGCTGTGCCCATGCCCTGGGCAGTGCCAGCACCTCTGGGGGACAGCCTTTCCCTGATTCCAACCTCAGCCCCCCTGCCGCAGACCCCGGAGGAGTCCTCACCCCTGAGCCGGCACAAGCCAGCATTCCCACCTGCGCTTCCAAAGGCAACTCCAAAGGTGAGTTGTTCATTGCACTTATCTACAATTGTCACTGTTTTCATTCTCATTTGCATATGCAAATCACCATGAGCTTTATGCAAGGAGAGGACAAGTCCTAACTCCCCTTTCAGTTCGAGCATATTTCCTGCTATTTCTGGCTCTCCCAGCTTCACTCCTGGCCCGTGTCTGAGAACACAGAGGTAAACAAAAATGAAAAATGATGAGAAGGAGGCGAGCCACCTGCTTTCCGCCTCGGAGGGCTGGGATTCGTCCTGAGCAGGAGCCTGCAGGGTCCCCAGGCCTCCTAATTGCTCCAGTTGGTTCAGTTCGGCTCCGAGGCCATCTGGCTGTTTGGGGCTTGGCAATTAACAGCGGCGAGGAGCAGCCGAAATGTTACTGTTCAGAGCACTGAGACTGGTTTTATTAAAGAGTAAGAACAGGCGCAGGAGAAACCTTCAGAGCAACTCCAAGTGTGCTGCGGAGAGCCAGAGGATCCCATGGGTGATCCTGCTGA
>VZRL01004945.1:0-59695 GCA_013397895.1 Origma solitaria
TGTCTCTAATCCAAGACAGATGTCCAGGGGGGTTTGGTCTCTAGTGACAAGTCAGGAGAAGTTTTTGACAGGGTAAAATATAACCTGCTTAAAAAAATAAATAAACTAAAAAAGAAGAAAGAAAACCACCAACCAAACCCTAACCAAATCAAGGTGTGAAATTTGCTGTGAAATGATTTTGGAAAAGTTTCTACATTTCAGTGCTGAAGTCCCAGTTTCAGAGGAGGCACATGCCTGACCCCGTGATACTCCTGCTCCCCAGGGTGAGCTGCAAGAGGGACAGCAAGGCAGGGCCAGGGAATGGCCAGGGCTGGATGCACTCTGGGATGGCAGCACAGGTTTACATAGCAAAAGTTTTTGCCCCTTCTAATCCTTCCTTGGAGCAACAACTTCCTGAATCCCACCCCAACAGTCCCCATGGCCGGAACCCCACTGAGCTCCCAGGGCTCTGCTGAGCCACCAGCACATCCCCAGGGACAGCCTTCCCCACCCCAGCCCTTTCCCACAGCCACTCCAGCCTCCCTGCCTTGATCTAGACAATTCTTGCTGTAAATCCTGAGGAAAAATCAGGCTATGAGACCTAGTTCCCAGCCAGACATTTCTAATGAATTCTAATTTTGTAAAAACAAAAATCCTGGAGACGCCGAGTCAGCCAATCCCTCTTCAAACCTCATTAAGTGTCCCACGGAGCAGGGGGAGACAAGCTGCTCCACGTTCCCGTCTTTTGTTGCTGTTTTAAGCCCCATCCATTTCAGAATGGCGAGAGCTGAGTCCGTAGGCAGCACCTGAGGTGTTCCTGTGCTGGGTCACCAAAGCAAGGTGGTTCTGCCAACATCTGCCCCCACTGAGGCCACTGTGACCGGCAGGGGACCAGCAGCCGTGTCCAGAGCCAGCCCCAGCCACCACTGCCAGGCTCCAGCCAGGACAGCTCTGAGGGCTCTGGAGCAAAGCACAGGGACCGTGGGATGTGAGGAGACAGCACTGCTGGACATGGCCCAGACTGGAGAACAAACCAGTACTGGCACCCTGGGGGAGCTGCAGGAGACTTCTCAGATGGCAGAGAAAAAGCTTCAGGGCTCAGTGAGAGGGGCAGAAAAATCTTTGTGAATGGCAGCACACGGCAGGGGGACAGCGGGGGACATTGGTGGGGGGATGTTGGCAGGGGGCTGGCACACAGGTGAGGATGGATGGATGGAGGGATGGATGGAGGGATGGATGGAGGGATGGATGGAGGGATGGATGGAGGGATGGATGGAGGGATGGATGGAGGGATGGATGGAGGGATGGATGGAGGGATGGATGGAGGGATGGATGGAGGGATGGATGGAGGGATGGATGGAGGGATGGATGGAGGGATGGATGGAGGGATGGATGGAGGGATGGATGGAGGGATGGATGGAGGGATGGATGGAGGGATGGATGGAGGGATGGATGGAGGGATGGATGGAGGGATGGATGGAGGGATGGATGGAGGGATGGATGGAGGGATGGATGGAGGGATGGATGGAGGGATGGATGGAGGGATGGATGGAGGGATGGATGGAGGGATGGATGGAGGGATGGATGGAGGGATGGATGGAGGGATGGATGGATGATGGATGGATGGATGGTTGGATGATGGATGGGTTGTTCTCCCACCCTGCTGGGGGGAAGAAATATGCCCAAGCCCCCCAGCACTCAGCCGGAATCCCACTCTCCAGGCAAAAACCTTCTGAAAGTCACCCAAACACTCCATCCCCATGGGCACAGCTCCTTCAGGAATAACTGCTCCGCCAGGAACAACTCCAGGCTCCCCACAGACCCTTTCCCACTGCTGCCCTGGCTGTGGCCCCAGTGCAGCCCTGTGGGGCAGCTCCAGGCCCTCGTGTTCCAAAGCCCTTGGTAATTTTGGGTGCATTCAGCTCTGACGGGCCCCAGGAGAGGCCGGGAGCTCCAACACGGCTCGGTGCTTTCCCTTTAGAATTCTGGCAGCTCCAGCGCCCAGCTGAGCCCTCTGGATGGGCAGCAGCAGCAGCAGCATCCCGGGTGCCCTGAGTGAGTCCTGCCTCATTGTCCTTGCCCAGGAGCTCTGCCAGGGCAGGGCAGGGCTGGGGACACAGCACCCTTGTCCCCAGGGTGACAGTGAGTGGGGACATGCCCTGCCCAGCACAGGGGCTGCCCTCAGCTCATCCCCAGGAGCAGCCCAAGGACTCCAGCTCACAGGAAGTCATGCTGGGCTTAGGAAGGGAGAGGTGAAGCACTGGAGATCTCCTGAATGTGCACAAAGAGCCTCTGACAAACTGCACTCGTGCCTTACCTGAAGGACCATCCTCCAGCAAACAGGTGATTGCTCGATCCACTGGCTCCACCAATGCCGGTTCTTTGGGATTAAAGGTCCTTCCATCACTTTCTTCACCTCCTGGGACTGGACATAAAAATGTTCCTTGGCCATTGACCCTGAAATGCAGAGGGTCTGGCACATGGAGACCTAGATGCAGAACATGAACATGGAAGAGCTACTGAGCACCCATTGTTGCCATCGGAGATCCCCTATTGATTCCAAGGGCTCTGGGCGGCTCAGGAGGGAGAAGGAAAATTCCAGGCTGCTGTTAATCTGCAGAGACACCTGAGCCCACAGATAAATCACAGGTAAATGCTGTTCCACCTCTCCCTGCAGGAACACCGTCCCTGACCTGTGAACCTCAAAGACACAACACTAAGAGGAAAGTTAAATGATAAATTTGTTTTTCAAAACCATGTCCTAAAAAAAATATCAAATTTTTAGCCAGAGGAAAATTCTTCTGGCAGCCCAGGCCTCCAGAAGCTGGGAGTTCATTTTAATTGACTGAGTGTGCTCACACATCTGTGATTAGACACTCACTCTACAGATATTTTTGTTAACCTCCCTATTTGAAATTCTCCCGAAACTTCCCAAGCAGGATTTTCTTGTCCAAGCATTTGTGTTTTGTATCCGTGCTGAAATACTGCTTTATAAATAGCAAGAGCTTTATCTTGACTCTAACCAACAACCTCAACTTAAAGCTAAATGCATAATTTACTGCAAATTAAACTTAATGGGACCGGAATAATTATGTTGACTTTTGGAAGTACTTAAGGATAAATACATGATTAGATATTTTGCACACCGTGAGGAAATATTTATTTCAAAATACAAATTCTTCCCATTGAGCCTTTGGATGGAACATTTAGAGGTGACATGAGCAGCATAGAGATTACAGCCCAGTTAAGGCTACTTAAATAAATTATCCCACGGCACTTGCAGCCCTGGAGAGATGGGAAGTCTCTGGAAAAGCGCAGTGTCTGTGTCGGATCGTGGCACGGGGAGCTGGGCACATCCCTGGATGAGGCTCTCCAGCCTCTGCTCCTGTGCCCATCGCGTGAGAACAGCCCCGGGCACCCCTGCAGAGCCACGGGAACAAGGTCAGCCCACCCAGCCATCCCTCCCCACACTTGTGCCTGAAAAATAACCCAAGCAAAGGTGGGTGGGTGGTCCAGGCACGTGGCCCTGCCCCAGGGACAGGAGTGGGACATTCCAGTGTCCCCATGCCAGCCTCGCCAGGCAGGCGTGGCAAGCACGGATGCTCGGCAGGGCCTCTGGAGGACAGGGATGGGAGAGGGGAGGGAGAGGATGAGCCCAGCCTGAGCCACGGCAGCTCTTGGCCTCGCAGAGACATCCCAGGTGATAAACGGGCCACTGGAACTAATTGAATTTGGGTTTCGTTTTAATGAATTAATCTGCCAAGGTTAATCAGGAAGGTTTAACACACCCTCCCCCAGCCCTGCCTACTCTGCCCCTTGGCTTCCAAAATGCCACACCAAAAGGAACAAGTCAAGACCTTGGGGGGTTGAAGTGCCAGGAGCTGCTGGGAGGGGCGGGGGTGCTCCAGGTGGGACCCCCACACCGGGAAGGGATGAGCTTCCCCTGAAGCACTGAAGGGGGAGAGGAAAAGGAATCCCTGCCCACAATTCCTGTGACTCCTTGGTGCTGTCCCTCGATCCCGGGGTGGGTGAGGTCAGGCACCCCCCGACAACACTGCCCGTGTCCTGGACATGCTCTGGGGCTGAGCTCTGCAGGGGCAGGAGGGGCTCGGCAGGGCTGCTGAGGACAAAGCTGAGCATCCACAGGAACACGACCCCTCTGGGCAGGTGGAGAGGGTGGGACGGGGTCCCCACCTGCCACCTCTGTGGCTACTGCTGGACAGCCCCGGGGCTGGAGCTGGACTCCCCAACTCATCCTGGCTGTCTGTCAGCCAGGATTAGGGAACTAGCCTGTGGATGGAATGAAAATATCCAGGTCACCTCCAACAATACCATGACATTGGCTTAGGGAAATTATTACCAGCTCTACCGGGGCGTGTGTGCTGCAGATAACAGCACAAAGGAGGCATGGAGCTGGCAGGCAATCCCGAGAGCCAGGAGCTGGGCATTGGACACGTATTTGGATTAGCTATTGAAAGGCAAAGTGCTCCCTTCGAGCGGCTCTGAGCCATCCCAGGCTGGCAGAGCAGCAGGAGGACACAAGTGCCCCAGGCCAGGCCATGCCAAGCTCTCCTGGCTCTGCCCAAAGGGAAAGAGGGGCTCGATTCCATCCCATCCCCACCCACCCCAACAGGGCACTCACCGGGACACGCTGAGCAGCCAGAGGTGGGACAGAGGGACATCTCCATGGGACATCTGTGCAGGATGAGCACCTGGACTTCTGGTCCTGTCCTGGCTCTGAAGTCCTGTTGGCTCTCTGGGCTGTCCATGCCTCCTCCAGAAGTCACAGGGATGAAGTGAGGAAGGACAGTGATACCACCCACCTCCCTGGGTGCCCAAGAGCCACCAAACCTGGCGGCCACCCCCTCGTCCCCACAGCACCGCTCCCTTTCATACCTGAATGAGCCGCAGGTCACAGTGCCCAGTGGGAGCAGCTGCTGTCTCTCCTCAGAGCAGCCTGAGCCCACCCTGCCCTGCAGGACAGCCCTGGGGACACAGAACTCAGCCCCAGGGGCACCCCTGCCAGGGCTGACCCCGCACACCCAGAGCCCTTCCCAAGGGCAGGACTTGGTTTTAATCTGCATTATCCCCCCTTTCATTATTTATCAGTAAAGTGTAATTACTGCTTCCTTCACAAGCCTTAATTAAAGATGAAAAACAATCCTGACAAGTCAATTAGATTTTTTTTCCTTAGTCTCCATTAAATTAAGACTCAAGTGTTACTGGAAGTGTTTCATATCACAACACATTTAACTGAAGGCTGCTTCGTCATAAATAAATCACTGAAGACAATGCAGGAACTTTTCCTGAAGGCTCTTCTTCCAACAGGATTTCATTTTCCAGCTGGGAAATGCTCTGGGGCTCCTTTTCCTCCACATGGGGAAGCTCCATCAGAAGCTGTGGGCAGCCAGGGTGGCTATCAAACCCTGTCCCATCCAGGAGCTCCAGGAGGACAGCGACAGCAAAGCTCTGGAAGCACAAGGCAGCCCCATCTCCTCTGTGCCATGAAGGCTTTAGAGGCATCTGGCCCTGCAAAGCTACTCCCAAAAATACCCTTTAAAAGATAGAGAAGCTTCTTTTGCACCTCAGGGCTCCCCACATCACAGCTCCCAGCTCAGAGCCAGGAAAGAACTCCAGAGGCCATCACAAATTTGGAACATTTATTTATGCAACTGATTTTCTTAAAAGGAAAGAAAGCCAAAAATAATAATATAATAACAAAATAATAAAAAAAACAGTTAACAACAGCTGGATGTGCGTGGTACAATCCACATCAGACGTGTCCCTCCCTCGGTCCCACTGCTCCGTCCTCCTCCCTGCTGGAGCTGCCTCATGGTCGCAAGTCCCTCTGGCAGCAGCTCTTGGGTGCTGCCAGCTTTTAGGATCACTTTTTCTGCATATAGACAAAATAGTTCCAATTTGGTGTTTTTCTTGGGTTTTAATTTTTTTTCCTTTTTTTTTGTTTTGCTTTTATTAAAAAAAAAAAAGCACCACTCCAATCTGTAATACCAATAAACATTATCCATCTTAAGAACAGTATTTATATTTTTATATATAGATTTCTATATATATATTTCTATGTACAGGATGTCCTTGCCTTATGTCAGAGGAGCATCTCAGTAGGAGCTGGAGATGGGTTGGGTTTTATAGCACTTGGATTTCAAAATCTGCCCTTCGCCAGAGATGCCCTAAAAAGCCCAGAGACACCCAGCAAGGAGGCATCAAAATAAAATAAAAAGGAAAAAAAAAAAATCTTGATTTTAAAACATATATACAACTCCTCCAGTCTCTGTTGCCTCTGTAGGACAAAATGGGGTTCCAACTGTCCTCCTTTTCCTCCTTCTGGCAGTACTGTACCTGCAGCGCCCTGTGGGACACTCCCTCTCTCCAGACTGCAGTGAGGGTGTGAGTGGCCCAGGCAGCAGCATCCCTCCAGCTCCCAGGGCTGAAAAGCCCCCAAACCACCCCATCCCATCCCAGGGATTGCAGAGGCTCAGCTCAGCCATTTTCATACAGAATTAAACCATTTCTGCACCGTTCTGCACCCACCACACAGCGCCTTCCTTGGGACAGCACAGACGTGTCTAAGGAGAGATGGGGACTGGGAAAAGCACACTAATTGATCCCAAGTCATGGCTTGTGATGGGAGCACTGGGACTGGGAAAAGCACACTAATTGATCCCAAGTCATGGCTTGTGATGGGAGCACTGGTGTAGCCAGGTACTGGTGCAACTGGACCATTTTGGGGTACAAAAGGCAATGAGGCAGAATGGGCACACCGCTGTCAGTCAGCAGGGATGGAAAGAAGGAATGATGTCATATAGCCCTTGGAATAAGTTATTGTCAGGCTGTGAACTCCTCAGGGAGCAGGTGAGAGCCAAGGCTCCGCCATGGTGCCGCAGTGCCCATCACCACAGCGGGTGGTGCATTCTCAAGGGCAGGGAGGGCAGAGAGGCTTCTTCCTGCTCTCCTTCACCCTTGGAAGGTGGATGGAAACATCCCCTGGGTTTGCTCCTCCGGGACACAGGAGCGGCACAGCTCCATTTCAGCTGTGCAGCCTTGAGGATTCCCTGGGGAGAATTCCTGGGGAAAGGGCTCCAAGGGATCCGTGGCTCCAGGCAGGCAGGGCAGGGAAGATGCCCCTGCCCTGGGGAGATGGGGCTGGAGGGATGGGGGAAAACAGATGGGGGGGGAACACAGATAGGGGTGAAGGATGGCAGATGGATGAAGGACAGGGCTGCCCACATGAAACCTCCAGCATCTGGAGGACAGTTTCTCATTTGCTCTGCTCCATGACCCCTAAAAGTGATGGTGAGGGTTCTGCCTGGCCCTCAGGACAGAACCTCCCCTCTGTTCGAGTCCCCAGGCAGACCCCAGACCTGGAATCCTCTGGCTGCACCTTCCCAAGGCCATTTATTTCATTACAACCAGACCGAGAGCAGAATCCTGTAATTCCTGTAAATCCCTGTAATTACCACAGCATCAGATGGAAAAAGTGCCATTTCACACCCACCTGCAGCTGGATGGAGATAAAAGCATCAGGTACCTTCAGCCACCAGCCCCAGTGGCACAGCAGTGTGGGGACCTTGCCTGTCCAGCCCCAGCACATGGCCACAGCTCTGGCACAGCTCAGCCCAAACCAACACCACCCCAAAACCAACCCTCCTGTCCCCCTAGGCCCAGCAAAAGCCAAGAGCATCAACTGCCCAGGGAACATCCAGGAAGTATTTGGGATGGACCCACATTTTGAGAATTTTGCTTCAAATGCAGCGATGCGCAAGGGAAGGGTTAAAAACAGACCCATGGACCAGTGCCGCCTTTGGGACGTCAGCAGGAATTCACTGTTACAGATGGAGAAGGGCTGGAGATGCTGGGGAGCCATCCCCTCAAAAGCTCTGCAGAAGCAGCAAGAGGGGGGGGTTGGTCCCTGCAGAGGGACATTGCATGGCCACTGCCCCACCCTCCCCCCCATCCCTGACTGCCCAGGGCTGGACACACGAAGGGTCAGAACTCACAGAACTAAAACAAGTGAGGATCAAACTCATGGTGTGAACGGGCACAAACTCAAGAGCTCCTGGGGGGCTTTGCTCCAGCTCAGAGCGAGTCCCACCGAGGGAGAACCTCCAGCAGCCTCTGGGCTCCTTGAGGAGCAGCTTCAATTCCATACACAGAGGAGCAGCGTCTCTTCTCCCAGCACCCATCCTTCCCTGCTGGGACACGGCCTTGGCTCCTTGTGGCCTCCTCTGCAGCCGCCTCAGACACCCACCAGCACCGCAGGGCACACACCGACCCAGGCTGGCATTCCGAGGAACGGGAGGAGCTGTGGGATCCACCCACGGCCGCTCAGACACAGCCAGGGCAGGGAGCAAAGATGGAGAGCGGAGGATGAAGATGGAGAGCAGCCAACACATCCCCACATCCTTTCGTTTTCTTGATCCAAAAGGTTTCCCGGAGGGTCCTTTGCTGTTCCCCTCGCCACCCTGCGCAGGGATGCAGTGTCCAGGTGGGAAGTGCGGCTGGCACAGCCCCTGCCCGAGCCCTGGCTGCCCTCTCCGGGCCAGGTGCTATCTGCTCTCCAGGGACTCCAGGTATTCCAGTGCTATGTCGTAGCAGAAATGGTACTGCTCCTGTTTGGAGAGAGGAGGGGATGGCTGTTACAATCCCGAGGGAATACAATCCTGCTTTGAGGAAAAACGCATGTCAACAGCCCTGAGGAAACACCTGCCGGCCTCTCCAGGCCCTGTGACAGTCCTGCTGCAGCCAGAGCCAGGAAAAGCTCCACCCTGGCAAACCACAGCCATTACTGGGGCAGGGGGTGGTGCCCCAGACCCAAAGGCACCACACACACTGAAATCCTGCATTTTGGGGACACGTGGCGTCTTTACTTGTCCCAAGGGATGGACGAGGACTGCAGCATCCCCTCAGTGGGAAAATACCTTTATTCACCACCCCAGGAACAACCAGCACTGGGGGCTCAGCACCCTCATCACCTCAGTGACTGACATGTGTCAATCAGATGGTGGCAGAGCCACAGAAACAGTCTGGGGTCAGAAGTGTCCAAAATAAAACCTTGGGAAGAAAGTCGAGGAGTTCTTGTTTCTGAGTTCAGCAGAGGCTGGAAAAGGGCAGAGCACGCAGGCATCGATCCATGATCTGAGTGGATGGAGATGCCCTGCCCTGACTGCCAGGGCATTCCTTCATTACAAATTCTCTTGCCCAGCAGGACCATGCTCATACTCCCATCTTTTCCTGAGACATCCACGTCAGCATCCTCCCACCCTTCACTCCCCCACAGCTGCACAAAGGGAAAGCCCAGAGTGGCTGACTCCTGGTTTTATAACAAAAATGCCCGAACTGGGGCTTGTGAAGGCAGACTCATCCATCACTGTCCTCCTTTCCATGACCTGTTCTGTGCTCTCCCACCCTCGTACAACTCACAGCACAAAAACCACAGGAGAGCTCCGACCGTGGCAGTGCCCATCCCCAGGAGGTGCTGCTCCAGTGAGCAAAATCAGCCAGACCGGGGGAAAAACCCCAAATAAATCAGGATTTTGGTGCTGTTACAAGCGCTGGGACATCAGGTGGGAGCGCTCCACGTCTGACAGCAGGGAGGGAGAGGGGAGAGCTCATCTCCCCAAATCCCGGCCGCAGGATGGGGATTGCAGCCCGAGCACCGGCAGGAAAATCCTGTTATCCCATTCGGGTGGGCGGCTCCAGGATCCCAGGTGGGAGCAAGCAGAGGGGGAGAAGGACTTCAAAGTGAGGAGGCTGCGACAGCCCAGATTAAAAGCACATAATGCTTTTTGGATTAAGGAAAGGGATTGTTTCCATTTATCATCATATAAAAATAACCCCCAGGGCAAACGGAGGGGGAAGAGGCAGAGGCAGCGGGAAGTGCTCTCCGCTGGGCTGAGCTCCTTACACCAGGCACGGATGCGGCCTCCCGGTGACTCTGGGAGATTGAGATTCCCAGAATAGCCGGTTCAGGTTCATTTGAGGCGGGAGGGACGCTCGTGTCCTGATGGGAAATGTTGCCTTTTTTTAATACCTTTGCAATTTAGCCCAATGGGTCTGGTGGCTTCATGCTTGTCACATCATCTTTCCATTATCTGCATCCCTCCCCCTGCTCCCCTCCCTCACCTTCTCCTCCACTTTTAATTCCTAATGCAAATCACATCCCCTCCTCAAAACCATTTCATTTTGCAACTTAGGGATTTTATAATCCTAACAGGGTAAACATTTCCAGCTGACTTGCTTTTAAAACATCATGAGGCACCTGGATCCCTCCACCACAGGGACATACACACGCCTGCTCCAGCCCTGCTCCATCATCGAGGGCCTGAAATAGGGCAGGGGCTTTTTGCCCGGACCTGTTGCCAGCTCCAGCCTCCTCCTCAGGACACGTCACTCCATTGCTGCTCCCAGCAGCTTGTCCACCAATCCACTGCACTCCAAATGCTCATTCCCTTTTATGTTTCCGACAGGAATTTATCTGACTCCACATCAGGGCTGCTCCCAACACCACAAACCTTCCAAAGCACCAGAGTTGCACCCTGTGAGTAAATGTGAAGCTGCTTTACGACTCCAGGGGAGGATTTCCAACAATCCCAGCACTGACTCCGAGGTCACGCTGGCATGGCAGGATAAAGACAAGCCCAAGGCTGCTTTGAGGAGCTGCCTCATTTCCCTGCCCATCCCAGCACGGTGCTGCTGTGAGGATGCTCATGATGCTCATCAGGATTTGGGGTGGAGAAGGCGGTGTTTGGGCGGTGAGCATCCCCAGCACCTCTCCTCTGTGCCGGGACCAGCAGCCAAGGGGGACAGGGAGGGTCTGGCACTTACCAAGGTCTCCACCATATTTGGTTTGTAGTTGCGGAGGGTCTTGGCAGCGAAGAAAACATCTGCCATGTTGTGACACTTGATCATCTCCAGGATCATGGTGGAGGCACAGAAGGTGCCGCTCCGGCCACCTCCGTTCCTGGGGGGAGAAACACACGTGTCAGGGGTGACAAGGTGGCATCAGAGCTCCTTCCTGCTCCCCCTAAGTGTCCCTTTCTCTATCTGACCCTGCACCCCAGGGGATGGCCCAGAGCAGGGGCTCGTACCCAAACTGGGGGACCTGAACCTGCCCCACAGGGTGGCAGAACCACGATCCTGCCCTCCAGCCCTCACAAGAGCATGAAAACACCTTTTGTACCACCAAGGCTGGATCTTGGACATTTGGGCTCAGCTCCCAGCCCTGCCATGGATGAATCCCTTGCGTAACCTTGGGGAAGCTGCCGTGTCCCTCCTGCCCCGCACAGGGTGACGCTGGGCTGGTGACATGGTGCTGCTGCCTGCAGGAACTGTCCCACGTTTCACCCGGAGCACCGGGAGCGTCCCCAAACCCTGGCTGAACCCCCATTCCCACACCTGATCCCTAGCAGCAGCAGGAACAGGGGAGAGGAAGAGAGAACGCAATGCCAGAGCTTTATAAAGCATGTTCTCAAATTATCCTTCAGCTAACGAAGATGGACAAGGCTGTAATTAGTTTTTGATTAAAAGCTCGCCTGCTGTCTCTCCCCATCTGTGAACGTGCCAGGTCCCACCCGAGGGGAGCCCACACGATGTTTGTGAGCCAATCCCACCGGGAGGAGGGGATGGAGACTATCTCCAGGCTGGACAGGGCTTGGAGCAGGTCCAGTCCAGGGTGTCCCTGCCCACTGGAATGAGATGAGCTTTAAGGTCCCTTCCCAGCCAAACCATTCCGTGGCTCTCTGTCCCCCCACAATAACCAGCAAGTGGTGGGAGTGGCACAGTTCCTGCCACGTCCCTTTGGAGCCTGTTACGCACACAGGCTGTGGTGACAGGGTGACAAAGGGCAGGTTGGTGTCCCTCCTGCTGAGCATCCATCTCATGGAGGAGCTTTGACATTGGTGACTGCAGGGTGCCCCACACAAAACTCGTATCGGGGCAGAGGCAGCCCCGTCTGGGGACAAAGTCACCCCAGGGAAGGCTCTGTAGAGGATTTCCAGGCAGAGCTGTAGACATGGAATGTGGAGGTATCTCTCCCCCAGCAGAGCCTGCTCCTCTCCTCCCCAGCTGACACTCACAGGCAGTGCACCACCGTCCTGCCATCACCACTTTCCTTCTGCCACCTCTCCACCTGGGCCAGGAGGTGCAGGAAGGACTTCTTGGAGTCCGGGGTGTCTCGATAGGCTGACCAGCGCAGGTACTGGAAATGCCGGACCATCAGGTGCCCCTCCTGCAACTGGAACAGCAAAACTCATCAGCTGGAACCCACAGGCTGCCCTCATCTGCCTCCCCTGGAGATTTGATGGAGGGCAGGAGGGGTTTGTCACGCATGGACAGCAGAGGAGGAGAGGAAAACCCTTTCCTGGTGCTTTAAGACAGATGGTCCAGCCCCCTCCTCCAGCTCCCACTGGCTCCACCACCCCATCCCACCTGGGAGAAGCTCCACTGATGTGGTTTATCCGACCCCACAGCACCTTGGGCTGTCTCTGTACCCTCAAAACCTGTTCCCAGGCCCCTGAGCCTCTCCAAGCCCTCTCCAGCACATCCTTCTCTGTGCATGCCAAAGATCCAGAGGATGTGGTTGTGCCATGCTCGCTGTGAACCAGGAGGCTGCTGAGAAGCTGCCACGGAGGCGGGAGCTTAATACCTGGTAATCTGGTTAGTTTGGAAAGCTAATCTGGTTAGCTGGATCCAGGAGGAGGATTACAGCTCAGCAGGCTTCAGCCAGGCAGATGTGAGGCTCTCTCTCAGCAGCACTTGGAGCAGCCCAAGCATGGGATGGGATGGGACCATGGCCACCCCCTCCAGACACAGCCTGGAGCTCACAGCACATGGAGAGCAGGGGCAGGCACAGACGGGGCATACACAGCTCTGGAGGGTTCTGTCCACCCAATTTCAGGTGCCTGATGAGTGGGATGAGCTCCAGACCTTCTCCACCCAGCAGGACCCGGTATTCCTGTGGGGGAATTGGTATTCCTGGGGACTGAGAGTGGGGGGCATTCAGTGCCCACTCCAACCTGCACACCCCAAACAAGGGTTTCTCTGAACCCCTCTGGGAGCTTTGATGTGAGCTGGTGATGGGCTGACCACCCCGGGCTGCAGTTCTGGGAGGGAGGGAGGGAAGGAGGGAGGGAAGGAGGGAGGGAAGGAAGGAAATAAAATAAGTGGAGTTAAAACAGAAGCAAACTCCTTTGACAGCCCAGGAAGGAAAGCTTTGGGATATGTTTTGAAGCTGACTGAAAGCTCTGGAGCACTTGTGACACCCCCAACGCCCATCTCTACTCCAGTAAGGTTTGGCACAAAGTGGCTCCATGCATTTACCAGCCCTGCTCCAGCAATCTGCTCCCTGGAGGAATCTCCTCATAGATCCAGAGATTTCCATCACGCTGCATTTTAATTTAGCCCCAAGTATATTCTACCACCTGAGAACTGAGCATATTTGGTGTAGGATTTTGTGCTGACACCCAGGAAATGCCAGATGCTCCCTCGGGGAGCGTGAACCAAAACCCTCTTTGCGTTAAGAGTTCAGATAATCAGGATTTATCTGCTCTGGCCTCAGCCACCCCGCCGAAGCACCTTCCCAGCTGTGCCATCGGCCAAGCCACACGTTCCCTTCCAAGCTTCCTAATTCCCATCTGCCCAGTGACCTTCACTGGGGCACTGTCCTCAGCCTCTTGACAACCATCAGGAGTTTAAAGACCTCAGGGATGCCACCTCCTCCTGGCTGACATTTGTAGGTAAATCAGCTGCTTCTTTCCATGTGCAGTTCTGCATCACCGCCACAGTCCACATCCCTTGCCTGCTGCCCTGCACCTCTCTGCCTTTCAAAGCAAGCTGAACCAGCCATGCAACACCAACAGGTAAAGATCAGTGTGGATCTGCTCATCCTGTAGGGGAAGGGCTCTGCTGGTGCCAGGGGAGCCGCTGTGCTCATGGGGGGAGTGTCCATCCTGTGCTACGTGTGTGGCAGGGCAGGGATGGACCTTCAGGCAGGAGGAAAAAGGTCTTCCTGTAGTTTTCTAACACCTTTCAAGGAGCTGTGAATTCCAGAAAAGTTGAATGGAGCAATGGCAATTTTACAGGTCCCTCTCTGCCAGGAGGAGAGCTGGGGCTCCTCCTCTGGAGGAGCTGAATGAGGCTGGAGACCCCAGCAGCCAGGGAAGATCCTACTGCTCTCTATGACTCCCTCAAAGGAGGTTGGAGCCAAGTGGGGGTCAGTCTCTTCTCCCAGGTAACAAGGGACAAGAAAAGAAGAAACAGCCTCAAGCTGCATCATGGGAGATTTATATGGGGTATTAGGGGAAAATTTCTCCACCAAAAGGGCTGTAAAGCCCTGGCACAGGTGCCCAGAGAAGCTGGGGCTGCCCCTGGATCCCTGGAAGTGTCCAAGGCCAGGCTGGACAGGGACTGGAGCTGCCTGGGACAGTGGAAGGTGTCCCTGCCCACAGCAGGAACAACACGGTTTTGAAGTTCCCTTCCCACCCAAACCACCCTGGGATTCTGTCATTCGTATAAAGCACTCACCCGTGTGACGTTCTGGACTCGGAAGAGCCGGGACACGATGTCCTCATCCGCCGCTCCGGAAATGTATTCCACCTCCATGGGGCCGTACTGCTGCAGCCCCGGCTCGGGCCAGTACTGCAGACAGGGCTGTGGAGAGAAGCACAGCTCAGCACGGCTGGGAATGAGGGCTGGGACAGCAGGAAGGGCATCAGGCGGGACGGGAGACGCCTGTGAGGGAGCGGCTGGTGCTGGGCCCCCCAGGGCTGCTGGCACGGGGTGGTCCCAGCGTGGGGTGCTGGACCTTGATGCCACTTCTTACCCAGCCCTCAGGGGCCGCAGGAACTCTCAGCTTATTGAGGGATCAGAGATGAACGGTCAGTCCACCCCCAGTGTCCATACAGCCCTTTCCACTGCACGCACACAACACCTGACACTCCGGGAACGGGCACCGCTGGTCCAGGTGGATGCAGGGTGGACTGTGCCCCGGCTCCAGCACAGACCTGACCCTGCACAATGACAGAGCAGGCTGGGCTGCTCCCAGGGGGCTCTCAAGCCCTGCTGGCTTTAGGAACCACTCTGCCACCAGCAGTGACAGCAACACGGGAAGTCAGCCCTCCTCATCCCATGGCCAGGACATCCCACCGAGCCAAAGCAATCCCAGCCTGCATCCCTGGGGAGCAACTCCCCTCCCCGTGTCCGTCACAGCACTGATAGATGGCTCGGTCCCTAGAGCACGGATGAGATTGTTTTCACAGTGTGACAGCTGGGAAACCAGCACCGACACAAAATATATGATGTTTGTCACCACACTTTCACAGGGCATTTAGCAACGCAGGTCAGCCACGGCCTGGGCCCAACTGCAAACGTGTCTGAGGAATAATTGGTTATTAATAGGGGCTATAAATCTCCAAGATCTCTAAGCCTTCCAGACTCAGAACTATAATTTGGATATTAAAACTTCCCTTGGCAAGGTGTAGTTCAAGTGAGGGCTGTACCCTCTAAGTCACCTTTCGGAGCTGCCTGCTGGAAAGGTTGATTTACTACCTGTTGGTCTTACACCAGTAAACATTTAAAATCCAACTAAATGCTGTAACCCAGCCACCCCTGGAGAACAGACGGCGAGAGAGAGAGAGGCAGGGCTGAGTAATGAGGAAAAATGGCAGAGGGAAATGATTCTGTCCCTCTGCCCCACTCAGGTGACACCCCACCTGCAGAGCTGCCTCCCGCTCGGGGGACATGGACCTGGTGGAGCAATGTCACTGCCAATGGAACAGCAACACAACTCCAACACCAATTTAATGCAAACACCCACTCAGAGCCAATGCAACACCAACACAATACCAATGCCACACAACACCAATGCCATGTCAACACCAATGCAACACCAACAGCAGCACGATGGCAACACAAGGTCAGCCTAACACGGCCATGCAGCCAGGCTGGGCTGCTGCTCAACACCTCTTCAATGGCAGCCCTGTGCTTACAGGGGACAAATCCTGGGTGCTGCAGACAGCCCCACATCCCCTTGCAGGGGAGAAGCTGCTGAGTGAGCAAGGCGGGGGCTGCAGTGCTGTCAGAGTGACAGGGACAGAGCAGGACAAAGCCACCGCTGGGGCCAGCACAGTCCCTGGGGCAGCAGCACTCACCCAGGCGGAGTTGGACTGGTTGAGCTGGTTGAGCATGACGATGGAGGTGCAGCCATAGTCGTACACCAGCCGCCAGAAGTCGGTGGTGGTGTTCTGCAGCGGGTGCAGGGTGACGATGAAGGCAGCGCTCTTGGTGTAGCTCTGCAGAAAGACAAGCACCAGTAAGGACATGGTGGTGACATTGGAGCCACTGCTGTCACACCCCAAAGAATCAGTGCTATCAGAGGGGTGGGACTTAATCCCTCTTCTCCATGCCTGAGCAGAGCCTTGGCGCAGCTCTGGTGATGGGGAGATCCAAGTGATCCCTGCCCTTGGTCAGGATGAAAGCATCCGCATTTTGCTCTCGCAGGAAAGGGTATTTTGCACAAATAATTAGAGAGAAGATGTCACCTTTGAGCCAAGAACAAGCAGCAGCTGTGGCTCCCAGAAGGTGCCAGGCCCCAGCTCTGCACCCTGGCCCTGACTGGAAGTATCACCCACAGCATCACCCCCACCCACAGTGCCCCACCATCGGGCACAGAGAGCAGTAGGGACAGCCTCTGACCTGGGCTCAGTTGTTTTTTGTGGGGAGGAAAGAAAACCCCAAATGAAAGATCCTAGAGATTGCAAGAAGGAAGTGGAAGGAAATTACTGTATTTCTGGTTTGTGCTTCGAACAAGACACATCCCCCTTGGTCATCCTGATGCTGGTTTGCCAAGGGACAGCTGAGCTCAACACTGCACAGGAAGACTTAAATTCGCAGAGTTTGGCTCAAGCCGCTTCAGCCACAGGATCAGCACAGCTCTCTCCAACCTGGGGTCCTGTGCCTGCTGCAGAACCTCCAGACTGAGCTCATGGAAATGCCTTCACTGAGCCATTCCTCCAGCCCTGCCCATGGGCAGCCGTGAGACCCCAGTGCTCAGCAAGAGCTTTCCACCCTCCAGGAGGAGCAGGAGAGCAGCAGGGGGAAAGAGAATTAACCAGGTGCTGCCCAGGCTTGCCATGGCACACAGCTCTGGCACAGGTGTCAGTGTCAGCAGGGTGTGGAGCAGGGCACGGCTCCACCAGCACAGCCCGAGCTGGTCTGACAGATGGACAGACTGACTGAGCAAACCACTCTGGCACTTAAAGAAAATGAGACTTTTTTTTTTTTTCCCCGAAGAGGGAAATGGTTTTTATCCCTTCAGCAAGAATTTCATCCAAAGGGCTTTGTCTGTCTCTAAAAAATATTTCATTCATTGACCCTTTAGCAGAGATTAAGGGAGGCTCAGTGATGCATAAAGATAAAATGGATATGCAAACAGCAAGCAAGCTGGAAACAAAACTTCCATCCCACTGCAGCGCCATGAGAGCCACTCCCCACCACCAGCAGCCCCCTCTGCTTTACAAACTGCTTTTGCTGTGGGAGCAGGAATCAGGGAGATGGGATCCGCAGAGAGATCGAGCGATAAATCACCCACAGGATGGAAAACAAGGCTCAGCCTGGTGCCAGCACTCAGCTGTGACCAGCAGGGTCTGCGGAAGACGCCTGGGGTGTGGGGGGCCCCGTGCTGCCCATGCAAAAGCATTTCAAGGAAAGGGAAGTGAGGCTGGTGATAAATGACCCCATCACTCAGTGTGGGCTTGGAGCCTGCAGCATCCTCTGCTCTGCTTTGTGATCATCAGCCACTAGCAAACAGCTTTGTCACCACAGGGTCCTTTCTGACTGCACCAGGGGCACGCCTGGTGGCTTTGGGACGAGTTCAGAGCCCCCCATTTGCAGCAGGAGGATCACACGGGGGTTTAATGCTATCAACCCCCCCAGGAGCTTCCTCTCCCTCCCCTGATCCACTTCCACTGCAGAATCCCCAAGTCCTGCAGTGCCTGGCTCATGAGAGCAGCAGGAAAGCTCTTGCAAGGTGCTGCTACACCAAAGAAGGGGTGCAGGACCCGCTTAGACCAGTCCTACCCTTCCTCCCCCCACACACAGCTGCCACGGGCCTTCCTGCGCTTGTGCAAAACGAGGCCATAAACCCAAACCGAGCGAAGTTTTGCCACAAAAGGTTGCCTGAGCCAACGGGAAGTGGCACCTTCCCTCCCCAGGGGACACTCACATCAGTTAAGGCCGCGTTGATGTAGTTGTTGCTGTCTCCATCCACGGAGATGAGGAAGGGAAGGCATCGGTCGGGCGGCAGGACGTCCATGCTGCGGTTGCGCTCACGGTTGCGCGGCAGGAGCGCGATGCTGCACTCCTCCACATCCAGGTGTGGGGTCACCGAGTTCAGGGTCTGCGGGGACACAGGTCCCCTCAAAGCGCTGCCTGGTCCCAGCAGGGGCGGGCACAGGGAGGGTGAGGACAAGGGGGAGCCGCAGAGAGTTTGGGCACTCACCTGGAACTCCTCCCGCAGCTGCGAGGAGTTGCTCTGTGGCTCTATCCTCACCATCTCCTTGTAGGTGGGCTTGAACTCGCTGGCAGGGATGCTGGTCTCCCCACAGAGACAGGCCTCCAGGATGGCGTCGTGGATGAAGATGTACTGCTCCTTTGGGGAGGACAGGGACAGGGCTGAGCCTCCACAGTCCTGAGGCTGGTGACAGCAGCCCCAGGTGTCCCCGGCTGTCCCCAGCACCCGCTCACCTCTGTCTGTATCATGTTGATCCTCCGCGAGCAGAGGGTCTTCACGCAGTTGTAGATGTCCACGACGCCCTCGCACTCAGCCATGTCCAACATCACATCCAGGACAATGTAACAGCCAGTCCTCCCCGTGCCAGCACTGGGGGCAGAGGGGAAAACAGCAAACACATTCCCAGTCTGTGCTGGCATCCACACACAGCCCCCGGGGAAGGCTGAGCCCAGCAGGACACCCAGAGCCAACCCAGCAGCGGTGATATCCCAAATCCTGGCGTGGTTGGAGTCACAGGCAAAGACCTACTGTGCCGTGACCCCCCCCATGATGTGTCAGGAACAGAACCACCCCCTGCTCCTTTCCTACAGAGTCTTTTCCAGAGAAATACTAATTTCTGGGGCTGATGAATCACTCGTCGTGATTACCAGTGATTACAGGCTACAGGCACTAATCACACTGGCTGGTGAATGAACACTGATGAGGCAGTTGACAGGGAGAAGTCAAATAAAAAATAAAAAATCCCTCCTACTCATCAGCTCCTCCTGGTTTGCCCCATGGAGGAAGAGCCATTAGCCCACCATGTGGGAATGCCTGCTCAGGGCACAGAGAGCCACCAAAGCCACTCAGACGTGTCACTGGTGTCCTCCCAGCTCCAGTGCCCCTGAGCGCTGCAGGGACAGCCCTGTGGATAACCCTGGGAATGGAGCTGTCCTGCTGACCTGTCCCCTCAGTAGAAGGTGTCCCTGCCCATGGCAGGGGGGTGAACTCTGGGGTCCCCTCCACCCGCAGCCACCCCACGAGCCCTGCCCGTACCTGCAGTGGATGACGATGGGGCCGGCGTCGGGAGGCGTGGACGCCTTCACCCTGCGGATGAAGGCCAGCAGCCCCGTGGCGTGGTAGGGGACCCCGTGCTCGGGCCACGACATGAAGTGGAACTGCTTCACCTCGTGCCGGGCTGAGTAACCCCGCTGCAAGGGAAGGGTGAGAGGGCAAAGTCACTCAAACCCCTGATTTCCTCAGGAATCCATGGTTTTGCCAGTTCAGCATCCAGGCAGATGGACCACAGGGCAGCCACGCACTTGGGCAGCCACGCAGCTCCCTCCTCTTGGCTGCAAGAGGCTTAAAAACCACCGAGGAGCAAAAGGAGGAGGTGGCCGCAGCCTCAGGTCTCCCTGCACTATAAGCAGACAGTAATTTGACATTCCTGCAGATAAAGTGTAAACTGCACTGGCTCCATCTCCAGTTACCACAGTGCAGAGCGATGGCCACATCACCTCCAGCCCAGAGCAGAGGAAAGCATCCTTCACCCCACCACAGCCCCACGGAAATTAAACACTCACTCACTGTCCACACCACGGCAGGGCTGAGCCGCTTGCCCGGCACAGGGTGCGGAGCCAGGGAAAAGGCAAAGGAAGGAGCTACTGCTGACCCCATATTGGTTAAATAAATAGGGGAGGGGCAAATGCAAGCCATGGATGGTGAGAGGTGCCCAGGGGTTAGGTCTCTCCCCGAGGCCGGGTCGGGCAGGGGCAGGGCCGTACCCTCTCAAGGGCGAAGGTGCGCACAGCGTACTCAGCCAAGGTCTCCGACTCCACCAGCGTGATCTTGATGTCCCCGTACATCTCGGAGTCATCTGGCCAGTATTTGGAGCATTTCACCTGCAAGGAGAGGACAGGATGCGGGTTTGGCTCTGTGGAGGTGGCTTCCAGCAGAGCTGGAGCCTGGAGACATGGGATGGGATCCTTACCCGGCCCACCTCCACCAGCTTGGTGATCATCACAATGCTGGAACAGTGCTCCTGCCACACCATGCGCCAGAAGTCGTACACCATCTCCTGCTTGGGCCCTGTGGGACACAGGAAAAGCCCCCATGGATGGTTCTGCTGGGCTCACCATCAGCAGAACCCAGCCCTGGCAGTGCCCTGATGCCACCACATCCCTCTCCTGCCTTTGAGGTATCAACACCTTCACTGCATCTCAGAGCCCTTTTCCCCAGGGTTGTGCAGTCCCGAGGGGAGGCAGAAGGGGTGGGAACTGCTCCAAACTGGCCCTCTCCCTTCCTTTGCTGCTCCTGCAAGGTTTCATCCCACCAGGAACAAAAGCTAGCTGCTACATCAGGAGCTGAGGAACCACTGGCTGAGAGGGCAGGGGGAGCTCACCTTGTGTGGCTATGAAGTGGTTGGACCTGTGGTAGCCCTGCAAGGGAAGCAGAGATGTCAGTGCCAAGCTGGGGGACACTGAGACAGCTGAGAGCTGGGCACAGCCCTGTTAGACATTTCCCAGCCACCCAACTGGTAGAAATCCCCCACAGCCACTGCGCCAGGTCCTGCAGGTCCATGGCAGGAGGAGGAGGAGGTTCAGCAGCCACCCCACACTCAGTGCACCTGGGCAGGTGCATCTCCTGCACCCCACAGGAGGCTCATGTACTGCCCTCAACCCTCATCCCTGGTCTGCACCAAAATCCTGATCAGCACCTTGAGGGATCCATGAGCTCCACTCCAGCTCCTGCTGCTGCCACATCGCTGCCAGGAGAGCCCTGTTCCTGACCCCCATCCCACAGCAGCCCCCTGGTGCTGAGACAGCCCCGCTCCCTCCTTCATCCCCTTCCCAGGGACATGCCCAGCCCTTCCCAGGGACATGCCAGTCCAAAGAGCCTGCTCCAGCCAGGCCACTCCAAAGGGACAGTGACCCCAGTGTCCCACACCCTGGCCATGGCTCCAGCAGAGTTAACCACACCACACACATGGAGGTGACAGTGGCTTCTCCATCCCCCGGGGGGCTGTCCACAGGGGATTTTTGTGGGTCGAGTTGAACCCCTTCTCTGAGCACACGGGCCCTGCTTTCCATGCCCCAGTGCCACACAGACCTCGCTCTCCCATTCCATGGACCATACCCAGGTTTATGGACACATCTTCCCAGCCTGCCTCTCCCTGAAGGTGTTTAGACCATGCTGCCCGGGGCGAGGCCTGGCAGGAGATGGGAGCAGAGAAGGGAGGAGAGGGGGAACAGTCTACTTACTTCTCGGTTAATCCGAATCTTAACGATCCCGTTGGGACACAGTTTGAGAGAAAAAGATCAGAGATATTAGTGAGGCACAGAGCAGAGAGGGGTTAGAGCACCTGCCCTGGAGTGGGCTGTGGAGAGACAGGGCAGAAAGGACATGGGGGACAGGCAGAGGGACACTGCTCAGGCACTGGGATCAGGCCACCACTGACAGACAACATCCTCTGGGCAGGAGGGAAGAGTGGGATTTGCTGCTGCTTCCAAGAGATGCTGGAGCCTTTCTGCACCTGCCCTGGTGTCAGCATTGCTGGAGGTGACAGGGACATTACCGGATTCACACACACCAGCAGGATCCAGGGCAACCCCGGTGTGAGCCCCAGCTGGTCCCTGGGTCCTCTCAACCTCAGCATCCTCCACCCAGGGAGAGGGAGATCCACGGCCACATGAGCAGGTGAGGGGGGAAGCGGATGGAAAAGCAGAGAGGGAACGAGAAAGGAGGGCAAGAGCAAAGCAGAGAAGGGAGAGATGCAATGAGCAGAAACTGCTGATGAACACAAATAAATCAGGCAGGTCCTTCATGATGTGCTCCAGGGATGCACTGACCAGCCCACCCTGGGCTGTCCAAACTCTTCCAAATGCTGCTGGACAGACCAGGAGAGTGCACAGGATCCACAGGAAGCTCCTGTTCCAGCCCAGAGCCCCAAGGACACAGGCTCTGTCCCCACTTACATCGATGTAGTTGGCATTGATGTAGTCGGAGTTGGGGTCACCCAGCAGTGGGTGCAGCTTCACGCGGTGACGGTCGTCTGGGGAGAGGGGAAGAGGGACCATCAGTGCCTGGGGCTGCTCACCCACCAGGGCACCCTGGGCAGTCACTGCCCCCAGGAAACTGCAGAACTCAGCTTGCTGAAGCTGTCTGAGGTGTCTAAGCCTTTGCTAGAGGTACTCACATGTGGACACATGATCCTGTCTCCCTTTGGTCTTGTCTTTCTTCTTTGAAGCGTCCCAGCCCTCAAAGAAACTCTGTAAGGAAAGGATGGACATCCCAAGCCGAGGGCAGGGCTGTGGAGTCCCCCTCAGCCCCACAAGCTCCCTGGGGAGCAGAGCAGACAGGGTGGTCCCTCCACCCCAACACCTGGCTCCTGCAGCCCCAGCTCCACCTCCACAGCACACTCTGCTAGCTACACACTCCTGTTGCATCCACAAAATGCTCCATTTTCTGGCAAATTACAGACTGCCTCGTTTTTTTTTTCAGGGTTGGTCGTGCTTTTTTTTCCTAAACCTCCCCAGCCCCTTTCTCTCCCTAGCACAGAACAGGTTTGTGTGTAGTAACAGTGACATTCATAGATTGGCGCAAGAGGGGGAAAGTGGAAGGAAATTACATGTTTTCTCCCCTCCCATAGTATCTGAGTGCTTTCAAATGACTAGTTCCAAGAACACACAGCAGCTTTTCAAGGAGCACTAATGATTATCGCAAGCCCTGGTTTGTCCAATGTGTGAGAGGGGGGAGAGCTCCTGTTCCTGAAGCAGCTGAGCATTAAGCAGTAATTTCACTAGGAAATTTCAATCTCCAGACCTGTGGGACACCAAGGAGTCAGGAAATGACCCGTGTGGCCTGTGCTGAGGCAGAGGCTTGTGAAATAACCTGCTCTGTTACCTGTGCTCCAACCTGGCCAGCTGGGATGGACACGATGCAGCCAGCAGCCTCGAGGAGGGAAATACCTCCCCTGGGATCACCCTTCCCCAGCAGGTCTCCCCAGGGTCTTCATGGGCCTGGAGCTGCCAGACTGTAGAGGATTTGCTTGTCCTTAGACTATGGCCAGGTTTGTCACAGGACAAGTGTGCTGCAGAGCAGCAGGTGACACAGTGATGGAGAAGGGGCAGGGAAGGGCAGGAGGGGGCAGGAACGGGGCAGGAACGGGGGCAGCCCTGGCCCTTGTACGGGGTTTGGATGACGCACTGCGGACAGGGCTGGCAGGGCTGGTTTGGCTCATCTCAGGGACCTGCTCAAACTGACAAACAATCCCGAGCTGCCAGGACCACCATTCGATCCAGCCTCAGGGACACCCCCCGTGCTGACAATGCCAGCCCAGAGCTGTGAGCTCCAGCTCCCATCCAGAGCTCCAGGCCAGGAGCATCCTCTCCTTGCTCACAGATCCTATCCGTGTCAGCCCTGCCCATCCCAGCTCCTCTCCCCCCGAGACACTGGCACAAGCTGTCCCCACCTCATACTCCTGCTTGAAGCCGTAGCCTTCGGCTGTCTTCATCTGGTTGATGTGCTGCAGGAGGTCGGCCACGCGCACGGCCGGGTGCAGCTGCCCCGTGTGGTACGGGGAGCCCTTGCGGCCGCACTGGCGCCGGGGGGAGCCCCCCAGGAGGCTGCTGGACTCGTTGACCACACTGCTGCGCTGGTCACCTGCACAAGGGAGGGATGACCAGAGGCCATCAGGACAGCAAAACCTTGGGCCGGGCCCCCATCAGCTCCTCGCACCCACGGAGGGGTGAGGGAAACACCCCCGGGAGATGGTGGTGCTGCAGCCCCTCCCTGGGGAGCACCAGGGGTCTGGCCCCCACTCCCACTCCCTCACAGTCTCTGCAGCTCTTCCTACACCACAAAGCCAAAAATGCCCAGCACAGCCTTTTGGGACCCCAGCAGATCCATTACAAATCAGTGGGCAAGACCATAGGAGGTTAATAACCTCATTTCCCATCGGCTGGAACAATGAGCTCCCATGCAGACAGGCAAGAGCTCCGTGCCCAAATATTCACACAAGATCCTGACTTGAAAAATCACCTTGCCAAAGTCTCCAGCACAGCTTAACAGTTCATTTTTCTCACTGCTAGAGACCAGCACTGGACTCCTCATGCTGCCACAAATGGAGCTGGCTGCTGTTTGATGGGGACTCTGTGCAGTGTTTACCTCGTTTATGCCTTTGCTGCATCATTACCAGCAGAGCCAGACTAAGACCTCACCCATGTTTGTCAGGGGAAGTTGCCACACCAGATCCCCAAATCTGGGTTTGCACAAAACCTTATGCTCTGCACCGCTCCCAGGAGATGGGGCAGGCAGGGACTCAAGGAATGCTTTGGGTCACAAGGGAACTTAAATCCCATCCCACCCCTGCCATGGCAGGGACACCTCCCACTGTCCCAGGCTGCTCCAAGCCCCAGCCAACCTGGCCTTGGACACTTCCAGGGATCCAGGGGCAGCCACAGCTTCTCTGGGCACCTGTGCCAGGGCCTCCCCACCCTCCCAGGGAACAATTCCTTCCCAATATCCCATCCATCCCTGCCCTCTGGCAGTGGGAACCAACAGGATTGCACAGGAGGGTCCCTCTGTACCCCATGACTTGACCAATGGGCTCATCAGCTGCGGGGATTCATGAGAAATTAATTGCTGGCATTTGCAAGGTGCTGGCACAGCCACACACTGAGGAACCACTGAGGAACAACTCGGGCTCCATCAGGATCAGTGGCTTCATTTTAAATGCACAGAAACTGCAGCACAAGGGGGAACAGCCACCAAGCAGCCACCGAGTCACTTATTTCCCTTCGTTAATTAAGGATGTTTACAGGCAGTGGAGATTCTCCCAGCCATGGCAGGCAGCCCAAGCTCCCCAGCTCAGCCCCAGCTCAGCCCCACCAGCCTCTGAGAGCTTCAAGGACAGCAACCAAAGCAAAAATACACCTAACCTAGCTCGACGTATTAAGAGGAGGAAATGTTTGCCCTCTGGGCTTTTATTATCCATGAGACAATGCCGGGAAGTGCATTAATCCCACAGCAAGCGCATCTTGAAGTTACTGTAACAGATGTTATTAGCATATGGCTGAATCTGGGGCATCCAACGAGTTATTTTACAACTAAATCAGCATGGAGACACATCCTCCAGTGGGTGTGAAGTTATCAGTCACCCTCTGATGTGAACACAGGGGCTCTTTAACCCTTTGAAGCCCAGACTTGCTGGGGAAGGCTGGGGGAAAGCTTCCAGCCTCAGCATAAGCCAAGAGCTGGGATTCACCCAGTTCCAGGGGACTGCGGCCAGGTCCTGACCCACAAATGGCCTCAAACCTGCTCAGCCACAAGCTCAGATCTCCAGGAGACACAGAGACCCAGCTCCCCACAAGAGCTTTCCCTTCGGCACAGCCTGGGTGATGGCAAAAGCTCCAACACTGATGAGATCCGTGCCCTTGGAGATTTACACAGGGCAGGGAAGAGCCTGCTATGCCACACACATCAGTCTAAAACAGATGTAACACCGAGCCTTCAATATTCATAGAATCACCAAAAATCCTGAGTTGGAAGGCACTCACAGGGATCACCAAGTCCAACTTCTCGCCCTGAACAGGACACTCCAACAATCCCACCCTGTGACTGACAGCATTGTCCAAACACTCCTGGACCTCTGGCAGGTGGTTTCTGTGATATTTTGGGGTTATTGGGCACCTTTGGGCTGGAAGGGATGCCAAGCTCCCACCCTCACCTCTGTTTCTGTATGTGTGCAAGGAGAACGGGGGCATGGCCAGGTTCCCCCCCTCACCTCTGTTTCTGTAGGAGTGCAAGGAGAACAGGGGCATGGCCAGGCTCCCACCCTCACCTCTGTTCCCGTAGCCGTGCGTGTCCATGAAGGACAGCCCCAGGCGCTCATCCTCCTGCAGGGTGCTCTGGTCGGTGAAGCTCCTGTCGATGGCGCTCATCATGTGCGTCTTCTCGTGCCGGTAGTTGATGGTGGCTTTGGTCATGTTCACAGGTTTCCTGCCGTGGGGAGGAGCAGAAATAAGCAGGGCTCACCAGCAGGTGCTCCAAGGTCCTTCAAAGCTCCTGGGCTCGGATCATTCCGGGGAGCAGGACGGGTTGTTTCCAACAGTGTGGTTATTATTTCCATCACGCTTTGGTGTTCTGCTGTCCCAAGTCGGTCACAGCCCCACAGGGAGCATCCCTCACTGGCCACAGCAACTCCAGCTGCTCAACCTCAGTGTCCCCTCCTGTCCCCTGCCCTCGAACAGCCACAAGGGCTCCTTGTGCAGTCAAAGGCTCTCTCTCTAGTGGAAGGTGTCCCCGCCCATGGCAGGCCTTGGGACAAGATTTTAAGGTCCCTTCCAACCCAAACCTTTCAGGGATTTTAAAGCCACGTCAGGGGACAAATCCAGCCCAAGGGAGGGGCAGGACCTCCTGACTGAACCCCTGCTCAGCACCTGCTGCAGAGGCCTTTCCCCCATGCAAGGTCCTTTCAAGCACCTAACAAAGATGCTGGGAAATTCTAGGAGTGTTCACTGGGACAGAATCTCACATCCCAAATTCAAGACATTTAGGCAAAGAAACCTGAATTAAAGTTTTTGAGAGGCAGCACCCGACTCCAAAGGCAGAGCAGGGATTAAACCAGAAGGATGAACAGATCTGAGCCCATGTCAGCATCATGGTGAGGCTGGAACACTGCAAGACGCTGCTGAAATCCAGAGTTCAACTGAGAGTCGTTGACCCTTCCCCTTTATGCCACCTTCTGTCTCTAACAAGCTCGGCAGCATTATTTTCCCTGATCCAAAGAGACCCTTAAAATGCACTTGGCAGAGATAAGGACTTGTTGGAGCAGCAGGGTGAGGGGGGCAGGCGGGAGGAGGGTAAAGCAGGAGGAGAATGACAATTACTTACGGGTAATAGGAGTAAGAATAGTAGTTCCTCCTGGCAAGCGTGCAAACAAAGAGAACAGCAGGAATTGCATAAGCAGCTTTTCTCCAGCATGGGGAAGGGAGGTTATGGGCCAAGTCAGCTGCCAGAAGATTCAATGCACCATAAAGGAATCAGGCTCCCCTTGGGCATCCACAGGTTATCTACTCCGGGCAGGAGAGCACCAGCACCGGCTCTCAGGGTGACCACACTTGTGGTGGGTGTCCACAGTGCCCCTGCCCAAGGGCTTGTTCAATAATTCTTAAGAGTGAACAACAAAGATGTCCAAAATGTAGGGATATCCCCCAAGTTGCCGGCTAGGGGCCCAGAGGGGGAGATGGGGTTGGGATGTCACATTCCCAGTGCACCATTTACTAGAGACAAAAATATTCCAAGGCTGCATCTCCATTCCACCACATCACTATTTTTCCAATGGCAGATTACTCTGGAGAAGATTTATGAGCTCATCCCAGCTTCCCAACAGCCCCAGATTCAGGGATCTCAGCACCATATCTATTTTGTGGCTCTGGTTTGCCCTTCAACAGGTTCATCCTGGGATGCTGAAGCAGAGATGCTCCTCCTGTCCCGCAGCACTGGCAATGAGAATGCAGCAGCCACACTCATGGCTTCCCATCCACAGCATCACTCCCCAGAACACATCAGCACTGCTGGCATTTGCTCCATCAGGGAAGGATCCAATGGAGGCACGAGCCAGCCCTGCACCTCAAAGTGTGCAGGGATCCTCAGCCCTGCTCTTCCAGCAGCATAAATCCACAGGGATCCTTCCAGGGCGCACGGAGTCATAAAGAGCTTTGCAGATTTACGGGGGCCGAGGCTGTGCCCTGCTGTTTTTCTCTCCCTCTGGCTGTTCACGTACTTTGCTCCATCCTCCCAAGCCCCGTGTTTAATTGCTGTCCTTTATCCCAGCCCTGAGAGCCCCCCCGGCCCGGCACTGCCTCAAGCCCCGCACGGAAGAAGCCACTTTTCCACTTTTCCAGGGCGTTGCACCCACGCGAAAAGCAGTGGCCGTGTCCCCAGCGCTCCCAGGGACGAGTGTCCCAAAAAGCCCTCGCCTTCCTCCCTCCCACCCCATAAGCTCCCCCTGTGCAAGCCCCCCTCGATGGCCACAGCCACATCCACGCTGGCCGCGCTCAGCTTTGCAGCCAGCCGTGGAGTGTGGGGATGAGGGAGCGTCGGGAGTCTGCCCAGCGCAGGAGAATCCTCACCAGTGACTCCAGTCAGGGCTGGGCTGGTGGAGAAGGGCTGAGCTGGGATGGAGGGAGGGAGGGAGCAGCAGGCAGCAGCCCATGCCTCCTTACCCTTTCCGAATGGCGACGATGATGGCTCCCAGCAGGATAATCAGGACGATGAGCCCCCCGGCACAGATCCCCAGGATCAGGCCCATCTCCTCCGAGTGCTGGGACACCTCCAGGGGACGCTTGCTCTCTTTGCAGGCAGCTGCCAGGGGACAAGGACAGGCAGGAGGGGTCAGCACTCAGCTCCAGGGGGGCAGCAACATCAGACATGAAAACACTGGGATTCATCCCGTGGGATGCTCATTGCTCCATGAACACATTATTCCACCAAAACACAAGACTCTGCAGTGCCACACTATGACTGTGGACAAGTCCCTATTTCAGTTCCAGTTGGCTGAGGCAGACCCTCCGTGCCACCTTTCATCCATCCCCAGATTCAGTGTCCAGCACCACCACTCCAGCCTGCCACCTCCACCACGGTAACAGCATTAAGGAAAATTCAACCAAGGAAAAAACCCCAGACACCAAAAAGAATGGGAAACAAGAGGTTGGAATGGGGCTGGAATAAACCATCACATTCAGGCCAACCACCACCAGAGCTGGTCCCACACCCACTGGCACAGCCACAGCCTGGGTGGGACCAGCAGAGAAAGGGAGGGCTCACCTTTGCGAGCGATCCGGACACAGTTCAGCCGAGTTTCCTACGGAGGTAAAAAGGGGAGTCAGTGTTGGATGAGCATCCCAGCGGCTCCGCTTCCCACTCCCGCCCGCAGTGAGGCTGGGGGGCACGAGGCTGATCCGTTGGTGCTTCAACCCCCAAATCGAGGGAGTCTGTGGGTGACTTGTGCTGCAGCACCCAAGGAGCTCCTGGGGACCCACATCTCAAAAGATGCTGAATTATGCATCCCCAGCATTCCCAGGTTTAGCAGAAGCCCCTGCTCCTGGCACAGAGGAGATGGCAAAGCTCAGGAGTCTGGGAGGACCCAGCAGACCCAGCCAAGCCACATGTCACCAATGCGTCACCAGCTACAGCTAAAACATTCCCAGGTTGTCATCAGGAGCTTCATGGGGTTTTCTTCCATCAGCCAAGGTTTCAAGCCCCAGTCCTGGTGCTCTGCACCAGCTGCCAAGGCTGCCATGAGGTTCCAGTTCAAGTCTCCAACAGTTTTAACATTTGCAGTTTAGGGATGGGTTCAGCTAAAATATTCCATTTTTCCATGCATCCAACTTCTGTTGCAAAATAAAAAGCACCATTTTGGCAGGATTGCCTTCTCCGAGCATCCTCCAGTCTCTCAGGACACCAGGCACCAACGCTGCTCCATGCACCCTCAGCCCAAGACCTGTCCATGCCACATGCCCAGGGCAGGGCACCTCTCCCTGAGGTCTCCAGCTTTTCATTCTCCTGCTTCTTGCTTCATCTGGCACAAAAACCATGAGAAACCCCAGCTACAATCCAGCGTTTTTCCAACATCTGACGGCAGCCGGGACAAATCCATTGCCTCCCAGCAGGAAAGTTGTAACACAGCGTCAGCCACCAGTTACTATCCAGCGGTGCCCAGCGAGCCGGAGCCGGGATCCTCCCTGTGCCTCTCGGCTCTAATTACAACCCAGCGAGCTGTGAACAACCCGGAGCACAGCAAAGGACTCCGTAAGTGGCACCTTTCCAGCAAGACAGAGATGTGCAAGATGAGGATGCTCCCCCGGGTGGGACAGGAGCTGCTGGAGCAGGAGATGCCGAGAAGAGTCCCCACAGGGTGCCAGTGGTCCTGCCGGTGACCTGGAGGAACCAGCCTTGGGGATGCAGGGGCGCAGCTCCCCCGAGGAATCGGCAGCAGCAGGGAGGGAAGGGCAGCCTGGGAGCTCCCGGGAGCTCTCTGGAGCTGGGACAGGCTGTCCTGCCAGCAGCGGGGCCCAGCAACACACACACAGCTCTGGCTGCCCCAGGCGTCCTTCTCCAGCCCAGGAGCAGCCTCAAGAATGGGATCCCACTGCACTGCTTGTGCTGCAGTGGGTGGGGAAAATTAGGCTCCTCCACCCCCAGTATTGGCACCGGGATGGGGACAGCACCGCCCAGGGGGGCTGGGAGGAATGGGACACCCACCCGTGACCTCAGAATGCCGTAAGGGTGGCCTGGAGCACCGAGCACCCCCCAACAGGACACCAGGAGAGAACCCAGAGGGTGACCCAAGGAAGGGGGATATAAAAACAGTCCCACTTTTACCAACCCCGAGACCCCAGCCTGGCTGGAGAGGGGCCCCAGGGCTACTCACCCCTTTCAGGTTGCTCATGGCCTGGAAGTAGATGAGATAGGCCTTCTTGGGCTCCAGGGGGGGGTTCCAGTAGCCGCTGTAGGTCTGGTTGTCCCCCACGGTGAAGGGCTTGGCCTCGGTGAGGCTGCTGGCAGGCAGCTCTGCCCCGAAGTAGTGCACGGAGCCGCGAGACACGGCGTCGTCGAAGGTGAGCGGCACCGGGAAGCACTCCTGTGCCCCCAGCTCCCGCTTCAGCTTCTTGGGCCGGTCCTCCTCCACGATCACCTGGTAGGTGCTGGCGAGGGCCGGGCACAGGTTAGCGTTGGGAAAAACGGTCCTGCCCTTCCTCAGACCCCACTGTGCCACCCCATGCTGGGGCCTCACCCTCCTGCAGCCCCGACCTACCTGATGGGAGCCCCTCTGCCCTGGGCCGGCCGCAGCAGCACCGTGATGGTGCTCTCTGACTCGCTCAGGGGCGATGGCATGTCCCCGTAGTCGAAGGTGGGAGCTGCAAAGGGAGCAGGGGTGAGTCCTGGGGCTCCCCCTGCTCAGGGGACAAACTGAGGCATGAGCAGCTTTGCCCAGGGCAAGGCATCACCCGGTGGTAAAATACAAATTATTGGAAATAGAGGAAACCCCTGCAGGCCTTGAACAAGAGTTAGAGTTGGGAGAGGACCCCTGGGTGTGCACAAGGGAGGTTACCAATGCCAGTCTGGCAGAGGGGAGGAAACAAGAGTGGCATCCAACCTCGGCAGGACCCAAATGCTCCAGTCTTGATGTGTGCCTGGGGATGGCATCACTCAGGATCACTGGCACAGTGTGAGCTCCCCCCACCTCGGGGCAAAACACACCTGAGCCAGCCCAGCAGCACCCCCACACCAAGTGGGGGACACCCTCATGCCTGGTATAGCCTCACGGTCCCCAAAGCACTGCTGGCAGCTGCTGGGGTCCAGCTTGAGCTGCTTTGTTTCAGTGCCCCCGTTCAGGCTCAGCTCAGCCCATTTGCTGCAGTTAATGCAATGCCGTGGGCACGAGCAAAGAGTCCCGAGTACTGCACGGCTTATTAACAAAGTCCAATTAATTATTCCCCTGCTTGTACACAGAGCTCAGCCAGCACCAGGCACCAGCACCAGGCTGGCCGCACTCCCCAGCCACAGACCCAGAGCTCTAGGACTGCCCAGGGACTCACAGCACAGCTGCCACCGCCAAGAGCAGCTTCCCTCACAGCATCCTGTCACCAAAAACCCCACAGCCACCAAAATCAGGGCAGGGAGCCAGAGGCTCCACACCACCCTAGGACAGCCGAGGGGAGGAGAAGCCCCAGCAGCAGGAATGGAGTGGGGAACCTACCGGAGATGTTGGTGGTGATCTCAGTGAGCGCCGTCTGGCCGAAGCCCTTCCCGGTGCGGGCGCGCACCGAGAACAGGTAGGTGGTGCCAGGGTGGAGGTTGGAGAACACGTGGTAGGTCTCGTTGCGCAGCTTGGACACTGTGCGCCGCGGGCCCGGCACGTTCACCGCCGGGTCCGAGGACTCGATGCTCTGGTAGCTGATCTGCAGACAGGGCACAGCGTGACCCGCGGCCATGGGAGAGGGGAGAGAGCCCAGATGGGGGTGGAGAAGAGATTAAAGCAATAAGTTCAAAGGAGGGGACAGTCACGGGGCAGCCTGGGGGCAGCCAGGGGCTCTTTGAGATGAAACAAAAGCAGAGGTTCACTGGAAAGCTAAAGGGCTCAGGGTCAGCAGCAGCCACCTCTAATCCCCACGGCCAACAGCACATGCTGTCGCAGACCCCCCAGTGCACCCCTCAATGAGCCTCTCCTGTGTCCCCACGTCCCCCCAGGTGCTGCACCGGCCAGGATGTACCTCATACTGTGTGATGAGGCCATTGGGCTCCACCGGCTCCTCCCACTTCAGGAATATCATGTCCTCCAGCGGGGTGAAGGTGAGGGACTCAGAGGCGATGCCGCCAGGCACTGGGAAGGAAAGGGAATATGCTTGGATGCAGCAAGAAACCAGTCTGGAAGGAGAAATCCTCCAGGTGGCTGTGGTAGCTGTGTCACCACATTCCCTTTGCCATGTCACCCATCTCCAGCATGTGCCACCAGACAGGGCTGGTGGCTCCCCAGGGAGAAGCCCAAGGCATTGATGCTCCTGGCCCAGCCAGTGACACTTTGCCACGGGAGGGGCAGGTCCCCACACCAGCACAAACCCCACAGGTACCATTTCCAGCACCTCAGCCCAGGCACCGGCACCAGCACAGCACGCCTGAGCTCTCCAGTGTGAGGAAAAGAAATAAATTCCCTTTTGCCCCACAACACAAATCCCCCCAGGAGCCATCAGCATCAGCTGCCACTGAGCAGCAACATCCTCGTGTGCAGACAGGCTCAACGTGCCCCAGCCTCCCCTCTAATTAACACCGCCACAATAATAACTGTAATCACTGACGGCAATCAGCAGCACCAGGATCAATATCCGCTCCTTTTTCATGGATTTCTCTCCACCCAAGAAGGTCGGCAAGGAGTGGTGATGGTTCGGGAAGGCACCGGCAGCATCCCCCATTCCCAAAGCAGCCCCACTCTTCTTTTGGGGGCAGCAGCTTTTCCCTCTGCTTTTTTCGCAGCTTTTGTTCGGGCGTAATTACAGGGCCGGGAGAGAGGGATCACCTCCCGCGCTCCCCACCGTGCAAACGCGCCGTTTCCACCTGATTTACAAGTTAATTTAATCAGAGGCACCGTGTCCTACACGGGTACACAGGCACTTATTAAATTCGGGGAGAATTACGGAAACCTGTAGGGCAGGAAAGTGCGTACCTACAGAGATTGTTTTTGTACTATATAGAACCTGTACCACACATAATTATATACTGTTTTCTAGTATTTTATATAGCCTGCACTATATAAACAATTACATCTTATTTTCTATTATTATTTATTGTATCATCATTAAATTATTGTCTATATAGTATAATTCATAAATTATCTTAATATAGTATATGTAGCCTATATATTAATGTATTTAAGTACAGGCACCGTGTGCTTCCATACCACATTGAGACAGGCGGAGGATGCACACAACAGCTCCCAGGTGTGCACATATCCCTCTGCTATCCATATACACACACATATATTTATTTATGGAATTATATATATTTATCCTGGCTTGCACTGCGTGCACCCTGCCTGCAAGGGACGGAACTGGCTCCCCACAGCACCGACATGCTGCAACGGTATTTCCACAGGTCCCTGGGATTGAGTTTCATCATTTCATGCACACAGAGAACAAAGTCTCCAGCTGGGGGTCACCTGGATCCACAGGGGGCACAGAAACACCAGCTGGACAACCTATGGATGTCACAGTTCCCTCAGTGTCCTGCCCACAGCCCAGCACAGCTTTGGCCAGGGGTCCAAGAGGGATGCTGTGAACAACAGCCTTCGTTTGGCCCAGTTATTTGGATTTTCCAGCCCAGAACCAGGGTTTACCACTTGGGATGGGGAGTCAGATGCTGCTGCCAAAACTGGCCTTATGCCAAAATAAACCACAGTTAAGGGTCCTTTCATTAAGGAGCCTTTGGCACCTCAGTTTACTTCCATGGGCAGCTCCTCATTCCCCAGCTCTAGGAGCTCGAATCCTCATCATCCTCCCAGGCAGGCAGGGAGAGGCTGGGCCAGACATCTGAGGAGTATCTGCAATATAGCCATAGGTGGATATTCATGGATCCATCTCCATGGGACCAAATGTATACACAGCCTCAAGTTCAGTCCAAGGGGGAAGCCACCAGCCCCAGCTAATTGAGGCACAGGGAAAAGCAGCTGGAGTGATTAGAGTATGGCAAAAAGACATCTGGATCTCCTGTATTAATATTCCATAAGCAAACAGCTGGAGCAGTCACAGCCCAGTGAGAACAACTGCAGCAATTATAACTGGAAAATAAACCATTGGCAAGGTGGGGCAGGCTCAGGGTGGAGGATATGTAAAGTGCTGGTGTGCAGAGGAAGGTGCTGGATTTAGGCTTTGGAGATGAAAAAGGACCTGGAGACACTTCCAGCTCTGCTCCAGCTCTTCAGGTTTTGCTTTCCAGCCTGGGCGAGAGGAGTGAGCATCGCACACACAACGGCGAGTCCTGTGCAGGGAATTCCACAGCAGGCTTCTCCTCAGGGGTGCTCCAGGGCTCTGGAGCCAGCTCAGTCCTTTGCTATTACCAGTTCTTCCACTCTAAGTGCTGATTCTTCATGCTAAAAAGTGCTTTGGAGATTAATTCCATTATGGCTTAACAGATGACTCCATGAGAGCCAGGGATGCTCTGGCCAGCCTCAGCCCGCAGCACTCAGCAGCAGGAGAGGCCAGCCCTGGGGGGCCCTGTCACTGAGGGGTGGCACTGGACACACGGAGCCAGCTCTGTTCTGCAGCTCCTGCCACATCTGCTGGACCTCCAGAGCCCAGAGGGACCCAGGCACTGCTGATGGACAGCTGCAGTCAGAGTGAGGGGCACCTGAGGCCACACCTGGGAGACCTCTCCAGCTTGAGCAGATCCTCTGGAAAGGGCGGGGCCAGAGCAAGAGACTCCAAAACCATGAAGTCCTGGAGCAATGCTGGAGCCTCCACCGAGGATGTCCTCCCACTCAGGTGACAGGGAGCCCAATCCTGGTGCACAGCCAGGACTGGGGGAAAACAGGAGCAATGCTGCTGCCAAAAACTGGGGTCTTATCACTGCACAGCTCAACTGCACAACCTGAACCCACCCGAGAGCAAACTTCAAAAGGGCAGAGCACCAGGGAAGCCGAGAAAAGCAGCACCTGCCCTGGTGAACAGCAATTGCCCAGAAATGAAGCAGTGCCGAATCCATCGGCAACTAAGCAGATAAAAGATGTTACCTGAGTGCAAAACATTAATTGTTTAAATTGCTGTTATTGTGGCTGCCAGGCTTTGGTTCCCAACAAGGGCTGAGTGAGGATGACTCATGCTGAGAGGAGCTGGGCATGAGCCAACTCTCACACCCTCCATTGGACCAGCCATGGGTAAAACTCCACTCCAAGGACGAGGGCAGTATGTCCACAGTGACATCTCCATCCAGCCCCGGAGACCCCGCAGCCCCCCAGGCACCTCGCTTCCCCAAACACCATCAATGCCCCTTCCTCTCACCTCCTCTTGCACAGCCCTGGGGCTGAGAGATCCTTTTTGCCTCCCCCTTGGCTCAGGAGATATTCCCATCATGCCCATGGGCCAAGAGCCACAGGTGCACACCATGCCACAGCAAACACCCCAGCAGCTCACCAGCTAGAGAGTTCCATTTTTGGGGATGATGCACCTCCCCGAGCAGACTCACCATCCTCATCTGTCTGGAATATCACCTCCTTGCCCTCCTTGCGCCCCTCGGGGTTGGAGAGGATGAGCTTGACGTGGATGTTCTTGTAGGGCAGCAGGTTTTTGATGGTGTAGCGGTTGGCATTCCGCTCCATCTTCACACACTCCTGGAAGGTCTGGTTGTGGCCGCTGCCCACAAAGTAGCGGTAGCACAGGGACACGGTGTAGGTGTGGCAGCGGGTCAGGTTGTAGCCCAGCGGTTCCCACTGCAACGTCAGCTGCCTGGACTGGATTTCAGCGAAAGCCAGGCCTTTGGGGGCCCGCATGGGCTCTGTGCGGGAAGAGAGACGGGGAGAGGTGAGCAAGGGAGCAAAACACCTCATGGATTTATGTGTCTTATTGAGGAAAATCCTTTTACAGCATAGGGACAGAAGGGATGAGCACAGAGAGCAACCCTGACCGCAAAACTGGGGCCAGCCCCAGCACAGGACACTGCTGCCCTGCAGACAGGGCTGGGGACATCATTGGGGACATCTTTCAGCCACCAACACCACAGGGACAGCAGCCCCTATGGGCTTATCCTTCCCTGCAGAGGTGAAGCCAAGCACCAGCCCCATGAGCAACCCAGACAAGCACAGAAAGGTGCCCACACCATGGGAGCCCTTGTGCTGCCATCCAGCCCAAGTCCGGCTCTGGACATGAGAGAGACCAAGTGTCATCAACAGGAGGGACTTTAATCAGCTCTAATTGGCGTGAATGGGAGAAGTTAACAAGGAGATTCCTCTGCCAACAGCACCGACAGGGACACACACAGACACAGACACACACACACAGGTGCCTTGGGTTAACTCCTCTACACACACACAGCAAGGGGAAAGGGCTCAGGGCACCAGGGGACCTCTCCCAAGGGACACCCATGGGACCCACCTGCACACTTGGTGCGGCTGATGAGGGGCGGCCCTGGTTTGCCGGTGCCTCCCTCGCCGGGCCGGGTGAGCAGGACGCTGATCTCGTACTCCGTGTCGGGGTCCAGGTGCCAGAGCTTGTAGGTCTGCATGTTGACAGCGTGGACCTCCGACCAGGGCCCCGAGGTCATGCGGTACTCGATCTCCTTGCGCACGATGGGGCCATCGCCGATGATGGAGTTGGTGTTGAGCTGGATGATGAGNAGAAGGGGCAGGTGGAGCATCCCCAGGGCCAGGCCAGTGCTGGCACCACGACAGCTACCACGGTTTCATTTGATTGTTTACGAGCTACAGGCAACACATTCCCAACCTCTCTTCCCACACCAATCCACCACATTCAGGGTGGAGAAGAGAACCCTTGGGGTGACCTAACTGTGGCCTTCCCATACCTGAAGGGCCTGTAAAAGAGATGAAGAGGGACTTTTTGCAGGATCATGAAGTGATGGGACAAGGGGGAATGGTTTCACACCGACAGAGAGTAGGTTTAGACTGGATATTAGAAAAAGAATCTTCCTTGGGAGGGTGGGGAGGCCCTGGCACAGGGTGCCCAGAGAAGCTGTGGCTGCCCCATCCCCAGAAGTGCCCAAGGCCAGGCTGGAGAGGACTCAGGAACCCGGGACAGTGGAAGGTGTCTCTGCCCACGGCAGGGGGTGGCACTGGATGAGCTTTAAGGTCCCTTCCAACCCAAACCACTGTGGGATTTGTGCTGCAGAGCACAAGACAAACTCAGATGCCCCATCCAGAGGATGGGGGAGTCACCCAAGTACAGGAAGGCACCATCCAGTCCTCAGACTTCAGCCTGTGCCTGTGCCCTGCATCACTCTCAGTAAGGCTTGAACAGCTGAAATAGGGTTTCATCTGATCAAACCTTAATTATCTTTATAAGACACATGGCCCAGCATGGTGCCACACAGTTTCACCATAATTAATTAATTCCCACCTACTGCAATCAAAAACAAATGATCTAAGGCCACCAGAAAAGGCAGTTTCTGGTTTTATGCTGCACAGTGCACAGGTAGTAACTCATTCAGTGAGAAACTGTAATCACAGTGTCCTGGGCGTCCCACCTTCCTCTTCCTCTGCAAACAGCAGAGCAGGAATGGTCCATCCATGCTCCAGAGCGCGCAAGAGCAGCTCACCCACCTTTGACGATGAGCTCGGCAAAGTTGGAGACGCCGGCGCCGCGGGCGGACTGCGTGACACAGCGGTACAGATCCTGCTCCGCCTTGGACACCGTGTCCAGCTGGAACGTGGCCAGGAAGCGCCGGTGGCTGATGTGCTTCACCGAGGCCGCAGGGACCACCTCGCCACTCTGCCTCTGCCCACGGGAGAGACACGGTGTCACGGGGGCACAGCGGCACCTCCGGAGCCACCGAGGGTGTCCCCAGATGATGTCTGCTTCAAAGCAGGGGGAGTGCCCTCCTCCCGCCGTGTCCAGCGGGGTTTCCTCCCAGAGGAAAGCTACGTATGGGGTTGGCTGGGGCGGTTTCATCACTCCCATTCCTCACCTGCATGAGGAAGCGCTCGGCCTCGGCGGCCTTCCCAGCAGCCACGCACTGGAAGGTGGCATTTTGTCCTGCGTTCACCTCCACATCACCCAGGCGGGAGAAATGAGGCGCTTTCGCTGCCAAGGGACAAAGTGAGAGGTGAGGAAGCGCCCGAGCTCCAAGGGGGACCCACGGCAACCCCGCTGCAAAAATCCCTCCAAAGCCAAAACCCCACCCAGGATGTCACAGCTGAGCCAAACTCTGGAGAGGCCTGATCCCCACCCTCTCAGCCCCACTCTGAGTAAGGAATGGTCCCTGTCCCTGCAGAATCAGCCAGTGTCATCAGCAGATGAGCCTCCCCTCCAGCACCTGTCAGATGCAGGGAACGGGACTGACAGAGCAGGCAGCTGTCCTACCCAGCCAATGTGTTGGGACAGTCTGGGATTTTGGGTCCCCACCAGCTCACGTGGCCCCTCTTGATGGGGACACTCAGGCCTCAAGTTCAGTCTGTGCTTTTCCAAGGTTTTACAGAAACGGAAGCAATGTTGGAGCTGGTGGGGCTAGGGATGGAGATGCAAAAAGGAGCCCCAGAGGTGTCCAGGAGACGGAGCCCCACCAGCCTGGGTAACATCAGGACAGCCAGGTCCCTCCGCTCTCCCCAGGACCATCCCAATGCACACCCAGCTGATCACCCCAAGCCCAGCGGCCCAGGCCAGCCACAGCCCCCGCCTCAGGTCCCATCCCGTGGCACTCACAGCACGGATAATTCAGGAGCAAAATGTCATCCAGGCCCAGGTACCCCCTACGCTCGCTGGAAACCACCGCCTCGAAGAGCACCTGCGGCACCAAACAGGGGGGTCACCCGTGGCCGGGGGTCCGGGCTATGGGGAGGGCTCTGCTGGGGCTCACCTGGTACTCGCTGGGCCAGAACAGACTGACTGCCAGCTCTGCCTGGTGCCACTGGCGGCCGTGCGAGCCGGACGCGTTCCAGACGGCGCTGCCCACCAGGCCCCCGGTGACCCGGACGTAGGCGCTGAGGGTGCCGGGGCTGTGGCCATCCCGGCTGAACATGAAGTAGCTGAACTGGAGGCAGTGGGTGTCATTCTCACTCAGTGCCTGCAAGAGCAGGTGAGCTTTCTGGCCCGGGGTGTGCTGAGAGGAGTTCACCATCAGGTAGGAGCCTGCAGCAGCGGGGAGAAGGCAGAGAGTGTGGAGTAACTATGAGGATGGTGGAAGGTCAGGAGGGGCCACACAAGGAGCAGCTGAGGGTGCTTGGTGAGTTCAGCTGGAGCAGAGCAGACCGAGGGCAGAGCTCAGTGGGGCTGCAGCTCCAATCTCTGCTCTGGGACAGGGACAGCACCCAGGGCATGGCTGGAGCTGGGCCAGGGCAGGTCAGGCTGGAGATCAGGAAAGGTTCTTCCCCCAGAGGGTGCTGGCACTGCCCAGGCTCCCCAGGGAATGGGCACGGCCCCGAGGCTGCCACAGCTCCAGGAGCGTTTGGACAGCGCTGCCAGGGGTGCACAGAGTGGGATTTGGGGGGTCTGGGCAGGGCCAGGGGTTGAACTCAATGATCCCTGTGGGTCCCTCCCAGCTCAGGAGATTCCACAGTTCTAATCCCCGTTCCATCTCTCCTGAGCTATGCCAGCAGGGATAGAGAAGGTGGAGGATGTGGGACTGCAAAGATGCTCACGTCCCCCAGGGCAATGGCCCATGACAGTTCATGAGGATGTGCAGGACAGAAGGGACCTGGGATGGAGTCGGGGGCAGACAGCTTTTGGGCAGCAGCAGGACACTGTGATGGGACCTGGCTGCTGGACAAGGAGGGAGGGGTCAGACCTGCTGCCTCCCAGGGCACCGCGGTCAGGAATGGCTCCAAAGCCGCCCTCCTTTAACTCTCACATCTTTGGCTGCGCTGAACCCCCTCCCCAGCTGGGCCCCAGCTGTTTAATTCCCATTCCCAGCTCCTCGTATCATTTACCACACAGTTGTCACTGCGTTTAAACTGTGCTCAGCAGGCGCTCGCAGGGGGAGCAGCTCGTTGGCTTAACGAGCAGCAGCAGCATCATCACAGCTCTCAGGGACGCCTGGGATGTCATTCCCAGACCTGCCCCACCACCAGCAGCCGCTAGGATCCCACCCATCACCCAAAATCACCAGCAGCAAAAGCAGGAGCCTTAGTGCAGCCTCAAAGCCTTACTTATAGGGCAGGTAGGATGACAGCCCCGAAGGGGATCCCAAAGGCAGTATCATTGCCCGTCCTCCACGCTCCAACCCACACCGTCTGGAGGCAGGAGGGGGAGGCAGCAGTCCCAGCTCTTTGTGGCAGCTCCCAGAGCCATCCATCATGGCCGTGGGGCTGGGGTACAGGACGGACAGGACACAGGATGGGACATGGAACACAGGACGGGACACGGGACGAACGGGACACAGGACACGGGATGGGACACGGGATGGACAGATGGGACATGGGACGGACAGACGGGACGGGACACAGGACGGGAAACTGCCCCACCAAATCCTCCCCCTCACCAAAGGCAAGGGGATTATTAATCTCCATTTTAATACCAGCAGAAGCTGTAAGTAACAAAGCTGGGCCGTTTGTTCAAGCCTACCATTGTTTTCCTGACAGTCAGTGCTTTGTTATTAATTAATTCACAACTCAGGCGCTTCCCTCTCATCGACTCCCACTGAGCAGCTTCAAGAAAAGCCTAATGAAGGTGAAGGAGAATTGTAGGGGGCACCCATCCATCCCCCACAACACTTGGGATCACAGGGGGCACCCATCCACTGCCCCAGCATTTGGAACCTGCACCTGAGGGGACCCCAGAACAGCCATGGTGTCACAGCCCCAGCTGGGGTGACACAGTGCCAGGTACCACACGCATCTCCCACTGAACCCTTCAGGGATGGGAGCTGGGGCAAGGGAAAGAAATCACTGAAAAGGGGAATTTTCACCATGCCACTGACCCACATGGCCGCCTGGCCCTGCCAGCCCCTTGGGGTGGCTACCCAGGGTGAAATAAAACGATGACAATTTATTTCCTCGGACTACAGCACAGCTCATTTCACCCACCGAGGGGAAGGCACTAAGTCCACGCTTCTCTTTTTTCTCCTCTCATTTCCCCCAGCAAAATTACTTCTGCTCTAATGAGATCAGCCCCATTTGGTCCAGGCGACAGCAGAGTGCAGAGAGACCATTGGCCCACCCCATGCCAGGGGACATCTCCCAAAAGCCACCTCATTAACGAATGGGCTCTCGTTAAACACAGGCCCTTCCTCTGCCCTCCCTTTACAAACAAAAAGCCACAGGACCAAAATAAAGAGGCCAAGACTAAAATTAAACCACTGATGAGTTATTTTAAAAGACAGAGAATGCCCATAAGGTCACCCGGGAGCGGGGAGGCACCTGAGCATCCCCCATCGAGCAGGGCTTCCCACACACACTATTTTCCTCTCTTAATTTTCTTCCTGGTGTTGCAGCATTGGAAAAAGCAGGTTCCAACCACTTGCTTTTGAGCTAATTATATCCTCCTCTGCTGTAAATATCTGGCACTAGCTTCAAGCCCAGGGTGTGGGTTGGTATTTTTTTATAAATTGAGAAGCAGAGGTACTTCACACTGCCAGAGGACAGGGTTGGATGGGATAGTGGGAAGGAATTGTTCCCTGGGAGGGTGGGGAGGCCCTAGCACAGGTGCCCAGAGACACTGTGGCTGCCCCTGGATCCCTGGAAATGTCCGAGGCCAGCTGAAGCCCTCTTGCCCACAGGGAAGGGGCAGTTCTTCCAACCGTACTGCCCATCCCAAGGGTCCTGCCTGCCCCTGCACGCCTCCAGGAGAAACCCAAACAGCCCTGCAAGAAGAGGAAGGAAGAATCAATCCACTCCCCCTGCTTCCCCGTCTCGATGAGCTTTTCCTCCTACAAAATCACTGAGAGATAAAAATAAATAAAAAAAAAAAACTTCCAAGAGCTATTAGAAGGCAGGGGAGGCAGGCGGGATGACAGGGAGAGGGCGGCACTGCCAGACAAGAGGTGCCAAGGGACCAGGTCTGAGCAGCATCTGTCTTCAGGAAGAGGCTGACGTGTGCCGGATCCTTCTCCATGTCAGAGTCAGTACGGGAAGCAGGGAACCACTCCCCATTTCTGTGCTGAGCATCTCCCAAAGGAGCCCCAGCACCACAGGATCCTTGGACACGCTGCAGCAATTCCCACGGGACAGAACAATCAGGCTTCATTCTTCAGAGGTTTATGGATGTGCAGCAGGAGCTGGTTGGGAAGCTGCTGGAGCTGAGAGCTGAAGGAGCAACTCCTTGGATGGGACGGAGAGACATCAGAGCTCTTCAGGGGGGGACAACAGCTCAGTGCCCCCAGCACAGGGACAGGGCTGTGCAGGGACACAGCAGCAGCTCGAGGCATGGAGAAGCTCTGATTCACAAGGGCTTTCCTAATGCCAGTGAGTTTGGAAGGAGAATCCAGGAAAAAGTTACCATTTGAGGGAAAAGACCACCCCCAAATATGTTGGTTTAGTATTTGGAGGGACCTCAGAGCACCTGCCTAGAGAGGCTCCAGGAGAGCTGGAGAGGGACTTTGGACAAGGGGGAATGGTTCCCACTGCCAGAGGGCAGAGTTAGATGGGATATTAGGAAGGAATTGCTCCCTGGGAGGGTGGGCAGGCCCTGGCACAGGTGCCCAGAGAAGCTGTGGCTGCCCCTGGACCCCTGGTAGTGTCCAAGGCCAGGCTGGACAGGGCTTGGAGCAGCCTGGGACAGTGGGAGGTGTCCCTGCCATGGCAGGGGTGGCACTGGATGGGCTTTTAGGTCCCTTCCAACTCAAGCCAGTCTGGGACTGCAGCCTCATACCTGCCTTACCCAGCTCCCTGCAACTGCTCCTTTAAAAAAAGAACAATAAAACGATGAAAAAAAGAAAAAAATCACGATTGCAACGTGGGAGAGACCCATCCATCATCTTTAGGTGCAATAGAAACAAATCAAGAGAAGGGGGAAAAAACCCCAAACCAAACAAGAAAGCAAGAGGAGAGTGGGATGGAAAGGTAGCAGCAGGTGGCCAGCAGCCAGCACCCGCTCCAATAAATCCTACGCTCCTTGAAACTGGCTGATCTCCAGTAAAAACTCGTTTTAATCTCAGACCACGAGACTCCTTTGGAAAGTGCTCCCTGGAGAGGCCCTGGTGCTGTGAAATCCCTTTGATCCCCCGATCTGCTGCAGGGACCGAGGGGGCGATGGGGCTGCAGGAGCCGCGTGCACAGCTCACCATCCATAACAGGGTAAAACCATCCAAAACCAGGGTAAAACCATCCAAAACCAGGGTAAAACCCCCCCAAAACCAGGGTAAAACCCCCCCAAAACCAGGGTAAAACCCCCCCAAAACNAACAGGGCAAAACCCTCCAAAAGCAGGGTCCCTGCACCCCTCCAGTGCCCCAAGACCATGAGCAAACAGCTTCTACCTGCTCTTAGGGGAGCTACAGGGACAAGCACCCTCTTCCAGGATGACTCTGTGATGCTCCACACACACACCATCTGACCTGGGATGTCACATCCCCTTCCCCACCCATCTCCTGCTGACCCATGGTTATTTCCTCAAGCAGGGAGAGGAGCCCCATTCCACCTGATCCTTCAGCCCCTGCAAACCCCCAGGCTTTAAACTCAGGCAGTTCACTGTGGATTTTAAATTACAGCTAAATATTGAGCAGAAAACTCAACTAATTACAGGTTTCAGGCTCTCCATCACGAGCCACCTCAAACCGCAGCTTTGCTTCCCCCCGGAAACCCTCCCTGGACACACACCAATTAGGATAGCTCAGGTTGAAGCAATTACTTGGAAAAACCATCAAGGGAGGAGCAGGGATCTGTCAGCAGATCCCTGAGGGTTGTTTGCCCTCACCCAGAACCCAGGAAATGCCAGCAAGGATGGGATGGAAGGAAAAGGTGATGGGAAAAGGTAAAGGCAGAGGAGAGTCAGCGAAGGGGAAAAGCCAAATTAAGGCCTGGCATGAACAAGGCACAAGATAAACGGCTGGAGGCAGGTTGATGGAGCAGTGAAGTTTCCTATAAAGCAGGTAATGTTTGAATAAATAAAAAGGTTGTTTTTACTATTGAGCTCTAAACCAGCTCTCCTGTCTGTCTGCTCACCCTGAGCACAGGACTTGGCCTCCAGGATCAGGCAGGAGCCAGACGTCCCAAAAACAAGGAGCATCCCAAGTCCAGTGCACCTCACTGAGCAAATGGGTCCAGGGACGACTCAAGACAACACAGTGGGACAGAGTTTGGAGCAGGGAACGAGCAAAGCCCCAAATGCCACTCAGGAATGGTGCCCACACCACCCTCATGGAGAGGGGAGCTCCCTACAGCTGCCTAGCTGGCTCTGCTCCCCCAGCCTGGCCACCAGAGAGGAGACAGACACAGAAAATAACCAAAAAATGGTTCAAAACTAATGAGATTTTTTAAAAGTCCATTTTCATTTTTCTCCTTACAGTTCCCAGGACTTTGGAGATGCCTCCAACTCACAAGCCCTTCCCCACACCAGAAAAAGCCAGAATCATGGTTTTTCCCCTTTCCCACACTACCAGGGAGCAGCCAAGCCTAAAATGCTGCAGGAACTGAACCAGGAGAAGCCACCTAGCCCAGCCCTGAGGTACAGGACACAGAGGTGGCTTGGGGGCAGAGGTCCCAGGGACACAGAGGGACCCCAGGACTCACCGTGAGGCAGGTCAGGTGGCAGGTGAGGCATCAGGTAACTGCGGATGAGCTCCCAGTCAAAGTCATCGTCCTCGCCCTGGCTGTACTCGCACTGGTTCGGGTCACTGTCCTCCTCGAAGGTGCAGCCAGCTGTGGGGACAGAGCTGTCAGCCCCCTGGGCCCCCAGAGCAGCCGTTCCCTCCCCAAAAGCCCCACCAGGATGGCGTGACACCCCTGGAAAGCTGGGGGACTCCAGGCACCCCCCGAGAGCACGGTGAGCAGCGGTTTGGTGCCGGGCACAGCCACGGCTCCTGCCCAGCCCCAGAGGTGACACGAGCTGCCAGGGCACGGCTCAACCCCCGAGAGGCCTCAGCAACAGCAGCAGGATGCAGCTCCCAGCGCTGCTTCCCAGGGCCAGGAACCCAAGGGGTTTCTCCCAAGAAACAGCGCTGGGCTGTGATGGCCACACACAATTCCTGCTTTGACCCCAACCCTCCTCCTGCGGATTGGGCTCTTGGGGGTCTGTCCATGGCCTGATATGAGTGTGGCAGTCCTTAGCCAGACCTCCAACCCCACTGAGCGCACCCCTGAGCCCCCCTTGGCACTGCTGAATCCTTTTAGCAGTCATATTCCATTACAGGTTTCTCTCCTGGGGGTCTGAGGGTGTTTATACAGCACCTCCCTGGCACCTCTCGGCTGAGCATGGAGAAGTGGGAAGATGCCAAAAGGCCACTTATCCCCACGTGGGACACAGAGAGAGCCCCCCATCCCACATCCAGCCCCCCCATCATCCCCATCGCAGTCACCCCCATTTCCCAGCCCCCACATCATCCCACACCCATCCAACCCTGTATCCATCCCCCACATCATCCCACATCCACCCACCCCCGGAGCTCGGGGGGGCTTTGCCCGTGGGGCCGCCTGGGGCTGCTGTGTTCACACTGCCCCATTGTCCCATTAAACCCACGATTACACGGGCCCAGGGCACAGCGCTAATTAACGGGGCCGGGCTGACGAGGGGCCCCGGGAAGCCCTGAGCAAGCGGAATGAACAAAGGCAAATATCCCCTAATGGGCCGCCAGGAAAACAGAGCTGGGCCAAGGGATTATTTCTGCTGGTTTTTTCCTATTTTATCCCAAATTACATCAGTAATTCCCCCCGCCACCCGGGGATTTGGCAGTTAATGGCCTTGCCGCCGGCACGGTTGTGCTTCCCTGTGCTCAGGGATGCTTGGATGCAACACTCAGTCAAACACGAGTCCAAACACGGGGAAAAAAGCCCATAAGATGCCCAGGAAATTTCAATTCCCAACTCTTTCATATATAAGAAGATACTTGCGGCTTTTTCGTGCCCCTTTGCACTCATTTTTTAAAGCACGAGGGCACATTCCAGCTCCGTCACCAACTGTTTGTTCCTCTCAGAGCCATAAGAAACTTCTTTTTAAAACACCGAAAGCAAATTCTCTCCTATTCATATGTCTGGAGGCACTGAGACATCACAGCTTTCTTAAAACTCTTCCCGAAATGGAGTGTCTGCCCAGCCCACGTGCAGATGTGCCCCCGCACCGCAGCCCCTGGTCCTCAGCTCTCACCACGAGACGTGTCAGATTTTAGAGTCTGGAACTTGGCTGCACTTTCTAACAGGAGGAAAAGCACAAATCTGTCAAAATTTTCCAGGAAGGAAGGAAAATAAAATAAATTTCAAAATAAAACAGTGTCAGAGACTAAGTGCCAAGTGATTTAAAAGAAAAAAAGCCCAAGTGTTTCTTTCCAAGATCTGCTGAGAGGGATATTCTGGGAGGCAGAAATTTGTTCTTGGGGGATTTTTTTTGGCCTGAGAAACCAGAGCAGAGACAAACAGCATTTCAGGCTGGCAGAGCCCCATTTCCCAGGGAAAAGTGATTCCTTCACCCCCAATAAACTATTCCCAGCCACTGAAAACAACAGGAGATATGGACCCTTCTCCTTCTGGACTGCAGCCCCCACCCGAACACCACTGCCACCCCAGCGCAGCCACTGCCACCACCAACCCCATGCCTCGGTCTCCCCATGCTCCATCAGCCCACGGCTGCATCCTCGGCCACTCACACGACAATGCAGAAGTTTAAAATGCAATTACAGAGCAGATATTGTGCTGGCAGAGGCACAGCTGGCCGAGCCGGTCCATCTCCCTCCTCGGACAGGCTTACTGCCACAGCTTTCCCTGCACGAGCCTTTCCTCCCAGCCACGGCACGGAACGAAGGCAGCTCGACCGGCCACCCCATTTCCCTGACTAATTTGTCCGTGATTTGTACACACGGGGAAAAAATCCAAAGGGTTTCGCAGGGCCCAGGTTTCCATGAGTTATGGGATGCCTCTGGCACCAAGTGTCCCCAGCCAAGGACAGGGCTGGGGAGAAGCTCGACCTCCAGCAGGTCCTCCCTCCTCATCACAAGATTAAGGGCATAAAAATTAACACCTGAGCAATTAAATGCCAACAGCCCAACTCCTGGGGGGTGGCTGGAGGTGCTCCAGCAGCTGTGAAAAGTCAGAAGGGGGAAACCCAGAGGAACCTACAAAAAATTAATGCTTCATCAAAACATTTGCAAGGAGGGCAGGGAGGCTGCAACCCAAAATATCCATTTCTAGCAGTGGGAGGGTTATTCCATCCCAAGGGCAGCAAGACAGCGACTGCAGGAGCTGGGTGAGACTGCTCTGGGGATGGATGTGCCCTAAAAATGAACCAAGGAGCCCCCAGCTCCCTGGGCTGGCTCCAGGCCAGGGTGACAGCAGCTCCGGGCGCGGAGGTGAAGGCAGCGAGCGCGGGAGGTGCAATCCCAACGCGAGAGCAGCTAAAAATACTGCAGGGAGCTGGTGGTCTGCCCCCGGGGGTGGGATGTGTCTGAGACACAGCCTGAACACCCCAAAGCTGCCGAAATCACCCCAAACGCAGAGCCTGCCCCACACATGAGAAGCAGCCCCTGACAAGGATGAGATGTACCCCATCAAACACCCTACACAAAACCCCCATAGCATCACAGTGCTCCTGGGCAGAGGGGAGAGAGGGATGAGCACCAACACAGGGGTTTAACCAGATGGACCAGAATTTTTAAAATAGGAAAGAAAAACGAGGTGGTTTGAGGGATTTGCCAGGGGGACGGGTACCAGTGCTGCCTGCAGGTACTGCTGCCACCCCCATGGATCCACCGCGTGCCCAGGCAGAAGGGAGCAGAGGGACAAGCACGAATGTTAAACACCAGATCAAGAAAAATTGTTCAAAAGAAAGCGAAAAAAGGTGGCTTGAGGGGTTTGGCAGGGATCCCGGTAACATCCCCCTGGGTACTGCTGCAGCACCAGGCCATGCAGAGAGAGCAGAGGCGCAGGCACCAACACAAGGGTTAAACATCAGATGGAATAAATTTTCTTAAAAAGAAAGCAAAGGAGGTGCCTTAATGGATTCTCCAGGGAGAAGGGCACCACTGCCACCCAGCATCCCCTCCACAGGGATGGAGAGGAGGAAATCTGGGGAGGGGAGGGACTAGGGATTCACAAAGAAGCAGGAGGAAAAGAAAGACCAAACAGCCAAGTACAAAGGACAGCATCTAATTAATTCTCCGTGGCGCCGAGGAACGTGGCCGCCTGCCCACAGCCCACCCCGCACTCTTTCATCCACAGAGCCTACGCTGCTCTCGCTTCAAAGTTAATTACACACTTAAACCTTTCCTGTTTAACCTCCTGCACCATGGGACACGATCCATGGCTTCACTTTCCTTTTATCGAGCAGCCTTGAGACAGCTCCCCTGCCAAAGGGCAGCCCAGCACCATCCTGGATGGGGTCCTGCTCTCCCACACGCCAGGGGGCAATGGTACCACCCAGACCCTTTGGGTACCATCTGATGGGGACACGACACCATCATAACATAACATGACATCCCAAAATGGGGATAGGCTTTATGAAAAATGGGCTCATACCAAAACTTAAGCAAGTGCTGCTTCCCCAGAGCTATGAAATATGGTGCAGCCACCCAGGACTCCAAGTCCTGATGGGAAAAAACCCATTTTGCTCCTATCTTGATTTAGCCGGGACTGGATCAGCCCCACGGTCATCTCTGGGGTGCAGCATCTTAGGGGCACAAGCCACAGCACCCCACGGCACAGGCACCAGCCTGGCGAGATAATACTCGTGATCTTTCACAGTCAAGATAAGTTTTTTATTCCTGGCCTTCTCCTGCAGCTCCTGCCGTCTGCCCCAAGCAATTCTCAGCAGGAAATCAGGAAGATTCAGGTACCCAGAGGACACACCACACACTGCCCTGGCAGCCAAGTGCAAACACCCTGCTGAGTGAAAGCATCATCTGACCACACAGAGATGTGGTAGGGGGTGAATAGAGCTCTTCTGCCATCAAATCCAGTTTTCACTGCCTCCCAGGAGGTAACACCGGAGGCTTCGCAGTTGCACAGACCCAAACTATCACACCCAAGACCTCTCCTCTCAAACGCACATGAGGAAGATGCTGCATCAGAGGATGAAGTTCCTTACACAGGATAACTGCTTAGTGAGCTGCTACAAATGGGGAAACTGAGGCACAGAGGCGATCTGGTGAAGCCCCAGAAGATGAGCAGCCTGGGATCATGGCAGGGATGGCACAAAGCCAAGGGAGCTGCGTTTGCTGCGATCCAGAAGTGCAGCTCCAGCAGATCCTGGCAAGGTGGCATCCCTTCCCCAGCACCCCGTGGAGCAGAGCCAGCCTTGCACCTCCCAAATCCCAGCTGCTATTTAAAGGTGATTTCCTTGGCACACTCCTACGGGAACGTGCCCCGGGAAGGAAATGCTGGGAGTCGCTTCCCTGCAGGCGCCAGCAGACACAGGGGACGGGGAGCACATACTGCAACTCATCTAAAATTAGATGCATTTCTGAGCCAGCGAGATCCTGCACACAGCACTCCACAGGCTCCCGGGCCAGGTTAAGGGATTGGGGACCATTTCCACCCGGGGAGGCTCAGATTCCCACGGGTATGATGTTACAGGGCTCAGTTTGGCACTGAGCAATTCAACTTGGTGAGACAATCCGGACAGGGAGAGGCTCCTGTGTGACAGCCCCCCAACATCCCACACTGACAGGGACCCCCACCACACCAGGTACCCCAACCTCTACGGCCAAGACCAGCCAAGCCCAAACACCCCAGGATTTCATTGGGAAAACCTCTTCCAGCCCAGGCAAAGGGGAGCTGAATCCCTCCGTGCACTTGGCACACTCAGAGGGCCTGGAGCACAGGCACGACACTGAAAGTGTTTGTGCACATCACACCCCAGAGATGACGACCACCTCCCTCCCTGCTCCTTTGTTCCCCACTTCTGCCAAAGAGAAACATTTAAGACAAATATCACTGATTTCTCAGCCCCGAAAGCAGCACCATTAGAATTCTCACTAGTAATTTCTTTTGGTTCTCCGAATCACTTTAAATATTGTATTTAATAGAAAAATAATTTGCTCAGCTGTAAGAAACATCAATTTGCAACTTGAAGCCTTGTATATTAGCCAGAGAAGCTAATGTGTAAACATTAGCAGCTCCAGGAACGCGTGGGGTTTGGCCAATGCAATTCCAGGGAGAGAGCAGCCAGATATTAAGACAGAGGATTTGCATAATAAGTCACTTATGCCTGATAACCTCAGTGTTTGGAACATGCAGGACTAGAGAACAATATACATCTGCCAGCAACTACAGAAGACATAAATCTCCTTTTTCCTTTTTTTTTTTTTTTGACTGGTAAAGACTCTTTATGGCTTTTACCTGCAGGTCCCCATGGAGTTGTCAAACTGCAGCGAGTACCCAGCCCCAGCAGGCTCTGAGGAACCCCAGGGATGGGGAGAACTGGGAAATCTGGATTCATTTACAGGCATTTTTAAGCAAACACAACTAGGAGAAAACAACTCTGAAGAGTTTGCAATGCCACAGGGATGGCTCGTGCTTGGGCAAAGACCAAGTGTGCCATACATCACTGTGTGGTGAAAATGCATTTAAAAGCAAAAGGGGGATAACTAATCTTGCCACAGTCCTTCCTTGGGCCAAATCCAGCTGCCAATTGCAGCTCCACATGCTCTTCCCTCCCACCCCAAAGCAGCTCCAGGGGGATCAGCACTCCTGGGACCAGGATGCTGCATCACCCCGTGCAGGTGGCACCAGGAACGTCTCCCTGGAATGCACATCCCTGGCGGCTCTGGGGTGATGCTGGGGGCACAAGCCAGGAGGTTTTAACTCCATGAGCAGAGGGGATGTGGGGATTTAACATCCCATCCAAGGGCTGTTCGTGCCCAGCACCCAGACCCAGCCAGTGCTGCTCCCAAGGAAGGACCAGTGTCACTCCATTACCTGTGCCCCGCTCAGGAGAGGTCCTGCAGCACAAAAATGCCCTCAAGCTGCACAGCCAGGAGGCCACTAACCTGCAACACGGGTGCTTTAATAATGAGCCATCACTTAATTAACATCAGTGCTGTCTCAGACACCATGGCAAGAAAAACAAGGCAGGAAACCTTTGGAAACCTCCGTCCTGCCGTTATCGACCGCTCCCTGTGCAATTACAGCTCACGGGCTGTGGAGCTGTGCGACACCTTGGGGAAAAAAAATGGTAAGAAATCAAAATAAACTGGAAAAGGCAGGGGGAAAGAAAGCTCCTTTCTCCTCCTGCTTCCTTCGTTACCATCATGTCCCCCATGTCCCTGCTGAGGACTATCCACCCCACGTGCCCAGGGACCCAGAGAGACCAGGCCTGTGAGCCCCGAGGGGGACAACGCCTGAGGACACAGAGATACTCCCTGGCAGGAATTCAGGCAGGAAAAGCAGCTGCCCCAGGATGCAGCAGCAGCAGCAAAGCCCTCAGGGACTCCAACACCATCTCCAGCAATCATGGGAAAGACCAAGTTTTCCAAACCAATCCCATTCTGCGGGGGACAAAAAGGGGGGAACCCTCAGTGTCCCCTCCCACAACAGGTCCCACATCTCCACAGTGATGGATGCGGGAGCACAGTGCCAGAAGGCTCATCCTCCTGGGATGGAGCACATGCCAGCACTGGGAGGGCCTTGGGAGGCAGCTCCGAGGGTTATTTGTGGCCTTTCAAGGCAGAGAATGGAGCAGGAGATCCCTCGGCCACCATCCAGCAAGCAGCACTGGGCATGGGGCTGCACCATCCCCACCATGCCCAGCACAGCCCTGGGCAGGATAAAGGTGGGAAGAAGAGAAGCAAGGCTCAGTGCCATGCAAAATCCAGGGCGACATCCTCCTCCTCATTCCGTGCCACCAGAAGAGCCAGGAGCAGCGGTGTGGGCTGCCTGACGCCAGGGCTGGAAGGTGACGATGTGTGACGTGGGCACATCAATCACCAGCGCCGGGGCTCGGCTGAACCTCTGCTATGGAATGGGGGAACTGCATCTGCTGGAGGCTACAGGCACCAGCAGGAGCCCTCGTGGGAGGAATGAAAAGGAGCCCTGTGGGTCTGTCACAGCTCTGGGGAACACACACTGGACCAAGGCAGGCACCTTCAGCCAGGCAAAGGTAGGGAAATGGCAAATCAAGCCTCCAATCAAAAAAAAAAAAAGCTTTGTTTTTACCAGTCCATGAATTTGGCTCAGCCACTCCAGTCAGAGCTGGCTTGGGCATCCACCCATCCTGACCTGCAGCATCCTCAACCCATTCCAGCAAAAACTCTGGGATTACACTAATTATGCAGCAATAACTGAACAGTCCCTGCAGTGCCAGAAGTACACACAACACAATGGAACCACCTTGAAGCCCCAATGCCCTGCACACATCCTGCTCCAGACAGATCCCAGCTCCCATCCCTGACCAGCTGCAGCCACCATTCCATGGGAGGAAAGGCAGGAGACAGCCCCTCGCACAGAGAAATGCTATTCAGAGCCAGCAGCTCCCCAGACAGGAGCCTGGGTGAGAGACTAAATAAAAAAGTTCAGCTGATATGAAGAGAAATAGCCCAACGCGGAGATGCGCTGCTTTAGTTTAATATTGTTATAATCCAGGGAAAGCAGACTGGTTGCTGGCTGCAGAAAATCAATGGGATATTATCACTCAGTAGACAGATGAAAATACAGTAAAAATAAGTAGAAATAATAACAGAAATAGGAGAGACCTTGGGAAGAGCCTCAGAAGGGCAGTGGCTGAGCCTGCACCACAGGGAGAGGTCAGAGCCTGCCCTGGCACTCATCAGGGGCTTCCAAAATCACTCCAGAGCTGCTCCTTCCCCAAAAACACACTGGAAAGCTCCAGCACCCACCTCCATAGGGTGCAGGGGCAAGTGTCCCAATGCCACCAAAACCACAGGACCAGATGTCCCTGAGGACTCTGAGGTGCCAGGGGGTGGTGACCAGGATCACCCACATTGTAGCACCTGCTAATTAAGGAAAGATCATTTATGCAGCTCAATTCCCCAGGGTGTCCATGTGCCTCTGCCGACACAGGGATGTGCTGCCCAGGGATGAGGGCCTGGCACTGCAGGGTGTGTGGGGCTGTGACAGCTCCTCGTCCCCCGCAGTGAGCTGCCAGCAGCAGGGAAGGGTTTGGGAGGGACACCATCCTTAGGAGGATCTGCCTGGGCTTCCTGACCAGCCTTGAAAATTGCTGCTGCTGAACCCTCCGTCATCACAGCTTTTTGGAGTTTTTGGAGGAACCCAAGGCTCCAGGGTCACACAGGACAGAGAGGGGGCTGCACCCCGAGGAGTCCCACAGAGCATCCCCAAAGCCATCTCCAAATCCATCCAAGCAAGGAAACACATCCCTCCACCTGCCCTCGCCTCCGTAAGCGAGTGGCCTCAATGCTCCATCCCCTCTGGAGAAATGCCATTCCCACCGTCTCCGGTCAGGACACAGCAGAAGAGCCCTCAGGCAGCACCGCAAAGCCAAGCCCTGCTCTGGGGGAGCAGCTAGACCACAGGCAGTGATTCATCTCTTCCAGACCAGCCACCACTCGCCCCTGGTGACATCGTGCTCTGGGGACACCCTGCTCCAGACTGTGTGTCCAGCAGCTCAGGGTCCGGCTGCTGGGCCGGAGCCACATGCGCTCCTTGGCTCAGCTAATTGGGCTAATTAGGCTGAAGGCCTCCAGCATGAAGCAGCACTCAGGCTCAAATGCCCAAGGGTCACCAGAGCTTGTCTCCTGAGCAGGGCCATGGGGACAGTGGCCTCGTTAAGACTCATCAGGTCATCGATGTCCCTGTCCGCTCATCCTCAGAACATCTCCTGCCTCCCCATCCCAGCCACAATCCTGATTAACTTAACGATGTCAGGAAAGGCTGGATGCACATGGGGGTCCAGGGAGCCAAAGCAGTTATTGGTTAACTCAGGGCTCCCCAGCACCAGCATAGCTCTGGAATGGGGAAGGATGGACCCTCTGGCAGCCCGGGAAGGCTGCAGGGAGCTGGGGGGCAGTGCGGGCACAGCCACCCTGTCACGGGTGATTTGCCAGTATTTTTCAAGCCCTATTAAAAAAAAGGCATCAAATGACAAAAATATTCAGGAAGTTGCTCCAGCTGCAACATTCTCCCACCCCCCAGCTGCAGTGCAATGCTCTGCTCCCACTGCATCCCTGTCAGGGATGGGGGCTTTCCCAGCTTCCAGGCAGGGCCCACCCCTGGGGGGCAGTGGGGTCCACAGGTAATGGGGGGCACGGCAGGCACGTCCCTGCTCCTCCTTCAGCCATGGGGCTCCCCAGAGCCCCCCACCCCCGAGCTGGGGCCACCATTCCCACCGCAGGACTCTGGGGGAAGCCTAGTGCCAAAGGGGGGGCGAGCATCCACCCTTACCCAGCTCCTGCTCCTCAACATCTGAAGCACTTTTGGAGGCAGGAAGGTCAGGAAATAACAAATTTATGGCCAAGCCAGTCAGGATGCTCTTTCCTGCTGTGAATCTGTCACACACAGTTGGGGTCACACACTGGAACCCCACGGCTCCACTGAGCCCCAAAGTGCAGGAGCATTGCATTCCCACTGCAGCCCAGCCTCCTCTCCAGGGCAGGCAGCACCCCAATGGCCAGGCACCCATGGGAACAGCCCCTGCACCCCTCTGCACCCCAGGGCACGGCGGGGGCAGGGGAAGGGGAGCTCTGCTGTTCTGCTCCTGCAGCGAGCAGAGCACCAGCACTCAAATTTGGGGTCTGGCAAAGGCACCCAGGGACAGGAAACAAGGACAGCCCCAGCCTGGCTTGCCACAATCCACACTTGGATTCACCCTCCAGGTGGCAGAAATTGGGGTGCAAAGCCTGAGACCCTTAAACGTGCAGTAAACATATTCCCCCCAGCAGCACCCGGGCAGGAGCTGCAAACCTGGGCTGCGACACCCAGGCAGGACCTGGATCAGCACGAAAGCTCCTGGGAATGAGCTGCAGCCAACAACAACCACCCAGCAGGCAGGAACACCCCTGATTTCAAAAAAATAAATAAAACAGCAGCCCCAAAAGGGCAGCTGACACGTGAGCTCCCAGCACTGGCAGCAGGGATGGGGACAGGGCTGCTCCACAGGCTCTTCTGCCTTTGCCTTCCAGCAGCTGGAAGAGCTGGACTTTGGCTTTTGATCGAGGCAGAGGGAGCAGAACCTGCCGCTCCCAGGGCCAGGGAAGCAAACAGCTCAGGAACACCCAGGAAGTCCCTCTGGCACCTGCCAACTCCACAGCCACTCCTCAGAGATGTCCTTCAGCCAGCGAGGAGGAGCAGATCCCACATCCCCCGGACCCTGCAGCCAGGCAGCCGCAGGCTGGCACCGTCTCTCCCCACCCCATCACCCACCCACATCCATCCCCGCTCAGGGAGAGGCAGCAGCAGCTCCTGCCAGGCCACCTGCAGCGGAAAGGAAAAGATCCATCTCCAGGACTTATTTACTTTAAGGCTGTCAACGAGGAGGCAATCAGCTCCAGAGGATTAATTGTTGGGAATCCTCCTTGTCCAGAGGGAAAAGCCTCAGTTTCACCACGTACTAGGAGGGGTCTCCAGGCTGGAAGGGGAGAGCAGGATCCAAGCAAAGCTGCAAAGCAAATCCCGAGCTGCCATGGGGAAGAAGAGGTTTGGGAATCTTGACATTTAATCATGCAGTAACGAAAGGTTCCCAGACATGTCTAATAAGACAATTATAGTGCATGTTAATAATAGATTATTAAAAAGCTTATTTATGGAGGTTTAAGCAGGCAGATGACAGGGCCATGTCGATAAGACTCTCCAGAGCCTGTGCTACCTCCCAGCTCCCAGGGATGCAGCAGGGATTTGCCTTCCTTTGCCTCCAGCCCCTCGTGCTTAACCCTCGCACAACTGCCCAAAGCAAAGCAGCAAATCCCCGGAGAGGGACTGCAACCAGGAGAGAATTGTTCTGGGGTATTTTGGGGTGCTCAGAGCTCCCAGCCCCTCTGCAGAGGAAGGACTGGGTGATGAAGTGAAGGAAAAGCTCCATCCCAGGTGCAGTCAAGGGAAAAAGCAGCATCAACAGGCAGCAAGGAGGTTGTCACAGCCAGGACAGGGGTTAAAGCCACCAACAAGCACCCGCCATGGTCTTCCAGGGGGTGTCCCTCCTCTCCCAGGGCCCTGATCCTGATAGGCTTTATTCTGGGAAAGCTCCCGGGGAAGTTGGAATAGGGCTGGTTTGCCTTAGTTCGGATAACAAAGGGAAAAATGTGCATTTTGGGCCAGGAGGTGACTCACCAGCATCCCTGTTCTGGGGCCAGGGCAGGTCCAGGCACCCAGAGGAAAAACAAGAAACAGGAGTTTTGGAACAAGAAGAAACGGGTGAAAATGAAACAAATGCAACTGCAAGTCTTGATGGGGGAGAAAAAAAAACAGGCAATGCCAGGCTCCACCACGGAGCTGCAGATATAGAGCCAGAGGGACAGGTCCATCCAGGAGCATCAGCTTCACTCGGAGCCTCCCTAAATTCTCCCTCATGGATAGTGAAAATCCACCGCACTCCAGTGTCCCTCTGCACACGCTGGAGAGCCAAGGGCTTGGGAGCCAGAAACCTCTGCCCTGGGCACACTTGGGCATGTCAACAGGATTTTCCGGAGCATCCCGACGCAGGAGCCTGAAGGGTGTTCGCACTGTCTGGGTGCTCTGGGAAAGGGCATGGCACTCCCAGGGCATTAAAAACACATGTACGAGCAAACAAGAGAAAGAGCTCCTTCCCTGGCACGGCAGAACAGGCAAGAGGAAAAAAAATCCAAGCCTGAAACAAGCTGACAAGGAAAATGTAACGTTCTCGCACATTTTATGTGCTTGCTGAAGGCGAGGTGGGGAGAAAAACGCTGTGGCATGAGAGAGCCCTTGGACAGGCAGGTGGTGGGAAATAAACACCCAGAAAAGCACTGGAAGAGCAGGATCAGGCACCTGAGCACCCGGAGGGCACAAAACACTGACCCTGTCCCCCAGCAGCAGCCGGGGACACCCCTGCTCCTGTCCCCCCTCCCCGAGCATCATCCCTTCTCCTGCTCATCGCTTCCCCAGCGCCTCCCGAGCCCCAGGACCGTTAACGGGCGGGGTGTGCCCTGCTCACGGTCCCAGTCCCAGCCCCGGGAACAGCGTCTGCTTGCCTGTTCCCATTCACTCGAGCGAGACAGCACTGCCGCGTCGGGGTCAGGGTCACCCGTGCCACCTCCTGCCAGCGCTGTCCCGCGGGGACAGGGACGCTTGGGGGGCCCCATTCCCCCTGCCTGACCCCAGCTGGTCACCACAGCCAGCAGCCGCGTCCCCAGCCCCCCAAAGCAGGCTGAGTGCCACCGGAGACACCCCCAACCCCAGTCCGGTGCTCCCTGGCAATCCCAACCTCCCAAGTGGAGGCTGCAAACCCAAATATTTTATTTGCTTAATTGCTGCTAACGAAGTCAAAGCTGAGCGCAAACAGCTTCCGCGTAATTCCAGCAGGAGTGCCACGCAGCACCGCGGCTGTGTGTCCCCACTGTGTGTCCCCACCGCCAGAAAACAGCGCGGGAGCACGGGGGGGACACGGGCTGGGACCCCTGAGAGCAGCTCGTTGCCGAATTCTTGGGGTGCAACACAGAAAAGAAGAGGTGCACCCCATCATGGAATCGTTTAGGTTGAGAAACACCACTGAGTCCAACCATTCCCCCAACACTGCCAAGGCCCACCAGGTCCGCAGGTGCCACATCCACATGCACCTTTCCCGGGAGAGGAAGCACAAAGGGGAGGGAAAGAGCGGAGCCTGCACAGCCTCCTGCCCCGGGGCCCAGCACGGAGCCCGGCGAGCCAGCCCGCTCCCGGCCACGGGCTGCCAGCAGGGAAAGGCTCTGTGTCCTGCTGCAAAGCGCCCAGGGAGGAGAGATGGGGCTGGCAAATCCCACCGGGGCCAAGCACTGCTCCCCGTCCCAGCCTGCTGACACCACAGGAGCCCCCGGATCGCTCGGTTTGGGGTCAGCCAGCGCCTCCCAACATCAGCCTGAACCCTCCATGACAAGCACAACAGGCCAGCGATGACAGCCCAGTCACTGCGGAATCTTCATGAACTACGAAAGTTTGAAGGCTGCAGGAAGGGGCAAAGAACACCCCAAGTCCGTGGGGGGCTGTGACCAAGGCACCCCACTTCCTCTCTGTGCCTCAGTTTCCCCATCTGTAGAAGGGACCCCACCGCACCCCTTCGTTGCAAAGGCACAGCTGAAAAAACCCATCTTGTGAAAATACCCACCGAGACAAGCAGCTGGTCCTCCCCAGCGACCCCAGAGCACGTGCAAAAGGCTTCAATATGTCACCAGCCCTGCCCCCGCGCAACCCCAGGGATGAGCCGCCCCGTCCCCACAGGGGCCGAGCCAGAGCAGCAGAGCAAACAGCAGATCCAAGTGAAAAGCAGCCTGCAGTGGAGCTGGGGGGCTGGAAGCAGACCCCTCACCTCCAGCTGGATGCCGTCCCTTCGGCTCCACTGCGGAGCTGAGCCGGCTCTGCATCTCGCAGGGAAATGGAGCAAACACACTCCCGATTTACACCAGGCGTGGGCTCGATCCTGCCCCTCGCCAGGGCCGTCCTGCAGGGAAGGGAACCCACCGGCGGAAAACGGTTTGCTTAGGGGGGGATCCTTCCCACAACGCCCCCCAAATCCCCCGGTGTGTCCCCAGCACTGCCCCTCCAGCCCCTCGCGGGCTGCGGCAGCTCAGCCCTGAGAGCCATTGGAGGAACACAGACCAGGGCTGGGGAGCAGCAAACCCCAAACCCCACCCTGACACACCGAGGGGGGCAGAAGTCCCCTACTCCAGCAGAGCACTGAGCCCCCCATCAGCTCCGTGCCTCAGTTTCCCCATCGCCCCCCTGCTCAGCTCCGAAGCTCAGAGAAGCAGCTCCTCCCGGCAGACAATTCCCCCTCCCCAAAAAAAAAATACAAACCCA